>OY856411.1:700356028-700726028 GCA_963693085.1 Alisma plantago-aquatica
AAAAAAACCCGCATCCACTCCGTCTGGCCCCAGCGCTTTGATGGGATTCATCTTCAACAACACCTCCCTCACTTCCTCCTTACAAGGTACCCGCCCCATTCTTACTCGATCTATCTCCACCAACGTTGGAAAGCTTCCCACATACTCCACCACAGCATTATTATTCCTTCTTCGTTTACTTCCCGTGAATAGATCAAAGAAATACCCCCTCAAAACTTCCCTCAACTCGTCCTCCTCCACCCATGCTCCTTGGAAATTCCTAAGTTTGGTAATCAGGTTCCTTTTCTGTTTAGCTTTAACCAGGGCCTGAAAATATTTGGTATTAGCGTCCCCTTTTGTCATCCAGTCACATCTCGCCCTTTCTCTCCACTCCTCCGCTTCTGCGTTAATCATCTCGTTATACTCTAGTTGCAACTCGCCCAAAGTGCTGTCAATAACCTCCATCAGAGAATGGTTATCGGCATCTTGCAAGCGCCCAATCTCAGACAAGATTTTATGCTTCTTGGACATGGCCTTCCTCCTTTCCTCCATATCCCACCGCACTGACTTCTCCATCAGAATGTTGATTGTTTCGTGAAAAGGTAGCGAGTTATTCCAGTTCTGCTGTAAAAACTCTGGGAATGATGCTCTAGTGTTCCACCTGATACTCGTCATCGGTCTGCGACATACTTTCTGTGTTCTCCACTGTGTTGTGACTAACACGGCGCATGATCAGAATTTATGCGAGGCAGGTTGGTAACAACAGTTGATGGGCATGCATCTAGCCAAGCTTGATTAGCGACCGCTCTATCCAATCTTTCTGTGAGCCGTCCTCTTCTGAAAGTCATCTTGGGACCAGACGCACCCAAGTCTTCGAGCTCTGCGTTCCGAAGGCCCTCTGCGAACTCCCTGCAACTGCTAAGAATAATAGGTTCACCACCTACCTTCTCATATGTTCTTAAAACTACGTTAAAGTCGCCCAGCACCAACCATGGTGAATTTGACGCAGTGGCCATGGTATGGAGATGACTCCAGAGTAGTCTCCTCCCCACTTGCTTTGTGCTTGTGTATACAAAGGTCACCATGAACTCCTTATTCACACAACAATGTACAAACTGTTTGTGGCTCATGAAAATTTCCACATCCCTTAGTCTTCTTCTCCACAACACCCAAATTCCTCCAGAAAACCCCGTAGCTTCAACCCGGTAAGATTGATCAAACCCCAAAGATCGGACTATCTTGTCTGCTTTGTTGCCAGTGGTCCTTGTCTCTAGAACGGCGAGGATATCTATTCTGTGCAGCTGAGCTAAGTCTCTAATGGTGTTTTGGGCATCTCCTCCGTAGATACCCTGAACATTCCATGCGGATAAAATCATTGGGTAACCATGTCGGAGGAGCTCGGGACTTTGCTGCTCGGTATATTAACCTCTTCATGACCGCTACGTCGCGTTTTCTTTCTTGGGCCATTTTTTGTTAAGTCTTTTGAGTTCAATATCTTCCGGTTCCGGATATGTACTCCTGTTGATGCCCCAAATCGTATTGATTTGGTTGGACTACTGGACAGTTCCGTAGCCTTCCGGTTCGACACTCCTCCAATTTTAAAAATCAGGCCTTCATGGCCTCCCTCTGCGTCAACTGGAATGACCACAGTATCTTCTCCTTCGATTGTTACTGCTTGATAGTTCTGTATTTTCTGAGCTAATGTCGGCCCATCCCCTTTGGGCCACCACGTCGTTGTCTGTGTGGGTCGTTGTTCCTCCACCGGCCTCTTCTTCTTATTCGCTGCTTTCCACTGACGCCATTCGAAGCCTGGCTTCAGACCTGCAGACTCCGACGGGACCGCACCCGCATTGCTTTCCTCCGGGACATCAAGATTGCCGAATTTGTTGTGTGTTGGTATGCAGCCATTCTTGACATGTTGGTCGTCCTTCCTCGGTCTCCTGATGAACGCCTTTGCATATAGGTTCTCCGTGAACTTCCCCATGGGATTCGGCCTGATCTCCTCGCCTTCCTTCGGTTTTCCTGCCTTCTTCTGGGCTTCGATGGCCTTCTTCTTTTCCGTACAGGTATCATCGCCATGACCAATCCTGCCACAGAACATGCATATGCTCGTCACATTCTCGTACTCCACTCTGTATGTCTCCCCTTGGACAATGATCTCGGGTACCAACGGGTTGTTTGTATCTAGTTTCACAGCAATACGGGTGAATTTCCTGCGCCTCTTCTGGTCGGTGTTGGCGTCAACTTTGATTGTAGTTCCAATCGCATCCCCTACTTCCTCCAGAAATTGAGAGTGATATAGGAAGATTGGCAGACGCGGTATGCGTATCCAGACTACCATATATTTGGGGTTCACCTCGGACGGGGAGAAGGGTCTGTCCCCAGGGCTGGACACTAACGTATGATCCCATCACCGGCCACGGGCCTCCTGTAAGCACCGTAAGGTAATCATCCTCCCTGGTTAGCTGCACAATGAAGTAATTATCCTCCAAATCAATGAGACGGAAAGCTCCGATAGGTCTCCACATCGCACAGATTTTGTCTTGTAGGGTTAAGAAACCTATGTTCCGCGCGATCACCTTCACGACCACCGTGAACGTCCATGGTTAGCCAACTCCTCAAATCCATCTTCGACGATATCAAACTTCAGTGTCCCATCCACCATGCTCGTAACGATGTCTTTCTTATCAAGTCTAATGTTTGGGTCATCAAACCCCAAGAACGGAAGCCTGCGGACCTCTTCGCCGTCCCCCATGACGTCCTTGTAAGACACTATCTTTTGTGTTTCCGGCCCCGGAAAGGGTTGTCCAGTGGCCTTGGATTGCAATTCAGGAAATTCTGCCTGTCTTGGCGGCGGGGGGGAGCCCTCCGTCCTACCCAAAGATAGAGTGTCTCCTCCTCTTGACGCGGGCCTTTACTATTGAAGTTCAACGTTATGCCGAGTTTCTTCAGTATCTCCTATTGCGCCTGCCTTTTATTGGCCCTCTCTGCCATAAACAGTGGGTTATCAGACAGTACTCCCGTTTCCGGAGCCCCTCCCTCTTCTATCGATACTACCCTTGTCGACTCTCCCTGTTCCCCCAATACTTCCTGCGATGGACCTCCTTGCTCCGCAGATACCGCGTTGGTGTCCCCGGTCTCCTTGGATGCTGCTCCAGTTGGTGGTGTATCTCCGTCTCCCCCCTCCAGTCCTTCCATGTCCACATCTACAGTGCCCTCGACTCCATCTGTTGCTTCCGGTGGCCTTGATTTTCTGTAACATCCTCGTCCTCCTTGGCCTCCATGACCTCCATGCACGCCCCCTCTCATAACCCTAGTAGCGGTGGAACCAAATATACTTTTGTTGTTTTGAATACCATTATTAAGATTTGACAAATTTTACACCCACTCCAACATATATTTTGGGTTTGTTTGGACTAGAGGTTCTATTATTTAAAATTTTAGTAGAGAGGTGTTTTCACTTATTTATTACATGGTATTAGAGCCCATGGTAGTCAAAATCTGACTATTTCAATTTTATCTCCCTTATTAGAAACCTTGACTTGGATAGTGACATCTAGGTGAGATGTTTTCCCAAGATGTTGCCTAAGTTGTTCTTTGAGGTGATGTTTAGTGAATCATAATCTGATGGGGTAGATGATCTTACCCAACCATATATATGGATGGTGATTTTTAACTCTTGATGTGATGAGTTTTGACTTGAGGATACAATTATGTTATGAGGAAGTAGTATGTTAAGAAGACCTTGTTATGGATAAATTGTGACTTGGTTTCCACATTGATTTTGAGCTCATCATTGTATTATATTGCATGATTTTTTGAAGAAAATTATATTTCAATTATACTATTATATGTACAAAATTTTATGAATTTCATCAAAGTTTTCCTAAGCTAAGTCACAATAAAGTGATATGAGAAGTTTTGGTAAAGAAACCATAAACCTAATGCTAACCTTAGTTTTGACTTTGGAGTTGTGACTAGGATTGATATAGAGGTGTAGTCGACCTACCCTATGATTGTTGGATGTTTTTGTAGGGTTGTTAGGTTAGAGACACAAGGACCTAAAACTCAACCCTAGATGGTATGACTTTAGTTGGAAACATGAACAACAAAACTCTCTAAAACTTTCATAGCTAATTAATATGTGGGTAACTCTAAATGTTGTTTACTTTGACGTGTTATGTTGAACCTTTTATGGGGTGGAGGGTAGTTGGATTTTATGTTTGGATCAATAGATTTTGAGGACAGAATCCTTTTAAGGTATGAAGTGTTGTAACATACTACATCTTGGACCCTACCTTAGGACTTTAACCTTTTGGGCTTATCCAAACAAAGATATATCTAAAAGATGTTTAGTATGAACCTAATGAGGTAATGCCTGAATATATCACCCTAATGTAACCTAATATTTTCACAATAGCCTTAGGATAATAATGGATATATAGAATGTGTCACATAACTCATTTGGTGATAATATGAAGATAAAGAAACTTAATTGGAGGAATAATATGATAACGGGCCATTAGTGATCCATATGACATAACTCTTAAAAAAATCACAAAAGTGGAAACAAACTTCAAATACGTAATCTAGATATCAAAATAAGCCTACATGTCAATTTTCATCTAATTTGGACAACCTTGAAATAATAGGGTAAATTTAGGAGAGAGAAAATTACTAAAAGGCACAAGTAATAAACAATGGGATATATAACTTCAAAAGATGGAAATAAATGCAAATTCATATTCAACACACCAAAGATAACTTATGGGTGAAGTTTCATCAAAATTGGATAATCCTAATGTCATTAATGCATGAGGAAAGAGATACTAAGATTTGTTTAATTAATGCATCCAAAGTCTTCAAAAGGAAAATCTAATTGTGGAATCAAAAACTACATGCCTTAATTGGCATCTTTGCAAATTTTCATCAAATTTGGAGTTCATTTGTACCCTTAATTGAAGAGAGAGAAAAATAGGAAATAATGTGATTACACTTTATTCGAGTCTGATTTGTATTTACTTCATGTGTCACGCGGTTCACAGATTCCTTAGTTTAATTCTGGTTTGTTGTTTTCATGCTTGGTTTATTTTATTTTGGTTGTCGACCGTTGGATACAATCGAACCACTACGGTGTTGTCTTCAACCCCCGCCCCAAAATGGGAAATACATGAAAAGTGTTCTATCCTCGAACGATAGGTTTTCTCAATTTTGGTTGCATGTCTCTTTCTGATTTTTCCTCCCCCACCTTCCTCACAACTTTCTTATCTGTTTGACCTCCAACTCCAGGGGGCTTTGTTGCTCCATGATCCAAGTCGGAGAGGGACTTCGTCGATCCCCTGTTTCCCTATGTAAATAGAACTCATTGCTGCCTCATGGCTTCACATCTATATATGACCCTACCCATACAGTCTTTGACACCCCAGAAACTATTTCCAAGTTTCTTTTGGCAGTAGTTTCTTTGTGCTTTCTCTCCCTATCTACAATTCCCCCTGGTGGCTGCTTCGGATCTGAGATGGTGTTTTGGACACCTATGGCTTTGGGAGGAGGTTGTAAATACCTTCCTTGACCCTTGCGGTGATTCTACCACCACCAATTTGTCTCTTTCTCATGGTATGTGGTTTTACCCCTTTTTGCATGATTCTTACCATCTTCACAATTGGAGTGTTCTAAGCTAACATAAATATTAATCTTTCCCCCTAATATTTGATTCAAGTCAACAGATAGATCTCTGTATTTTTTTCTAAGACTCCTTGATCTCTCGGTGGCCCTCAAGCTCTAGCCATCTTGCTTGCCATGGCGAAAGGCCTTCTCTATCATTTGGGCATCCTTGGGCCCAAATCTGGGTTACCTGAGGCTGCCAGGTGAGGAGGAACACAGTGGGCATCTTCGCATCCGGATTCAGTGTTTTCTTTGCGAGATTTCTTCTCTGCCTAGGACCTCTGGAGAAGTTCGAGCTTTCCTATTGTGTCTCGCATGATTTGGAAGATGATTGACAAGTATGTTACGTTTATGCCCATGTTTTGATCTTTTATTTTATTTTGACATCAGGGGCATTTTAGACTTTTGCGCTTGATTATTTGGTTCCTCTGTGCTATAGCGATGTGTTGGCGTATTTGAGTGGTAGGATGAGTTAGCTAGCCATGATTGTGCAAACTTGGACCGCGTGGCCCTTTACCTCTCTCTTCTTTCTCGCCACTGATTTGATGATTTGGAATTTTCCTATTGTCCAGTTTTAAAAAATAATTAACTAATTAAATATTGGTCAAAAAAATTCAAATGAATATCCGTTGGATTCAAAAAAATAATCCCTATCTAATGATGTTGGTTTTGGCGCCTAAATCCAATATTTTTAAAGGTGAATATTAATGGATTAATCTAATTAGATAATAACTTGTAAAATTCATAACTTAATATCTAGAAGTAAATATGTTTTAAGCTCAGAAATGTATAATCTAAAAGATGGCATAGTTCTGGTAACCTAATTCACATAAAAGGAAAAAGGTGATTTTTAAGGTTTGAATAATCAATGTGAATTTGACTCAAAATCTATATATGTGCATAATAGGTTCTTTGGAGGCCTAGGCTTGAACCTAGATTGGACTTTGGATAGTTTAGACTCTGAAGTTGAGGTATGTTTACATCCCCAACTATTCTTTTGAGAAATCACCTATATTCTTCTTTATCTTGGTCCTTTGGACATTAGCCTACACATTATCTTGTTCTTTTAGAAATTATGCTTCATGTGAAGTATCTTATTCGTTATTGATCTTGTGATCATATTATCATGTTTGGACATTCTCTTGGTTCTTTCTTATGTTTTGTTCATGATGGAACTCTATATGATGGCATGTGATGCCTTTTGCCTACTTGTCAGGTGGATGTATATGTTGGCCACTTTTGTGGTGATTTTGTAAGATTTGACTATACTTTCTACTTGCCTCTACATTTAACATGCTATGTCATTCAGTAGCATTCGAGTAGTGTAATTGCATTAGTTTTTGGGTAGATGTGTATTTCTTGCTCAAGGCATTCTGCTTCTGTTAGATTTGGGATGGAGGTGGCCCCATACCATGTTTGAAATTTGTGAGGTTTGGCCCACTTTTATATATATTGAGAGTCTAGCAGTACGTCATTATCTATCAGGTTTCAAGTTTGTGAGTCTTGGCCAACTTTGTTGTTATATTGTTCTAGGGCTATGTTTATCTCACATGCATGCAGGATGATGTTTATGCATGATGGATTATGTGCCCTTATTTCATATGTGCTTATGTGGAACCACTTTTATATGTTGATTAATGGCAAGTATCACTTTTTGTAATTCATTACTCTTAGAACTTCAATGTGACAACAACATCTTCCATAAGAAATACATATCTAAATATCCTAGTGCTTCCTAAGTTTTCTTTGGTAACCATTACATCTTAGGTTCTTAGTTGTCGAACATCCATCACCAAGATGTTCGAGTGGTGGAGGAAAATTTTCATCATATAGCCCAAGGGAAGTATTTCCCTTTATATATAAGAACTCTATCTAGAAAGTTACCATGGGTTCAATTTTGATAATCTTATGTATCTATTTTATTTTTACATAAAAAACTCAATCCTAGTTGTGTATAGTTTATAAGATATATTAAAATTTTAATAATCTAAGTGTATCATTGAGATATAGAAATATCACTCTCATTTTTCAAAAAGTCTACAGAATGATCCTTTGAATTTTATACAGGTCCACAAGATATATGGTCATATGTCTCAAGTTAAATCACAATATAATGAGATCGAGAGATTGTTATGATACATTAATATGTAATGATTTTAAGCTCTAAAATTGTAGTTGCACCATTGAATGTTACATGAGAAATATTTGGATTCATTACTAATTTTCAAATTGGAACCAAATATCATGATATGTACTACACAAGAATTGTTTATTTTCAATTGACACACTAATCTTGTTCATTAGAAATGATATCAAAGGATGATGTAATGTTATCAAATTTTCATGACAAAGGTTAGGTGCTTATTGAAAACCATAATTTTTTTAACAAGTTTATACACCTTTACATCATTTCTACTAGCTGAAAAACCTTTAGTTGATACATATATATTATGAATATCACCATGAAAAATGTAGTTTACAAATACATATTGCGGAGTGGTGGTATATATATAAAGAAATGTAATTATAAGTACTCAAATTCTGGTCATAAGAGAAATGAGATAATATGTATCGAAATAGTGAATTCCCTCCTTTTTTATATATCCCTTGGAAAATAGTTTGGCCTGGTCCATCAAAATTTAATTTATATTTGAATATTTATTTATATCAAACTTTAGTGCATCTAGGAAGCAAATCCATCCTATACCAAGTTACATTTAAGATCATTGATTAGATTTCATCGTTAATGAATCCCTCCAAAATTTGGTCTGAAGAAGTCATATCTAGATGGTAGAAAATAGGATCATACTCAACATAAGTGACAAACTCAATTTTAAATTCCTTGAATTTCCTTGCACTACTCCTTATTGGTTCATTTATTTTCCCAGCATCATCTAATCTAAAAACTACACACTCAGTCCCAGCCCCCGCATTTAATATTATTGAAACATGATTATGAACGGAACATGTAGGTTTAATGTTTACTAAATGAAAAAGTTGGGGTACATTTTTTATAGTGCATACTTTTCAAAGAATGTTGCATCATGAATTTCATTTTATTCTAATATATATATATATATATATATATATATATATATATATATATATATATATATATATATATATATATATATATATATCTTCGCTACTCGTGCGGGTAACTAAGATTCGCTACATGTGCGTCAGTTTTGTAATAGGAAGGTATACATTTGTAATGAGACGATCCAAATTGTAATAGACAGACTCGTTTTGTAAATACAGTGTGATGTTTGTATTCTCCGTCTGGAAATAGTAAAATATATATTTATGACTGTAACACCGTTGTAATACAAAATGAGTCTTTGTATTACAATTTTGATTGTCTCATTACAAATCTAAACCGTCTCATTACAAATGCATGCCTTCCTATTATAAACTGATGCACGGGTAGCGAATCTTAGTTACCTGCACGGGTAGCGAAGATATACCCTATATATATATATTTATATATATATATAGGGTATATCTTCGCTACCCATCCGGGTAACTAAGATTCGCTACCCGTGCATCAATTTTGTAATGGGATGACACATATATGTAATGAGACAACCAAATTTGTAATGAGACAACCAAAATTGTAGTACAAAATCTTGTTTTGTATTACAGCGTTGTTACAGTAATAAATATATATTTATTACTGTAATAGCGTTGTAATACAAAATGAGTCTTTGTATTACAATTTCGGTCGTCTCATTACAAATGCATACCTTCCCATTACAAAATTGATGCACGGGTGTGAATCTTAGTTACTCGCTCGGGTAGCGAAGATACACCCATATATATATATATATATATCTGTGTGTGTGTGTGCGTGCGCGTGTGTGTGCATGTACGCTAGAAAGTTCATATCTATTTATAAAGAATTTATAGCATAGATTGTCTCATATAAACCAAAATATGGAATTAAACATGTTTTATTCCAACTTCTTTCTCCTTTTCTCTATGTTAACTAATTTTTCAAGACACTCCCAAACTCTAATATGTTTAAGGATTTGTCTTTATAATGCATGAAGTTTAGGTAGATTATTTTTCTTGTTTTTATGGAAACTCTATTCATAATATTGTAAGCCATATTCAATGCTCCCCCATAAAGGTAGGTAGCCTTGAACTTTTTAGTGGAGTGTTGACCAAAAATATAAGGGTTGTGTTCTACTCTTTTATAAAATAATTAATTGAGGTGAGTATGAAGCACTTATCTATGTACAATACCTACCATTTTTCTAGTTTTCTTGTAAGTAGTTGAAGCATACTATCCTCCTCTATCAGATCTAATTATTCTAAATATCTTTCCATTTTGGTTTTTTTCTTAGTTTTTATAAATATGAAGTTTTAAATGCTCCATCCTTAGCATTAAAATATCAATCAGATCATCAATGAAGGCTTTGGAGTACCTTTCTCTATCCCTAATGGGTGCACCATTGAACTCGCTATGTCAAATTGCATGAAATTAAAGATATCAAATTTTCTATGAAATGGATGGAAAGGGTTTCCTAGGTTTTCTATCATGTACACAAATAACACATTTATGTTTTCAATATTCATGATTGTTTTATGGTATCATAATTAATATATCCCAAACCATCATGACAAATAGTTGATGATTTAAGATTAAAAAAAAGACATTGCATTCATATTTTATTTCAATGTGAATCATAAATAAATAATCTACATAAAACAAAAAGCTATATACATTTAACAAGCCAATACAAACACAAGTTGCTAGAAATTTATTATATTAGATGTCCTCTCAGAAACCATCCCTAACCAATGGGGACCACAAGGATATTGTATCTAATGGTGGCATTCCCCACTTTATTAAAAGTTATAACCTTCTCCAAGTAAAAGTTCAGAACATGAAACACTTCACCTTTTACTCCATCAGTAGTGTGGTCTCCCAAGGTCAGTAACCTCTTGATAATAGCCTTGTACGATATACATAGCAGGGTTGGAAATCATAGACCCGACCTGAACTTTTGACCCAAAATAACCCCCATTGAACCTAAAAATACTCATTTGGATGTAAACTAAAATTCATTCATGTGTGTAAATTTTTGTTTGTAGGGTCCCTAATGACCCGAACCAGACCCTTTCAACCCGAAAGTAACCTGAAATGACCCAAAATGAGTCTTTTTGTAAATTTCCTTAACATATATCTAATACGGATGCATCATAACATTTTGACATGTCCTATAAAGAATGTTAAGTTCAAATATGTCCTAATTTTGCACGTTGCATAGAACTTATAGTAGAAAAATGATGTAGGACCTTAATTAAACGTAAAATTCACCTTATCATTCAAGACCTAATTACTAGCCTTAATAAATAGAGACTTGTCAGCATAAATGTGTGCATCCAAGCATCAACAATACAATATAGTGGTTTAAATATGTTAAGAATTTTAGGGTTCAGATATAAGTAAGAATCATTGTTGAAAAATAAATTGGTCATCATATTAACCATACATCTAGCTATGGTCTTTGGTTTCTTGGACTTCATGGAGGGAGAATCCTTGCTAATGACTAACCTGACCAAAAATCCTACACAATTTATTTTATCTTTTCTTTAAATCTTGCCTTTAGGTTTCTAGTTAACCATTAGTTTCCCCTTATGATCTTGGCTTGCCTTCTTTTCTAACTATTAACATAAGTGTTAATTTTTAACAGATTTTCTTATGCATCCTATTTTGTTCCTATTTATATCTTTTTATTGAATTATTTTGTCAAATGTCACACTTCATATTATTGAGATATAAATAAAGGTCCAATGTGGATTAGGAATGTCCATTGATAGATATTATAATAAATGTATTGGCCAACCACATCTCAACCTACAACTAGACAATGAACACATCCATTTTCAATTGTTCTCCTTTCATGTCTTGAGAGATATGATGTGATGATGGTAGTAAGGATACATTGTATATGATTTTCATATTAACAAAAAGTCGTTCCACATATTATGTTTGTTACAATATTGAGACAATAAATAAAGATAGTAATGTCGTATTTTTGTTTTGAATCAATGGAATATGATTTGGTTTGAGGACCTAAACATGAGATCATATGTATACTCAAGAGTATTAATTCTTATTATATACCTAGATAGTTATTATTGTGGATATTATAGGATAAAAATAATGCATAAGATTAGTGTGTGTGTTGAATATAAACTATGTGTCTTTAGTCATGATATCAGATATCAATCTAGGTACATGAGTACCCATTAGATAACAAGTTATATTGAACAGATCTACTCTTAGAATGACACATGGAAGCCAAGTGATATTCTTTATGATCATATCTCAATATGATAGTACTTACAGTGGTCCTTAGACGTCAAGTCGCTACAATAATTACATGTTGTTTGTGTACTTTAACACTACCCAGCATGACATAGAATAAGGGTTTCCATACAATTAGTGATAGGATGCACTGTGAAACATGTGGATTATAGTGAGTAATGTAGATGTAAGTTTTCCATCTTATTTTAATGGCATCTTGGACACTTGATAATTGAGACTTTGAAATGCATGGTCGTGCTCATGTGAGTTAATGTATGATATTGAGCTCAAACAACCTCAATAGTTTAATAAATATACATTACATATTAAGAGGATGACTACTCTATGCCTCATGTTCAATTTGGTTATAAGTGATAAAGGGATTATATAGTCATCATAACATTTTTCACATACAAGTTAAACTTGTCTCAACTTTTCCAATTACTTGAGTAGAAATATTGTGTTTCTAGATAGCGCTCTTTACTTGTAAGATCTATGACATCACTTTCAATGTAATGTAGGGCCTACAAGGTCACACACACAATGATTCTTAAGTTAATTGAATTTGGCAACCATATGTGTGGTTGGAATGATTCTGAATTATGCAAAAGTTGATTTCCTACCCAGTTGATTGATTAGATTATAAGAATAATTGACTGAATGATTATAAGTGATCGACTGGTTACTTAGGAAAGTTGGACAAGTATTCAACTGGATATCCCAACTAATTGATTGAACACAAGTCAAGAATGAATAAGGAAAATGGAAAAAAGTTTAATTGGGAATCAAACTAGTCAATCATATCAAACAATGACTGGCCAACCAATCGATTGAATATACCAACTAGTCAGTTAGATGACCCAATAGTGACAGCATAACCAACTGGTTGATTGGGAATTTTATTTGAATTTTGCTAATTTTATTCTATCTTATTTATGTTTCGTAATGGGATTCAATTTTTTTGGATATCTATGCCCAACTCTCTGATATAAAGGGGTAGAAATCTAAAGAGAGACACTCACATTGAGACACAATTTTCTAAAAGTTCTTCCTCTTGGAGTGATTAAAACTCATGCCAAGTATGGAAGGTCCCAATAAGGGGAGAAAGAGAGAGAGTGATGCTAGCACATTGATGAATCTAAGTTTTTCTTCCTCTTGGCAACCATGGTGGAGCACCTAGAGCTACCACATTTGCATGGGTGGTTGTATAGGTCCAAGCCCTTGTGTGGAGCCTTGAGGACAAGAAACTTCTCCAAGGAGACGACAAGTTGTTGCCATGAGGATGAGAAAACTTCAATAACAACAAAAAAAAACTTCATGTCTGGATCTGGAAGTGTGAGTTCTACACCAACATAGGATGCTCCTAATTGTTGTACAACTAGTGTTGTCATGGTATATTCAACATCCCTTATTTGTCCTTAATATATTGATATTTTATGTCAATGAAAGATTTTTTGAAGTATTTTTGTTGGGGAAATATTTATATTTCCACATCCCCCTTCCCACAAAACCGATAGAGATATATATGTATTTTTTCTTATGTTTTATATTCTCTACAGATGTGCTACAAATAAAAGAAAACATAATTTTTTGTTATTTTTAGATGATATTTGGACTTTTTGAGCTATAACTCATTATCTATTCTAAAGCCTTCTTCAAGAACATAATCAAAACATGAACTCATGAATAAATTTCCATTTTCATCAATGAAAAAAAAAAGAGAAACCCCAACCATACCCAACTACATGGGTCTTACACACTCATATAGCCTCCAATTGTATTCAATCGGTATAAGGAAGTGAGATCTGAAGATTAAGTTACAAGCTCCTTGTTCTTGAAGATAATCTCACATGTTGGAATAAATTCATTCAGATACAGAGAGAACCCTTCCAGATCCATCTACCATCTAATTGTATGACTTTCAACCAATAAAACTCAGAATAAATATAGCTCAACATTCAATCCAATGAGAGAAGAAGTCATCAAACTCCAAAATTGATCCATCTCGGATGGGATGCATATCTACTGGATTACATGTTTGCCATTTATGAATACACTTACCCCCATCACCTAGGTCCCACACCTTCGATAGAACCCCCACATAAACATTTTCAGAGTTAAAACCTTCACTCACTCCCCATTCATATCCACTTCGTCACTCCACTTGTCATCATACTACACCCACAACAGTGTTGCATTTTCATAAACTCATACTACATAGTCATCCATAGACTTCTCTACCATCCTCAGACTCCATCCAATTGGAGATCAACAAGTAGAGTATCCAATAGCAAACATGACATAATGTATTCCACATTGATAGTTCTAGAAAAATCAAAGTTCCTTTATGGCTACAACTTCTTTGAATGATTTCCCTTATTCTATGTACTAACTATGGAATTCAAATCCTTCTGAAATATGGAACTTTGTCTCAGACATGAGTGGCTAATTCCATATCTAGATCAAGGGTTTTGTCCCTTGATCATGCTACATGTTCATTATAATTATTGTATTACATAGTTATAAGTTGCATTCTCTAAAAAAGTGTTTTTCCATATCAAACATATGTTGAACAAACACGAGAGTGGTGGTTTTTATTAGTGAACCCTGGTAGAGAGGAGATATGTCAGGACCCTAAGAGTGAAATGTTGTGTTGAGGAATTTTATTGTCATGCTATAACTCATACTTAGTGGCAGTTAGCTCTGACAAAGGCATTGTCCACTAAATTTCATGCTCTATCTAAAGTCCAGAGATGGCTTGGTATAGAAACTTTGTTATTGCTCATTTACTTGATATCTATGGCACAGTGGTTGTAAAAGGATGAGTTGTGTGGATGAGGTGATAGAAGACCTGATTTAGATATTTTTCTATGATATTTCACACTTGTATTAGTTTTATTCCTACATTTAATTCATCTATTTATAATTCATATAAATTTATCTATATATATTAAAG
This sequence comes from Alisma plantago-aquatica, assembly GCA_963693085.1. Lineage (NCBI taxonomy): Eukaryota > Viridiplantae > Streptophyta > Magnoliopsida > Alismatales > Alismataceae > Alisma > Alisma plantago-aquatica. Next base: position 700,370,944 of record OY856411.1, read on the forward strand.
ATGTGTAATATAAAGCTCCTAATGCATGTGATTCTTATTTAGGTCCTAAGAGTGAACGCAACTCCACTAAAACCCAATCAGATAATTGCAAGAGAGAACACTGGATATTTGATTTTATAAACTATCGTGAATTCATTAAGCTCAGGTTCATGTATCATGTCAAATATAATACTCCAATATAGAGAAGTTCACACACACATCAAGATTTTGTTTCCATTGTCAGAAGACACAGTGAGTGCAAGCTGCTATATCAACTTAATTTGTCTATATAAAAAATTATCTTTGTTGTTTTTATTATTTCATTCTTCTAATCCATTGTTTGGATTTCACTTTCTTTAAGAACGTCGAAGTAGATCATGTTGAGGACTAACTCAAATCTAGTGGGACTTGAAAATATTGACCCAATAATTGATAGATTTTCTATAGACTCTTATGAGCACAACAAAGAATTCCTATAGAGGTGATACCTATTGAAATGGGACATCAAAATGAGAACAATCAAGAGGATCAAAGGAATGGTAATTACAGTAATTCAACAACACATGTCTCCATTATATTTTATTCCACCAAAGGTAAATAATATATTGGCATGTGTTTTCAAACCCCTATAAATTTTAATCACACCGACCATGAACTAGATTCATAAATCTTATTTCTAGGTAGTTTTACGGTGGTCTAATAGAAAATCCAATAGAATATATCCCAATATCCAAAAATCATTATGACAATATGAAAATTAATTGATTTGCACTAGAGCACATTGATATTCATATGTTTAACTTCTCCTTGTGTGACAAAGAATAGACATGGTGTAATTCCATCTTAGTAGATACCATTTTCACCTATCAATAATTAGTTGAAACACTCATTCATAAATCCTACACTTGTGTGAAGACTGGCCATTATGGGCCCAATCTTTCAGTTTCAAGCAGGGACCACTATGAGATCTCAATGATGTGTTGATAAGATCCAAGGGGTTTGAAGGGGATGTCCTTATGATGGTTTATCTAACTAGTTTTTTATAATAAATTATTTCATGTATCAGCAACAAATTAAAACATCTCTTAGATGTATCAATAGGGTGACCATATGTGAAATGCTAATTAGAGAGATACCTAAATGATATGTCTATAGGAAATTTTTGCTTCAAATCAAGCTCAAGACAATGTATCTTCTCATATTATGTAGGAAAATGAATTATATAGTTCCAAAAAGGGTAGAATCATGAAGTGTAGAGTGATGATATTTTGTTCTAAGCTAGAATAGATTTCTAATGACATTAGAGTTTTAGCACAAAGTAGTGGTACATGAAGTCTACAATTAGGAATCATATCCAACACCTCTAGTGGACCAATTGAAACAATGAATGCATGTCATATGTGTAATAATCTCTTCCACATACATGAGATTTGTGCCCATGCACAAATCCACCAAGAGACAATTGAGCAAGTAAAATTTGTTTATAGTATTAAAACAATCATCCTAGTTTTTCCTATGACAATACAAAAACTAATAAGAATTTCCATCTTATTTATTATGACAAATACAAGCAATAGGTAATGAACCAAAAAGCCAATCATCCATTATATAGACCCTTACAACTGAGATTCCAATTGAGGAACCAATAAGACTTCAACTCCTCAAAACTATTCCTTCAATATTATTGATGATTGTTTACAAATCTTGATATTGTTGTTGGGTTCTTAGTTGTTGAAAGTGCAAAAACAAATAAAATATTGAACGCTAATTAGCTTCACAATATGAAACCATAAAAAGTCTGGGAAATCTTAAACCCTAAACAATAAACTCATCCCAATTCAACTCCTAGATCTCAAATAAGGATCGGGCTGCACATTAATACATCACTATTTGGAGGGGACCCTAATTCTACATTTCTGAATTTATATTTTCTTTTCTAATTTTTAATATCATAAGTAGTCATTTTTCTTCATCTATTTGTATTTTTTCATTTATCTTTCTCTTTCTCTCTAATTTATTGGGAATGGAGCTGAACAAAGATGTTTTTATTTCATAAAGGTGTAAAACATTACCAACCTAATAAAATAAACCATATATACAAAAAACAACAAATTCATTCTCCATCCTTCCCCTACAAGTCTTGAATGCTCTCATTAAATTCTCATTCTTCAACAAAAAAGTATCATTTAGAATCCTTGCCACAAGGATGACCCTACTAAGGGGCCTATCGCAATATTAAGTGTGGATGAGAAAGGAGGGAGTAATTATATTCCTGGTAGAATACATGTATCTTAAGTTTGTTATATACACCCACGAAATGAAGAGCTCAAAGTTGTCACTCATATGCAAGTGAGCCATCAGCCTCAACACCCACCAGATGAAATTAAGCACCAATCTTGGTGATTAAAGTGAGACATCATTACGCCAAACACATGGGAATACCATACAACTATCATCCCTAGAGACTGGTTAGGAACCCTCCAACTCCCAATGGATAAAAAATCAAATGTTGAGAGGTTAGTTGATCACTATAATATATTTTTTTGAAGGAGAAGGGATAGTATAGTTCATGACGCATTATTTCGGGGAAGGCAAAGAAGATGAACAAAGTAAAGTGGATGAGAATAAGATAGAACACTAGAATTATTTCTTAATAGAAATAGTACTTAAAGTTAAATTACCTTCTATTTTATATAATTCATTCTCAACAAGACACCAAGGAGAGGTGAGAGCACGTCTAAAACCTTCACACCATAATGTCATGGAAAAAATTATTTTATATATCATTTTTTATAATAAATCTTGTGTATATGCTTTTGTTATTTTACTTTTGGAGAGAAATTAAAGTCATGATTTCTAAGGATATCAATAGATATTTTTCTTTGAATTTTGTCCTGAAGCAACTATTTCTTAACCACCATAGCAAATAGGTTGATGCTTGACAAGTATTTTGTTCACAATGATAGTGTTGGATACAAGTGTGAAGTGATAGATGTTCATTCATTTATTAAAACTCCTAGAACATAACCATCATTATTTCTCTTATTCTTAACTATCAAAGTGTATATATATAATGTTTTTAATTTGACCTATGTCTGAATGAATAGTCTGTTTCAAATTTTTTATTCAAAATACTTATATTTTTAGTTCAACATCCTTTAAATAAGACACAAAGGGAAGTATTAAATTATTTTGATATTTAACCCTCCTTTTAAACCTTTCTTACTCTTACCAACCAATTTTCACTTGCCTTCTTATTGTGAAGCCCCGCCTTCACATCTTCACCCCCAAAGAAGACATGATGACTTTGAACGGTTCTAATAACTTATCTTATTTGATAGAAGCTTAGACCCATCACATTGAGAAATCTTGGAGATTATCCCCTCAAGTATCCACTGACAGAGAGATATAAGTCACAAAATTTCCTATGATACCAAGGCCCATTCATGTGGTTGTTACTTTATGCACAATGGATCTTGATTTTTGGATTTTACTTCTACCGTAGTGGAGGAAATGATCAAGAAAATTTTAGCTTGAAGCTTTTCAAGAAATTATAATATATAGGAGTATAGTCAACTTGATACTCCTACAATAGAACCTACATTTCCTTGGACTAATTAAACATGTTTAGACTCTTCTAAACCACAATGGAATAACATCAATAGCATATGTCAGAACCCTAACATTCGTTTACCTTATAGTAGAGTTTCTTTGTTCGTGTGAGAAGTATATTATTGGAGACAATGAGGTTGTCATCAAATTCTAGATTGAAAACCAACATTGTATTGTGTGCTTGGTGATTTACATGATATCCTTTATTTGACTGAGGAAGACCATGATGAAGCCAACTTTGTGCTTATTTCAAAGGATGATGAACATGGTTTAAAAAAATGCAGGGTGGGAAGAGTTGACGAGAGAACCTATATTATTTGTATGCAAGGTTTAATGTTTTATATCAATTCCCCTCTAATAGATATTTTCAACATATTTTTGGGTACACCTTCTTAGACAGATGTAACAATGGGAGTGTTAATAAGAAAGACCCAAATTCCATGTGTTGTACTAAGCGCAACCAAAAGTTGGGTATCATCCATTTCCATGTGGATCATCTAGCCAATCTTAGAGGGAACATACCTCTTCTAATGGGTGGCATCTGACTATGATAATGATCAAGGCCTATCAAATAGACTTTCATGATTTAAAGCAATGTGAAATAATTAAAGGAGCATGTGTCATTGATCTCCTAAACCTATGCATGCTAAAATCATCATAGATAAGAAATATGAGATCAAGGGTGTATGTGCTTAATCCAAGTTGTTGTGTGTTACTACTTAAATTTATCACTCTAAAAATATAGAGGGATGTATATGAGTTTTAAATACTAGAGAAACATATCTCAATCAACATACTAGAGGTTTCTAACACACAACACTCTTGTAACACCCTAAAATTTTTCATCTTACACCTAACTAGAAACCCTAATTCCAAATTTCAAATTTTAATGCTTCATATAAAATAGATTAAAACTTAGGGACCCAATTATAATGTATAAATCATTTTTAAAGATAAATTTTCATTATCAAGTTAATTGAAATTCAATTTCATCAAATGTAACCCTAATTAGAAAATTCACCACTAATTAAATTAAAATATCAGATCCTAATGCAAAATCCCACATTTAAAACCTTAATTTATTCAAATATGATTACATAAACCTAAATTATTGTAAATAAAATGTCATATGAATAAGAATAATACATTACCCCTTTAAAATATTGTTAATGTGATAATAACCATAGTATACCAAATATTCACCCTCTGGGCATTAAATATGGGAAATAAACAAGTGAGAATGTTCTAGAACCTAAATTTCACATCTGGTCCAAATTTGGGCTTAATATGACCTTGTTTGATGATCTAATTGACCTAAACAAGTATATATATTTAGTAATGGCTTTAAATCGAAAATATATCCAAATTAATTAACCAAACCTATGGTTCAGACTACTAATGAGTCACACGCGCTCTTACCCTTTTTTTCTTGGATCAGATCTGACGGCCGAGATCGTGTCGCCCTATCTCTTGGGTTCGACGGATGGCTTCCAGCCATCTCCCCCACTCATATGAGTCCTAGTAGGACTAGACTAGTAGCAGGGACTTTCCTTTTTCATGATCTCTCTCTGTGTGCATCCTCACTACAAATAGACCTCCCCCTCACCATCTACAAACTTTCCCAAATCAGTTGATCCTGAACTCGATCGGATTTCATACACTAGATCCATGGGTCGACTAGGACCCTCTCTTGTTGCCCTTGTTTCCTTCCTCACAAGTAAATCAACCTCCCTAAGGTCTCGAAACCTATATATAGGACCCTAAAAATGATCCCAACCCTCAAGGAATCAACTACCATCCTAGTTTTGGCGTCGTTTGCATGGCAACCCTACCTTTAAACTCCAGTTCTTCCTTCACCTTGACGGTGGTCTGAGGTGAGAGCACAGGGAATATGAGACCCTTTCTGCTTATCGACATAAATTAGTGAGACCTCTAGAAGATTTCTTCATCTTTGTTTCACCCAAATTGGAGGTAACTAAAAATCCCCTCTTTGTCACCTTGTTCCAAATCTCACAGCCAATGTTGGTAACCTGGTCACTGTATCGCTTGATTTCGGTGTTTCTAGCTCTACCTAGTGATGCCGAGTTTTCTATGAACCTTATTCTTGCCTCTCTCATGCATTTTCTAAGATTTGAGACCCTCCCTTGTCCGTTCTATGATCTTTCGTGGCGGTTGATCCATCTTGGGTTCTTGGCCGTCACAGATCACGAAACATAGTTCATTAAGTCCGTCCGGCCCTAAGGAAGGTGCCTAGCACCTTAGCTTTGGATATAAAGGGTTGTAGGTAAGTTTTGATTCCTCCGATATCCAACCTATTTATGATGGTTTCTACTATTGATCGAATACGAAGATCGTAGGTTCTGGATTCCCCTTTTTACCCATATTGGATCAATTTCCAAAATTGCACCCTCATGGGCATAATCGGTTTTTGCTCACTCTGACCACTTGTTGACCGTGTGTTTTCTTTGAGGATATGATGGCCAATTGGCGGGATCCTATTCGGCCATATTGGCAAGGGGCCCATCTCTTGGATAATAATTTACATGTGTATTTAATGAGTTTTGTGATTGGCAGTCGTTGTAAATTACATAACTAATTCATATGTGATCAGCAAATTCTGCAAAAACATTCATTGGAAAGGTTTTCAAACAAGGAACAATAATATGGTGGTTTTGAGTCCAAGTTTAAATCCAAATTTCCATGATATACTCAAGAGACATGAAACCCCAAAACTAGGTTGGATAATGATTATTAATGCATGTTAATTAATTATACATGGTAATTACGGTTCTCTGAACATCAAGAGATCATTAGGAGTTGCTCCAATCTCTATAAGTGCTCCATGCACTTTGAACATTATTATTGGATGTTTATATGCTATTATGTACGATGTACATGTTATCATGTGAATGTATTATGCAAGCTATGTTTATTGATCAAGTTGAAAGTTAATGGATAAATGAAATCTATTTTACTATTTATTTTCAAGAATCATCATATCATGTCATATTCATGTTTAAGAGGAAGGCTAAAGGGTAATTAAGAGTAAGACTAAAGATAATGAATGAACCTTATATAAGATCCTCGGCACGGTCTTTCCTAGCATACAGTGTACTTCGGTACAAATCATGGGCTTTCCTAGCATACAGAGCACCTAGGTGCAAATTATAGGCTTCCAAGCATACATAACACTTTAGTGCAATTCAAGAGTCACTTTAGTGCAAAGAGAAGATGCACTTTGGTGCAAAACTTGAGGATTCTTATATAAGTTAGATAAAAGACAATGATAAAAAGAAAAGTTTATTTTCATGATGTTAAATGTTTTCTTTTCAAAGTATATGTTATTTCTATTTTATAATATGTTCAATTCCGCTTGCAAATTGTTTTATACATGGCTGGGGGCACGATGTCAGCAGGAGAGGAGCAACGTCAAGGATAAAGATATCTAAGGACCAGCTGAAGAAGGAACTCTAGGATGTATGAGACCTGATCTGGTGGGGTGCCAACTATCAATATTTAGATTTTCCTTTATGTTCATGAGACATGTGTTTTAGTTTAGGGGAGTTTTATGTTATGAGTTGAGATATGAGAAACAATACAATGTATCTTGTGTTGGTTTATTTAACTTTATTTTTATGCAATGAGTATCGTTTTGTGGCATTCCCAATAAGATTATGCTTCCGCTCAATGAGTTATATGTTGTAGAAAATTGGGATGTTACAATATGGTATTAGAGCAAAAAATATATTTGGCCACCCGATTTTCTCAAAAATCTCATATAGTTTATGTTCCCTTTTGTAGATGGCTCCCAAGAGGAAATCTAATAACTGCAAGGAGGATGTTGATGGAGAGGGAAGCTCTTCCAATGGGGGAAGTGATCATAGTTATTCAGGGGTTAACCCTAATGGTAACCCTAATGCACCTCTAGAAGTGCTCATCAAGGCTCTGACTGATGATATCACTGGTCAATAAGGAATACCACATCAACTGAGGAACCAGGAGTTGACCTTAGTAGACTTCCTAAAGATCAAGCAAAAAACTTTCTCTGGAGAAGCTGAGATTGATGTAGTTGGTCGTGCTGAAGAGTGGCTTCTCAACGTCAAGCATTGTTTTTGTGACTTAGGATGTCTCAAGCCTTCTAAAGTTCACTTTGGGACACACATGTTGAAGAGTGCAGCCTGCACTTGGTGGGAGAATTTCCCCAATGCCCGAGGACCCAATGCTATGTCATTGACCTGGGAGGAGTTCACCACTTCCTTATAAAACCATTACATCTCCAAATCCATGATCGAGAAGAAGGAGATGGAGTTCAAGCACCTGAGATAGTATGACTCAATTGTTAACCAGTATGCAATGAAGTTATGTATGCTACAGAAGTACGGTTATGGTTTAGACGAGACGTGTCTAGAAAAGAAGTTCATGTGTGTCCTGAAATGTGATTTGGGATATGCTTAGACAGGACATGGCATTAGGACAATGCAGGAGGCACTTGAGTCTGCCCTAGAATTAGAGGACCACCGTGGATGGTACTAGAAGAATGGAGCACCCTCAGGAAGCAAGAAAGAGCACTAGAGCCATAATGAAAAGAAGAGAAAAGTGCAAGAGGAACCCGCTTCAAACCCTAACTCAAAGAGTCAGTGCACCAAGTGTAATAGATATCATATAGGAGAATGTAGATATGGAAATGGAGTTTGTTACTACTGTGGAGAGGCTGACCATATTACATCCAACTGCCCCAAGCTCCAATAGAAGAAAGATTCCCAAGTCAACCCAGAGCCTAAGGAGAAAAGACAAACTAGGATCTTCACCATGGTGGATGATGATGAAGATAAGGAGAATGAACAAGGTAGGATTTAGTTTTGAAATCCCTTCAGTACCTTGATAGACTATAGTTGTGTTTAGTCTTGCCCTAGATGTGAGTATATGTAAGATTTCATGATAGTTATACGGATAGAATTTTCATGTTAAGGATAAGGAAAACCCTAAGGTGGGTAGACTAGTAGAATTTTGAGGACGAAATTCATTTAAGGTGGGTAGAATTGTAACACCCTAAAATTTTTCATCTTACACCTAATTTGTAACAACCCCGCCTCCCAATAACCCCCACTTAAGGGAGACCAAGAGGTCAGAGATGTTATCCCAATAAACCGGATCAAAGGTTCGACAAATAATCAGTAATAATTATGAAATTCTACCAAACTAAATTGAAATCTAGTATAAAATAAAACTTTTCATACCTTTTTAAAAAAAAACTTGGGATCTCTACTTCTATCCACAGCTTGAATCTATTATATATAATCCTCCTTGTACTTTATTTCTTATTTTCACAATGTGTCACTTTACTATTTGTTCCTTTCAGAGTTGTACCTAAAATGCTGACAAACAAAATGTCGGTCAGCATATATGAATATGCCGGTATGTGGGGAAAACCAAAATATCACACATAAGGCTAATAACCTAATGATCATAATTAAGTTAATTAACATTTCAATTTATGAGTTCAATGTGTCAAACTCCACCGCTTTTTCCCTAACCCTAGAATACCCCCTTTAGGGTTTCTCTTAGCCATTGACTTAAGGCCACCTTGTCCATCCTGAGCTTGGTTCTTGGGGTCACCACTCATGGTTCCCATTATTCATGCAATAAAGACCACCTTCTCTATCCTGAGCTTGGTGTCTGGGGTCACCACTCATGGTGCCCATGGGTCTTCCCTCTTCGGCTTTACCTTTTTGCATTATCCATCAGTGTGGCATGTAGGTGCAAGAATACACACTTATATCATAGTTGTGATAATCATAGTGACTTTATGATTTTCGAGTATGAACATCCAAATTGATAGGTTGCATCCAATATGATTAATAATCTGAAAAACCTTCCAAAAACTAATGTGATTAACCATAATTAACCACATACCTGTCAGGCTGACTTGAGTGCAGAAATAACCCAACTAAGCAAGAAATCCAATAAACAAGCAAGCAAACAAGATGATCCTAAAATATGCATCCAATTTTCCTATCATTGATCATATCATCAAGGTCTATTAAACCTAGTTGTTTCCTAGGGTTACTAGTCCTTTTTGGGGTTTCGATTACAATTAGGGTTTCACTTCCCTTTCACTGTTTTAAACCCTAATTTTGTAAAATTACTCACAAACCCTAATTTTCTCATCTACTCCTCATGAAAGATATTAAGGTTACCTTTTGACAACATATAACCCTAATTTCGGATTAAAGGCACTTTTCTTTCCTTTTTCCCCTATTTAGGGTTTCTAAGTGTATTAACCGTCATATTAGGTTTAAAATATAAATCTTGCAATTCCATCTTCAATTCAGTTTAAGATTCATCTTTATCATTAAACAAAATAACAATACTCGAATTAACCTATTTGCACTTACAAAACTATCCATTATTATCGATTAGGGTTTCCAACCTAATTTTAACACATTTTTCATCAAAAAAGTACTTTTACAAAAAGATATGGATTCAAGCATTCTAACTATTTTTAACTTATTCCTCATATTTTTCTGATCAACTTTCATGTATTAAGTTTTTCATATAGGTTTTCTATTTATTTCTATGATTTTTGCAAGAAAACCCCTTTCCTAGATTATTCAAGTAGAGAGGGAATTACCAGGAAATTCGGCGGCCGCTTGATCAGTGGACCGGTGGTCCGCTCTTCAGATCCAATGATCCTCATCGCACATGCCTAATTTTAGTCACTCTGTCTCTCTCTCTCACTCGTCTGATCCCGCTCGAGATCACAGTCCTCCGCGATCGTACGGCTCTCAGTCGTCATCTACCTTTGATTGCTGGACAGGCTGCGATCAACTCCTCAGTTGACTATGAGCTCCCGGCCACTAGCAGAGAAACGGAGGTGCCCGGAAGCTCCATCATCGTCACCTGAACTCAACAAATTGGTCAATTGCTCGAAGCAACTTGACCTTCACTATGAATAGGTCACCGGAGTTCCGGTAAGGTCGGCTGGTTGCAAGGGGTGTAGGTTAGGACAAAATCAACAATTGAACTCACCTTTCAACTCATTGTCGCGCTCCGTGGTGTTTGGGTTAAGAATTGGCTATGATGGTACCCTCAAGTGCCCCTCCCTTATATAGGGCTAGGTCAGGGTGTCCCACAAATTGGGAATTTCTTCCCTCGTCGATGGCAGCGCTAGAAATCGGGGTCTAGATTGTTCGGAACAATCTCCCAAAGTCGATGAACCTCTTACTTCTTCGAATTATCATCTCAAACACAAGATAATAGGATTCCAAAATCAAATCCATTTCCTCATGTGACTCGGGGTAGACAATGAGTAGCCACCGTTGGAACTGTGGTCCCCTGAACCACGTGGGTCATCCAACGGTCATCCTTGCTCCCTGAAACTCAATTATCCAATAATTGATAAAAAGAGTGTTTTAACAAGGAAACTTGGGAAATTCATTTCTCTCTCCTCCATTAGTATTTTTCTCTCAAATTTAAGGGAAAATCCATCTTGGCATTATCTAACTATTTATTAAATTTGGGAATCAAATTCCAACAGATGAGAAGGTTTCCTTCACTCCCAAGTTAACATTAATTAAACCAATTTTAATTAATATTTTTTCCTTTGCTATTATCTTGTTATCTCGAATCCCTTGGACCTCAAGGGAATCCTAAAGGCATGAGTTCCCATATTGAGGAATATTTATTTGCCTTTATCCTCATATATATGTCTATTTCACATGTATTTCCTTTAATTAGCTAAATCCTTTTCCTTTTTATTTCTCTTTTCTTTTCAATTGGGGTCATTGGACAACAAAGGCCATTATCCATCAATCATTGCCATTTCACACGAAATACAACAACAAATCAACATAGATTTCATTCATCAATTAAAAAAGAATTACACTTTTTCACTACATAACTTGGAAAATTAAGGTTATAACATCCTCCCCTCCTTATAGGAGTTTTCCCCCCAAAATTCAAGCAATCAAACAAACCAAGTCAGGGTATGCTTTCTCCATATTCATCTTCAGCTCCCATGTGGCCTCATCCTCTCCATGGTGCTTCCAAAGAACCTTTACCATCTCTATATTCTTACATCTGAGCTCTTTCACCTTGGTATCTAGAATCCGCAAAGGTGACTCGGGATAAGTCAGCTTCCCTTGAAGCTCAATAGGCTCAATGCTCAGCACATGGCTCGGATCTTGCACATATCGCTTTAGATTGGACACGTGAAACACATCATGCATCATGCTATACTAAGGAGGTAACGCCAAACGATATGCAGCTTCACCAATTCGTTCTAACACCTCAAACAGACCCACGTATCGGGGACTCAGCTTTCCTCTGTTCTTGACTATAGTTCGGAGCGGTCGGATTTTCAAAAACACATGTTCTCCCACAGTGAAATGCATGTCAATCCGCTTTGCATTAGCATACAACTTTTATTGATCTTGAGCTCTCTTCAGCCTTTGCTTGATCAAAGCAACTTTATTAACATACACTTAGAGTTCATCTAACCTCAACAGGGTCCTTTCACCGACATCATCCCAGTGAAGTGGTGACTGACACGGTCTCCCATACAAAGCTTCATACGGAGGCATCATGATACTATCTTGGTAGTTGTTGTTGTAGGCAAAATCGGCTAAAGTAAGTACTTCTCCCATGAGCCACCCTATTGAGCACACAAGCTCTCAACAGATCTTCTAATGTCTGGATCGTTCTTTCTAATTGACCATCCGTCTGGGGGTGATAGGTGGTACTAAACTTCAAACTCATACCAAGTTCTTTTGAACTTGCTTCCACAACTTGGAAGTAAATTTGGGGTCTCTATCCGAGATGATGGAATCGGGTATGCCATGCAAATGCACTATCTCTCTGATATATAGCTTGGCTAGGTCTGACACCTTGGCAGTGATCTTTAAAGCAAGGAAGTGTGCCGACTTGGTAATATGATCTACCACAACCCATATCGCATCATGACATTTCTTGGTCCGGGGTAGACCCACCATAAAATCCATGGTGATCTTCTCCCATTTCCATTCTGGAATCTCTATAGACTGTAAAAGTCCACCGGGTTGTTGGTGTTCATCCTTCACCATCTGGCACGTAAGACAGCTGGTCACACATGTCGCAATGTCTCTTTTCATTCCTGGCCACCAGAAAAACCTCTACAGGTCCTTGAACATCTTAATAGTTCTTGGGTGCACCGTGTACTTGGATCCATGAGCCTCTTGCAAGATACGCTCCCTTATCGGTGAGTCCACAGGAACCCATATGCGATTCTCGAATATGATCCCTCCATCTACTCCCACTGAGAGATGAGTCTGTGGCTTCATCATCAAACTTTTCATCTTGTCGAGTTCTCCACTGACCAATTGTGTTGCGACAATCTCACCTAACAACTCAGATTGGATCTGGATATTGCCCAATCGAACTAGATCTTCAAGTGGTTGTAGAGTCCACTCCACCAACTCCTCCAAACTCTTCCACTGACTAGACAAAATAGCTGCACACCTGAGTTGTTTTCAACTCAAGGCATCTGCTACAACATTCGCCTTACCAGAATGATTGGTGATGGTAAAGTCATAATCCTTCATATACTCCATCCATCGTCATTGTCATAGGTTCAAGTCTCTCTGTGTCAGTAGGCACTTTAGGCTCTTATGGTCAGTGAGGATCTCGAAGGTAGCACCGTACAGGTAATGTCGCCATATCTTTAGGGCATGGATAATGGAAGCTATCTCCAGGTCATGTGTCGGGTAATTTACCTCATTGGGCTTGATCTGTCAGGAAGCATATGCAACCACATGTTGGTTCTGTTCCAACACATAGCCAAGTCCCATCTTGGAAGCATCGGTGAATATCATGAAACCCTCATTGCTGGAAGGTAGAGTCAACACCGCGGTGGTGGTCAGCTTCTCCTTCAGCTCCAGGAAGCAAGCCTCACATACATCAGACCACACGAACTTCACATCCTTTCGGGTTAACATGGTCAGCGGCAAAGCAGTCCTCGAGAAATCCTTGATGAAGCGACGGTAGTATCCGGCCAACCCCAAGAAGTTGCGAATCTCAGAGGGGTTCTTTGGTGCAGGCCAGTCTCGTACTGCCAACACTTTGGCTGGATCTACTGTGATTGTTCCTCCTGAGATGATGTGTCCGAGAAACATGACTTGGTCTATCCAAAACTCACATTTCAAGAACTTTTCATAAAACTTCTTCTTTCTTAGGATATCAAGGACTCTACCCAGGTGGTCATGGTGTTGGGCTAAGTCATTGGAGTACACTAAGATGTCATCTATGAACACTATCACAAAAGAGTCAAGGAAAGGTTGGAACACATTGTTCATAAGGTTCATAAAGACACTGGGTCCATTGGACAACCCAAATGACATGACCACAAACTCATAGTGGCCATATCGGGTTTGGAAAGTCGTTTTAGGTATATCCTCACTTCTCACTCTCACATGGTGGTATCCTGACCTCAAATCAATCTAGGAAAAGACTCGAGCTGATTTGAGTTGGTCAAACAGGTCATCTATTCTGGGTAAGGGATACTTATTCTTAATGGTTTCCTGGTTGATCGTATGATGTTCAATACACATCCGAAGCGATCCATCCTTCTTTTTCACAAAGAGGACTAGTGCTCCCCATGGCGATGTACTGGGTCAGATAAAGCTTTTATCCAACAACTCTTGCAACTAGGTTTTCAACTCAAGCAACTCGGTAGGGGCCATTCTATAGGGTGCCTTAGATATAGGGTTAGTCCCGGGAGCTAACTCGATGGAGAAATCTACCTCCCTCTCAGGGGAAATCCCTGGTAGATCATTAGGAAACACATCTGAATACTCCCGAACCACCTCTATCTCCTCTAAGGATCGCCCCTTTACTTCAGGTTCGGTAACTACAGCTAGGTAGGCTCGACAGCCCTTGGATATCATCTGCTTGGCTTTTAAGGCTAACACATAAAGGTTGGTCGTCGCATCCTTCCTTCCTCGAATGGTGAAGTGTGATTGGTCAGGTTTCCTAATAAGGATCTTCTTCTCTCTACATTCAATCTGGGCTCTATAGGTGTAAATCCAATCCATACCGATGATTACATCAAAATCATTCATATCGAGGAGGATGAAGTCAGTGGGAAGCTCATGGTTTAGATACTTAACTGGCAAGATAGGGGTTTTCAAAAGAGATGTATAGATACGACCACTCAGGGTTGTGACCTCCAAAACATAACCTAAATCCTAGTTGTCCAAACAAAGCATAGTTTCCAGATTTCTCAAAATAAAAGTATTAGTAGAACCACAATCAAAAAGTGCTTTTACATTCTATCCCATGACTTCCAGCAGGCTTACATAGTTCATACCAAATCAGAAAGCTACTACATGATCTACTAAGCTAAAAAGGAAAACACTATGGGTTATTACCCTCGATCATCCTATTAGCATTCGCCTGAGCTTCTTCATTGTCGATGGCGAACACTCTAGCTTGTCTCCTCTCTCCAACTGGGGGTCCTCCGGCTGGTGCTCCTGCTGGGGGTGCTGTAGCTACCGGTTTTGCTGCCATTGGTTGTGACCCTAAAGGTCCTCTTGGGTTAGGCTGAGGGTATTTGGAGATGAATTTTCCCTCTTGCTGACATCGGAAACACACCTTCTTCTCAAAGTAGCACTTCTCAGGATGTGTCCGTCCGCAGGTGTGACACTTTAGAAAGCAATTGTCACCTCATGATTTGCCTTTGTGTCCATGCTTGCCTTTGTGGTAGTTGTGCCCTTATCCCTTCTTGTGCTCATTCTTCTATCCCTGAGCTCCTTCAGTGAAACCCAAGTATCCTTTGGAGGGGTTCTGAGTAGGCATCACCGTCCTTTCCATGTCCAAGGTGGTGTTGTAGGCTTTAGAGAAGGTCTTCGGCTTACTAGCCATCACATGAGGTTTGATGGTAGGGTGCAGATGCTCGATGAAGTGGTCCACCCTCCTCTCTTCATCCATCAGGTGCCTAAAACATTCCAATATACGGAACTTGTGACCAAAGTTCACAACATGACTCGAACTCTCGTTCCTTCTTCTTCTTGGCTGATACGGGGATGAATCTGGCAGTGAAGATGGTCTTGAAGTCAGACCATGCCATTGGTTCTTCACTTAGGTCTCTTCCCATGATATGGTTCTCCCACCATATCTTGGTTGCTCCTTCCAGGAGGTGAGCAGCAAATAGAACCTTCTTGTTGGGTTGCACTTCAAGCATACGGAATCAATTATCAACTGCTAGCAGCCAGGAATCTGCCTTGTCGACCACCTCAGACTTATCTTCTCCCCAGAACTTCTCGACGTTTAGCTTGACAAAGTCCAATATGGTGGCTCCCAGTCGAGGACGAACAGGAAGTGGCTCACCATTCTCACCTCTAGCTATGTCTCGGAGGGCCAAAGCACTAATGGCCTCCGTCAGTTGCTTCATTTGCTCCATCCATACAGCATTAGTGGTATGAACCACCATGGTCAGTTCTGAACCACCAGACTGGTCCTCCTCCATCTGGGCTTCTTCCCGGTACACAGGATCCTCTTTTTGTTCCTTCTCGAGGTCTTCATAGGGTATCATATCAGGGTTGGGGATCTCACTTTCAACTTCTTCCGGTCTCTTCCTCTTCTTTGAGGATTCGCTACCATGGTTCCTCCTTATTTTCTCAGAAGACCCCTTCCCCTTGCGGGAAGGCCCACCACCGTTGACGGCATCCGGGATAGCAACGATCTTCACATGAGCCATCTACATAAGCATACAAATAGACCTTTAGTTTATGCTTAACTAATTATACTTATGTCGATGACATCTTAATTACATATCTTTTATTAATTTGGTGGAGGATTCCTTAAACCTTATCAGTCTTACCCATACCTCAAGAGGGTGAGGAAGAGAGAGGAAACCCTAATCCTTAAAATCCTTAACAGAATCTGAGTTGAGAAGGGATGAACAAGATGAGAGAGTCCTAAAGGTATCTTATTTCAAGTCAAATCCTAAGACATTGGCTAGGCACTCACACAAATCCGGGAGACCTCATATTCCGACTAGCGGTGCAGAGGAAAATATTGCCAGACCCAGACGTGATCCTTTTCTAGATACCTCTGTCTTTCAAAAAATGCTCTAATAACTCCCTCGGGTCTATGGAATTTGTAAAATTTAAAAATTATTAAAGATTAAATGGGGAACCTAGGCTATGATACCAAATGTAACGACTCTGCCTCCCAGTAACCCCCACTTAAGGGAGACCAAGAGGTCAGAGTCGTTATCCCAATAAAATGGATCAAAGGTTCGACAAATAATCAGTATTAATTATGAAATTCTACCAAACTAAATTGAAAGTTGGTATAAAATAAAACTTTGCATACCTTTTTTTAACTTTGGATCTTTTCTTCCATTCCACACCTTGAACCTATTCTATCTAATCCTTGTTGTACTTTATTTCTTATTTTCATAATGTGAAACTTTACCAATTTGTTCCTTTCAGAGTTGTACCTAAAATGCCGACAAACAAAACATCGGCCAGCATATATGAATATGTTGGTATGTGGGGACAACCAAAATATCACACATAACGCTAATAACCTAATTATCACAATCAAGTTAATTTACAATTCAATTTACGAGTTCAATGTGTCAAACTCCACCGCTTTTTCCCTAACCCTGGAATACCCCCCTTTAGGGTTTCTCTTAGCTATTGACTTAAGGCCGCCTTCTCCATCCTGATCTTGGTGCCTAGGGTCACCACTCATGGTGCCCATTAGTCATGCAATAAAGACCACCATCTCTATCCTGAGCTTGGTGTCTGGGGTCACCACTCATGGTGCCCATGGGTCTTCCCTCTTGGGCTTGACCTTTTTGCATCATCCATCAAGGTGGCATGTAGGTGCAAGAATACACACTTATATCATAGTTGTGATAATCATAGTGACTTCATGATTTGCATGTATGAACATCCAAACTGATAGGTTTCATCCAATGCGATTAATCATCCGGAAAACCTTCAAAAAAACTAATGCGATTAACAATAATTAACCACATACCTGTCAGGATGACTTGAGTGCAAAAATAATCCAACTAAGCAAGAAATCCAGTAAACAAGCAAGCACACAAGATGATCCTGAAATATGCATCTAATTTACCTATCATTGATCATACCATCAAGGTCTATTAAACCTAGTTGTTTCCTATGGTTACTAGTCCTTTTTAGGGTTTCGATTACAATTGGGGTTTCACTTCCCTTTCACTATTTTAAACCCTAATTTTATAAAATTACTCACAAACCCTAATTATCTCATCTACTCCTCATGAAAAATATGAAGGTTACCTTTTGACAACATATAACCCAAATTTCATATTAAAGCCACTTTTCTTTCCTTTTTGCCCTATTTAGGGTTTCTAAGTGTATTAACCATCATATTAGGTTTAAAACCCTAAATCTTGGAATTTCATCTTCAAATCAGGTTAAGATTCATCTTTATCATTAAACAAAATAACAATACTCAAATTAACCTATTTGCACTTACAATACTATCCATTATTATCAATTAGGGTTTCCAACCTAATTTTAACATATTTTTCATCAAAATAATGTACTTTTTCAAAAAGATACAGATCCAGGCCTTATATCTATTTTTCACTTATTCCTCGTATTTTTCTAATCAACTTTCATGCATTAAGTTTCTTCATATGAGTTTTCTATTTATTTCTATGATTTTTGCAAGAAAAACCATTTTCTTAGATTATTCGAGTAGAGAGGGAATTACTAGGAAATTCGGCGGCCGCTTGATCAGTGGACCAGTGGTCCACTCTTCAGATCCAATGATCCTCGTCGCACACACCTAATTTCAGCTGCTCCCTCTCTCACTCTTCTAATCCCTCTCGAGATCATGGTGGTCCACGATCGTACGGCTCTTGGTCATCGTCTACCTTTGATCGCTTGACATGTTGCGGTCAACTCCTCGGTTGACTATGAGCACCCAGTCACTAGCAGAGAAACGGAGGTGCTCGGAAGCTCCATCGTCGCCTCCCAAACTCAACGAACTGATCAATTGCTCAAAGCAAATTGACCTTCACTATGAACAGGTCGTCGGAGTTCCAGTGAGGTCAGATGGTTGTAGGGGGTGTAGGTTAGGATGAAATCGACAATTGAACTCACTTTTCAACTCGTCGTCGCGAGCTGCAACATTTGGGTTAAGAATTGGGTACGATGGTACCCTCGAGTGCCCCTCCCTTATATTGGGCTAGGTCAGGGTGTCCCAGGAATTGGGAACTTCTTCCCTCGTCGACGGAAGTGCTAGAAATCGTGGTCTAGATTGTTCAGAACAATCTCCCGAAGTCGATGAACATCTTACTTCTTTGACTTATCATCTCAAACACAAGATAATAGGATTCCAAAATCGAATCCCTTTCCTCCTATGACTTAGGATAGATGATGATTGGCCACCGTTGGATCTGTGGTCCCCTGGACCACGCGGGTCATCCAACGGCCATCATTGCTCCCTGAAACTCAATTATCCAATAATTGATAAAACGAGTGCTTTAATAAGGAAACTTGGGAAATTCATTTCTCTCTCTTCCATTAGTATTTTTCTCTCAAATTTTAAGGGAAACTCCATCTTTGCATTATCTATTTGTTTATTAAATTTGGGAATTAAATTCCAATGGATGAGAAGGTTTCCTTCACTCCCAAGTTAAACATTAATTAAACCAATTTTAATTAATATTTTTTCCTTTGCTATTATCTTGTTATCTTGAATCCCTTGGACTTCAAGGAATCCTAAAGGCATGAATTCCCATATTGAGGAATATCTATTTTCCTTTATCCTCGTATATATGTCTATTTCACATGTATTTCCTTTTGTTAGCTAAATCATTTTCCTTTTTATTTCTCTTTTCTTTTCAATTGGGCTCAATGGACAACAAAGCCCATTATCCATTAATCAAGGCCATTTCACATGAAATCCATCAACAAATCAACATAGATTTCATTCATCAATTAAAATATAATTTCACTTTTTCACTACATAACTTAGAAAACTGAGGGTAAAACATAATTAGAAACCCTAATTCCAAATTTCAAATCTCAATGCTTCTGAAAAATACATTGAAACTTAGGGACCCAATTATAATGGATAAATCATGTTTGAAGATAAATTTTCATTGTCAAGTTAATTGAAACTCAATTTCATCAAATGTAACCCTAATTAGAAAATTCACCACTAATTAAATTAAAATATCAGATCCTAATGCAAAACACCACATTGAAAACCCTAATTTATTCTAAAGTGATTACATAAACCTAAATGATTGTAAATATAATGTCATATGAATAAGAATAATACATTTCCCCTTTAAAATATTGTTAATGTAATAATAACCATAGTATACCAAATACTCACCCTCCGGGCATAAAAATGGGAAATAAACAAATGAGAATGTTCTAGAACCTAAATTACACATGTGGTCCAAATTTTGTCTTAATATGACCTTGTTTGATCATCTAATTGACCTAAACAAGTATATACATATATATATATAGTTAGTAATGGTTTTAAATTGAAAGTATGCCCAAATTAATTAACCAAACCTATGGTTGAGACTACTCATGAGTCACGTGTGCTCTTACCCCCTTTTTTCTTCTTGGATCAGATCTGATGGCAGAGATCGTGTCGCCCTATCTCATGGGTTCATCGGATGGCTTCCATCCATATCCCCCACCCGTCCTCGTCCCAGTAGGATTGGACTAGTAGCAGGGACTTTTCTTGTTCACGATCTCTCTCTGTGCACATCCTTGCCACAAATAGATCTCCCCCTCACCATCTACGAACTTTCATGAATCAGTTGATCCTGAACTCGATCGGATTATATGCCCTAGATCCCCTAGTCAATTGGAACCTTCTCTTGTTGCCCCTTTTCCTTCCTCACAAGTAAATCAACCTGCCTCGGGTCTCAAAACCTATATATAGAACCCTAAAAATGATCCCCAACCCTCAAGGAATCAACTACCATCCCAGTTTTGCGTTGTTTGCAAGGCAACCCTACCTCTGAACTCCAATTCTTCCTCAACCTTGACGAAGGCCTGAGGTGAGAGCATATGGCATCTGGGACCCTTCTTTCATTATCGACGCAAATCAGGGAGACCTCTAGAATATTTCTTCATCTTTGTTTCACCCAAATTGGAGGTAACTAAAAATCCCCCCTTTGTCACATTGTTTCAAATCTCGCAGCCAATGTTGGTTCCCTGATCACCGTGTCACTTGATTTCAGTGTTTCTAGCTCTTCTTAGTGATGTCGAGTTTTCTTCGAACACTGTTCTTGCCTCGCTTATGCTTTTTCTAAGATTTGAGACCCTCCCTTATCTATTCTATGATATGCCATGGCGGCTGATCCATCTTGGGTTCCTGGCCACCGCAGCTCGTGAAACTTAGCTCATTAAGTTCGTCTGACCCTGAGGAAGGTGCCTAGCACCTAGGTTTGGACAAAAAGGGTTGTAGGTAAGTTTTGATTCCTCTGATCTCCTCCCTATTTTCAATGGTTTCTATTGTCAAAGTTGAAGATCGCAGGTTCTGGATTTCCCTTTTTAGCCATGTTGGATTTGTTTCCATAATTTCGCCCTCATTGGCATAATTGGTTTTTTCTCACTCTGACCTCCTGTTGATCGTGTGTTTGCTTTAGGGAGACAATGGCCAGTTGGCAGCTCCTATTGGGCCAGATTGGCAAGGGCCCCATCTCCTGGATAATAATTTACATGTGTATTTAAGGAGTTTTGTGATTGGCCAGTCGTAGTAAGTTACATAACTAATTCATATGTGATCAAAATATTATGCAAAAATATTTGTTGGAAAGGTTTTCAAACAAGGAACAGTAATATGGTTTTGGTGTCCAAGTTTTAATCCAAATTTCCCTAATTTACTCAAGAACCATGAAACCCTAAAATTAGGTTGAATAATTACTATTAATGCATGTTAATTAATTATATAGGGTAATTAAGAGTTCCCGAAGCATCAAGAGAACATTAGGAGATTCTCCAATCTTTGTAAGTGGTCCATGCACTTTGAACATTATTATTGGATGATTGTATGCTATTATGTACAATGTACATGTTATCATGTGAATGTATTATGCATGCTATGTTTGTTTTGATCAAGTTAAAAGTTAATGGATAAATGAAATATGTTTTACTGTTTATTTTCAAGAATCATCATATCATGTCATATTCATGTTTAAGAGAAAGAGTAAAGAGTAATAAAGAGTAAGAGTAAAGATAACGAATGAACCCTATATAAGATCCTCATCATGGGCTTTCCTAGCATATAGTGTACTTCGGTACAAATCATGGGCTTTCCTAGCATACAAAGCGCCTTGGTGCAAATTATGTAGTTCCTAGCATATAGAGAAATTCAGTGCAATTCAAGAGGCACTTTGGTGCAAAGTGAAGAGGCACTTTGGCGCAAAACTTGAGGATTCTTATATAAGTCAGATAAAAGACAATGATAAAATGCAAAGTTTATTTTCATGATGTTAAATGTTTTCTTTTCAAAGTATATGTTATTTCAATTTTATAATATGCTCAATTCCGCTTACAAATTGTTTAATGCATGGTTGGGGGCGCGATACCCGCAGGAAAGGAGCAACGTCAAGAATAAAGCTATCTAAGGACCAGCTGAAGAAGGAACTCTAGGACGTCTGAGACCTGATCTAGTGGGGTGACAACTATCAATAGTTTAGATTTCCTTTATGTTCATGGGACATGTGTTTTAGTTTACGGTGTGAGTTTTATGTTATGAGTTGAGATATGAGAAACTATATAATGTATCATGTGTTGGTTTATTTAAACTTTATTTTTATGCAATGATTATTGTTTTGTGGCATTCCCTATAAGATTATGCTTCCGCTTAATGAGTTATATGTTGTAGAAAATTGGGATGTTACAACTCCCAACTATAAGAAGCTCACCTTGGCACTCCTAATATTCCATATCCTATATATAGTTACCTTGAACAAAATTAGCTTCAATTGACTAAAACAATGACCGTAATAAATGAGTTGAAAACCCTATCATGACTCTGGATAACCAAGTCAGTTTCTTAATGAAGATAGCCATAGGGATTCATCAATATCATATTATTAGATTCAACTTCTACAATAGAATATATCTTTGTTGGAATATTTTGGACAAAGATTGAAATCAAAATACTACCAAAACATGTTTACATGAAGTTATAAATAGAAAAGTCATTGGATAAAATAAGTCCTTGATTTCACAAAGTGAACCCATGTATTCTTACACTGATCTTAAATAATTATCACACCCACCAACTTTAGTCAGGGGTATTTAAATGGTTAATCATCATATCATGGCTTTTAATCACCCAACAAAATAGTTGTTCTTCCTCATTTTAGTAAAACTATAGAGAGTCAGTGTTTTTGATAACTTTGGGTTATTTGACATAGTCATTCTTCTATTTATGCATGTAATTTAATAGTGTATCCTCCTTCAAATTCTGACAAGATTGTCATAATTGCTTTTAGTTATCCTAGCTACTGCTCCCACTCTCTTCCTATCTCCTCTGTTTATTCCACCAGAGTGCCATGTGTCTTACGTTGTTCTAATTTCCACCATTGCTAGTGTCAAGTAGAGGCTTTGTATGTTGTTGACGCCACCTTTACTAGTCATTAGTTGTTCTACTCAACTTCGTCATTGTTGCTCGATAATGATGCTTGCTACAAGTCACCTCCTTAGCTCAGATCTACTCTTTCTCTACTACTAATCATTGATCCTACACCACCACTACTACTCATTAATGACACTACTTCTGCTTCCTCTCACTCTAACTTTGGTTCCAAATTGATGTTGATGTTTTTGGTTACTCTGTTGAGGTATATTTGGCTTCACGTTGATGGTTTCTTGTAGATATATGCTTAGAATCTCTCTACACATGAGTATAAGTATATTATCATACACATTTAATGAATGTAGTATTTGATTCAAATCTGATGTTGCTACTTAAATATTTATCATGTACATACTAGATTATATAAACCCACTTATCCATCTCACAAGTAATGTACCTATATGACCTACACATGAACTAATTGTGTGTGTTGTAATAAATGTGTGTATAATATCTAGAAATCATTTAGACATAAAAGTCCCAAAATAACTATATGACCTAGATATTCCTATCTAAGGTTTACCCACAAGGAGTAAATTTTGGACATTAATGCTAGGACTATTCTTGAACACTTGTTCTCACTTAGAATGTGAATGTATGGTATCTAAGTTAGTACTAAGTAAATTTTGATAAATTTCCTTCTTGTTATCTAAGTGTATATGTGGGGGATTTTCACTTACATACATCAGCGTACTTGAATAACTACGGAAATGTTGCCAAAATTTCTTCAATACGAAAGCACATACCATACATGTATTAGTGAGATAAAGGGTTTAAGAATGGGATAGGTGGTACACAACTACAACATATATCTAAGTTGTCCCCTAGACGATCATGTTAGTTTTTTTTATAGTCATGGATGATTTAGGGTGTTAATAGTTTTTCTAATAGAAACATCATTAAATTGTCAAAACAAATCAAAGTTGGATTTGTTTGGAAAACTAGGACACTCAGAGTTTAAATGGGACCTTTGGTGCTACATCAATTTTGTAAATGAGCATCATAATTCACTTGTGGATACATTTTAGAGGTCCACATAGAAACCATAGTAACCATTTGGAAAAGTGCAATGTTGACAAACTTAAACTTTGTATCATGTGTGATATGACTATAAGGAATTATACATAATGGTATTGGCATGTTGGGAAACCAAAGTAGAATGTTGATTTTTCAAACTCAATGGTTGGAGTTGGAAATAATTATGATGTGAATAAAGTTGATATTACTATGTTTGCAGAGATTCTAGACCATCTTGAGCGTCACTTAGAAGAGGCACTGACTATATTCAATAATTTAGTGCACAATATTGAGAAACTATTATGTAAAGGTGGTAATGAATTCAGAAAATTGAGTGCATTGTTGAGATTATACAATTGAAGAAGTCCAATTGGCGAAGTGACAAAAAAAGTTATGTCTCAGTTAATTTGTTGAAGACAAGCTTCCAAAAGTATTGAGCTTCCCAACTTATAAAGAAAAGATTATGTTGTGCCTAATGGGCATGGAGTTTACTCAGATTTATATTTTCCCCAATGATTGTTTGTTATTACAAAATGAATACATAAACTCACCAGTGTTTAAGGTTGAATCATCAAGGTACTAGAAGAACAAAACTCCCTATTATAAAAAGAAAGGCTCTTCTTGAAAGTTGATCTAGTATCTACCCATCATTCATTGGTTTGAACATATTTTTGTTACATGGTTTATGTAGAAAATCTAGCATGGTATATAGAAGTTTTCTATTTGAAAAGTTGGGAGACTATCTACTCATTTCCCCCTCCTCTTGTAGGCCAAAACCATTAAAGTTACGTCAAGAGTTAATAGTAGGAAAAGTGGAAGTACTACTTACATTATAGGTTGGGAAAGAATAGGATTGACCCTCAAAGTCATGAGATGTGTATATGTAGGTCATGGCCAGCTTGGGGTTTTGAAGGAAAGACTTGGCTAGTGCATCATCTTGCCTTTTCTATTTGTGATCCATTTTCACATAATCCATGTGTTTCAATTTTGGATTCAAATAATTTATCCTCTTCTACTAGTGTTGGAATTTGGGAGATTTCTCCTTGATACTCAGGATAATCTCATTGGCCATGTTACTTTCATATTTCAGCATAATGTAGTTACGGTATCCAGCCTCTTCAACAATATGTAAGCAAGCTGACATCTCTCGATTTAGCTTCTACAAAAGTATCAGCATGGATCTTCAATCCTATACCTACCTTACGTTCACCATTTAGTTTCTAATGATAGAAGCTATAGCATCTGATCTATTTTTAATCACAGAATATACATTGATCTTCACTTAAATAGAAGGAAGGGTATTGTAGTTTTGAGTCCGTTGAGAAATGTAACTTACAATTGGATAATGTCTAACTAGGTTGACTGAAGTGAAGAGGGAAATAGTTCTCAGAACTTCAATCACTTGCCTTTCAATGCTAATTTCGACATTGTTATAGACATGCTTGTTCCTAGATACCTAGTTGAGTCATCAAGTGGTGGCACATGTGGAGCAATGTTAATGATCTCTTTTCGTATTGCATCATATCTAGATTGTTAGGATTTTGTCATGGTTTTGATTGTTGGTATCAAGGTCTTTGATCAATTCCTCGACCATCCTAGCTTCACACAATCTCTGAGAGTGTGAAGATTTGTCTCTTCTTCATCAGACAATATCAGGTTGCTTTTGCCGTCAGTGAAGTGTCTTTGAGATCTTTTGGAAATGGCCATAATATCTTTGTGGCTTGACTGGCAGTGGAAAGTCTTAGTTCTTCTTGGGATTTTAGCCACTCGAATCTCCTTCCAAGAACCATTTTTGTTACTATCTTTGTTGTTTCACAGAAGGTTGTAAGTCATGATGATGATTAAGTTACCTTCTCCATCTAAGATTCGAGACCAGATGTCTTCTACTGCTATATATAAGGGGCATGATGTTTTACAATCCTCATTATATCATCCTTGTTAGGCATTTATTTGATAAATCCATGTTTCAATCGCCCTCAACATCAGTAATCCAATCAATAGTGCGATCTTTAATCTCCTCTAGAATGGGCCTCTTACAGATCTTCTTCAGAGGTTTGTGGATGATCATCCAATTGGCATTCTAGGAGTGTAGCTTTACCATATAGGATATTTTTTATAGTTATCATCGATCATCTTGGTGTAGTTTTGAATAGCTTGCCATAAGGGGTGGCCCAAGCATCCTTTGAGTCCTTTAAGTTCCTTTACTTATGCATGATTCCTTTTATTTTTATGAAGTTTATTCCCAACGTAGGTCCCATTAAGTTTTCATAACATAGGAGGCTTTGTTCCAGTCCTCCATTGTTGTCACGCCTATGCCTCCTTTCCCAATGTTAGTGGTGACAATTTTCCATGCAATAAGGGAAGTGGGTTTGTCTTTAAGGCAACCTCCCTAGATGATTTTATAAATATCTTTTTCAATTAGATTGTATATGCTAATGAAGATTATGGTGGTATACATAGCATAAGAAGGTATAGTTGTAAAGACAGTCTTTTCTAGGGACACTCTACTCGTTGTTGATAGTTTTTGGCTGCATAACCATTGTTCCATATCTCAACCCTATGGAGCATGTCTACATTAGTGGATTTCGTAATCCTCTTACAACGAACTGGGACCCCTAGGAACTTGTATAGGTCTTTAGTATCAGATAGGGTATGAAAACATCCATCAAAAGCACCCCAATGAAGACAATGGATCCATTGTTCTTTGAATTTTATGAAGAGCCCAAGAATCTTGGACTTAGCCTATAGACTAATGGGATGAACTCATATAGTACTTTAAGAAGGAAATACAATACTTGGTCATTGTTTATGTATAAAGAGAAAGTATTTTATGTTGTTATTGTTAATTTAAGGGAAATATGCAACTAGAAATGACATTAATGTTTACGTTGAGCACTTGATTGAAGTTCTAATAGAGATCTTAACATGTATAGTTGATGCATAAGATGCATGTTTTTAGGGATATTTTAAGATGGATGATATGTTATTCTAAAAATTTAATGAGTTTCCAGTGTATGAGAATTTTTTAGGCTATAGCATAATAGGATCAAAAGCATTCCCAGCCTATGAGGTAAACATAAACTCTATATGAATAATATATGGTAGTAAGAATTTTTATACTGGTCATAGGTGGTATCTTCCATTTGATAATCCTTACAAAATAAGTTCTAAAGCCTTCAATGGTTCATTTGATGATATAAGACCTCCTAAACCTAATACTTGAGAAAAGGTTTAAAAAGGTAAAATATATTAAAAATGAATTTGGCAAATTGGATCCCACAACTTCATGTGAGAAGTCATTCACTCATACAGATACCATGTGTAGTGTCAGTTATTTTAGACCTTCGATGTCAGTTACAAACTGACACCAAAGTGGGTGGAAATACAACTAAGGATCTTTGGTGTTGGTTTTAAGGGTAAGAGACAACCAACAACAGGAAAATAGTGTCAGTTTCTATGTAGTGAGAAACCCACATAACAATAGAAAGAAGCTGACATTGAAAAATAGTATACATCATCAGTTCAGTAAAAAAACACATGATGTACTTCCTACTAGTTAATTGATATCGATCTACATCGTAAATTTTTTTGGATAATTTGACATTGAAGAACACTCTAAGGCATCAATTCCTTTAAAAAAAAAAAGATGTGCTTCCTTATTGGTTATATTTTTTATCTAATAAGGAGAGTTGTGGTGTCGGCTTTATTGAAATAATGGATGACGTAGATCTAAATCATCGGTTTTTTTAAGGCCCAATGTTTCAAGTTTGGATTTTTTTCATAACAAGTTTGTAGTCATATTCTCTAATTGTTTAGTGGGATGTGAAATCTACAGTTCACTAGAACTACAAGTTACATTGTGTGTTCATCTTAAAAATAGGCCAATAGTACCTGCAAAGCCTACAATACCAAACACATACAAGAGTCCACATCCAAACAATTAATTCACACACATGAAATTCCATTCTCATCCACCTTCATTCCATTCAGATGCACATATTCACATACACAATTTAGGAAACACACATGCAATTCTATTATCATCCACATGTACACATGTGATTCTCATTGCATTCACTTTTCTTCTTCATTCACACACATATGCATATATATACATGCACATCATTTACATATGAACCAACAATTTACTTGCATCAAATTTCAAGTCGCAAAAAGTCATAATTGGCATATGTATATAGAAATAATGACATCAAAGTTTTAGAAACATCATATTTTATCCCAATCAAATGCAAAGTTGAATTCCTTAATGAAGCACTTTTCGCACTCTTCTCGTATCTCTTCCATCTCCTCTTTTGTATAGGGCTTTGTCTTGTCAAACATGTACAAAGAAAATGACATAAATCAAGTTTGGTTTGACTTTTTATATTATCAAATGAGACTATTTACTTATGATTCAAGACTATATAAATTACCTTTACTAAGAAATGGATGTCTAATGTCACTTTTTTGACAATCAGTTCCATATATTGCATCACATAGTATCCACATGCCCAATTATTATCTTGTATAGGACACTATATATTTATAGTTGTGCAAAATGTCATAAATAAAAGTAAGCATAGTTAGCATTTCGGAATCAGAAAACCACCTTAACATTCTTCCAAGATATTGATTTTTTTTAATATACCCCTCTGACTACCTGTTTGAAGGCTTTTACGCCCATATAAGTTTAAGTAGTACATTTAGTTGAATTTGTAAACAATCATGAATGATGCAGACATTACTATATGTTGAGAAATAAAAAAAATACTTATGCTACAATTGCCACTTTCAATGTGTGTCCCCCACTATCTATTTTGCCACCTAAAGTATCAAGATAAAACACAGACAGCATCTCAGGGACAATTATGCAACAACTCCCAATGCCTATCACTAAGTGAAAAGAAGGCAAACAAAAGAAAAATCAAATCTCCACAATGAAATGAAATTCATAAGTCAAAATTATAAGAGGAGAGCCTGAAACATACTCAGCATTGAAAGGAGCTATAATCAAGTTTTTCCCACAATACAAAAATATCTAAATTCAGTAATCATTTATTGTAGTTTGGTCTCTATCTACATGGCTAATCAATGATGGAACTAGAAATTCCACATTAGTTAATGTGAATTGTGCAATGCTTGTATATAAGTAGTTACAAAACATGTATATGGCTTAATATATTAGAATACAATTCAATATATTTTGCACATGACTCTAAACAAAAGACCACTCAGCCGGTACATGTTTCTGATGATGAGGAAATTCTCACTGAGGAGACAGATGACTGGAGACAGTCATGGGGAAGAAGAAGAAAAGGCTTGCCAAGAAGAAGGCTAAATCTAGCAATAAACCAGCCCATCGACATAGTTCCCAAGCCAATACAGTGCTCCTCCTTTGTGATGATAAGATCAGTTTAGGAAGGAACCAGAATGATCACTAGAATTCATCGTATCAGTCCCAGGCCAGCAAGGCTAGCACAAGCGAGGCACCACACATCCCTTTTCTCTATAAAGGGTAAGATGGAAATGTCTATGTGATGCTTAAAAATAGGAAAATTGTGTATCAATCTATAAACACTTCAAATAGATTCAGGAATAAGGTCCATACATACGATCCACTTAAAAATGTTGAGGAACCTCATTAGATTCAACAGAGGAACCTCATTGGAGCTTGACAAGAATCCAAGATCATCAGTCATTCCCAGTGATGCTAAGCAGGGGACGTTAAACACCTAGGTGATGATTAGTTCACCAGACTGTGTGCAGCCCTCAATTAGGTTGTACACCCCATCTTATCTTATCGTAATGATTTGTTTTTGGAACATAAATGATGCATGCTCAGGTAAAATATATAGATTCATCAAATTTTCAATTAAAGTTATCGATACATTACATATTCTTGCTATTATTAAATCAAAGTGCAGTGGAGACGTGGTTGAGGGTATCATTTGGAAACTCAGATTCCATTCCTCTCACTGTTGAAATTATTTGTAGCCATCACTAATTTTTTACATTGCAAAGTGGATAGTAGTTGGTTCCTCACCATTATCTAATCCAGTATGAGCCCTTCAAAATGGAACCTTCTTTGGAACAGACTTGAAGAACTATCTATGGGCATGCAGGATGTATGGATGGTCATGGGTGACTTCAACACTCTTATAAACATCAATGAAAAGTGAGGGAGCTTGTACTTTGACAAATATGTGAGTGACCATTTTAACTCATGTCTCATGAATACTAGACTTTGTGACTTGAAGTCCCAAGGTCTATTTTTCACCTTCTCAAGGGGATACCTACAAGAATAGTTGGATAGAGATATTTCCAATGTTCAATGGCTCACCAATTATGCTGAAGCCACCATCGTAGCTCTCCCCTAAGTGGATTGGACCAAAACCCACTCCTTCTCTCTTCTATGAAAATGTCCAAGAAGAAGGTCGTCTTCCTCAAGGGTAAGGCCACATGAAAACTCATCCCCAAGTTCTGGCGAGATGTCCTACCTCACTGGAACAAAGACACTAATTTCTTTGATGCCCTCCCATCCTTCAAGCATCATGCCTTAAAGTGGGATGCCAATCGTAGCCAACAACATTACAAAGAGAAAAAGAAACTATTATACAAAGTTGATAGATGTAGGCACGTGAAGAAACCTCTTTATCTTCCTCCTCTAATGTAGATTCCCTGGTGCTCTAGGAAAAACATAATAATACTATCCTTTGAGAGGAAAACAACTCGCACTAGATTGCCTACATAGATTGGCTCTAGTATGAAGAATAAAACAAAATATTCTTCCACTCCCTTGAAGAGCTATTGGTGACAATATTCTTCTTGTAAAAGAGGTGATACCCTCTATGAGGGTTAGATTATCAAAAAAAATTGGATATGCATCAAGCTATACCTCTCAAAAGCATTTAATCAAATGAATGGGACTTAGACAAGACACACTTCAATGAATAGCTATGCCTAGGAAATTATGGAGCATGTGAATCATCACTTTAAGAAGCACATCCATCTTGTGGGAAGGAGAACCTCTACAAGTGTTTAAATATTTTGAAGGGTCGGGCGGGGTGACCCAATAAGCCCATATGTTTTCGTCCTTTTCATGGATAGGCTTAAAAAATCTAATACTAATGTTGTAGAAGACAGATCCCCAAAGCCAATTGTTCTCTCCATAGGTGGCACAAGGCTCTCTCACATTCTCTTTCCTGATGACATCCTCCTAATGGGGGAAGCATATGTGGATCAAGCCACAGTTTTCAAAAACTTTCTCAAAGCTTTTGCAAAGGCTTCAGTTCAAGTAATATATCAGGAGAAATCCAAATGGCACTTCGGTTTGTGTGTCTCCATGGCAGACACTACAACAATCCATAGGAAATCGAGTATTCCCTAGATCTAAGACTTGGGAAAATACCTTGGCATTCTTCTCCTTCATCATCAAGTCAATAAGTCCACTCATGCTAATATCATCACTTCAATTCAAGATTGTATTAGTAGTTGGAAAATGCTACATCTTTCCCTAGATGGTCGCATTTCTCTTGCTAAATATACCCTATAGGGGATCCCCACCTACATAATGAAAATGGTGTGCATGTCTCCATGGATCTATAATGAAATCAATTCACATATGTGGCATTTCATCTAGTCTGGATATCAATTCACATATGCGGCATTTCATCTAGTCTGGAAAATGGGACCAACGGAAAGTCTCTTTAGTTTTCTAGAAGAAGGTATCTTCCAATATAGATTTTGGGGGCCTCGAGATCAAGGATGCACAGGACCAGAACCATTCACTTATATTAAACAATGTATGGTCTTTCCTCAATCATCCCTCAAATATTTAGGTTAAAATGATGAAAGAGAAGTATGTATGAGACAACTCCTTCCCTAAGAAGCCATGTACGTCTGCTTGGTGTTTCATTATAAAATATGTTCTTGAACTACAATGTTTGAGCTATAAGACTATCAACAATTTCTTGGACACTAATGTGTGGATGGATGCTTGGATACTGATAAGTTTGTGAAAGATTACTAGAGAGACTTTGAGCCCCTTGCATACCTTGTTTCCCTGAGCATGAATTCCATGACACTGGGAAAAGGATAATGGGATTGGGAGTTCATCCATGCATATCTTTTTGGGAAAACCTAGAAGGCTATCACTTCTACACTTCTGCCTAATGACTCTGTTGGCCCCGACCTATGAGTTTTTCCTCTTGAATTGAATGGTCGCTTGGCAATTCACTCACTCTATCATTCAGCTTGAAGAGCAAAAGAGGTCTATTATGTTCAACCTTGGAAACATATTTGGAAAAATAAGATTTGTACATGTAGTTGTGTTTTCATGTGGCTATTGCACCATCGATCCATTCTTCAAAATGTGGGGAAACATAGGCATCACATTGAGGTCAACGCTAAATATCCCATGTGCCACAATAATGATGACACCATTCTTCATGATTTACATGATTATAGTTTTAGTCCCCCAATTTGGAGAAAAATCAACACAAATCCGGACCTCATGTAACTCAATGAGAAAGAATGGATTCACTAAATTATGAGCAATTTCTCGACTGACGAGATGTCCTTCCTGAAGAGGTGGGTTGCATACTGGCACATCTAGAAGTGTAAGAGCGAGTGGGTCCACCAAGGAACTTTAGAACCAGTTTCCTATAAAGTCAAGTTCACAATAGAGTGCACTTCCAACATCCTCAACCTCCTTGGTTCTCTAGGCACCAAAACTAGCAAGAGTGTGTATACTGAGTTCCCTCATATTACCCTAGATTTTTCCATTTCCACAGATGCAATATTCATACCCACTATAGGTGATGATGGTATTGGGATCCATGTGGTCGGAACATATGGGAAATGTATAATAATACTTGGTTTCTCTAACATATCTTCTTTAGTCATGGATTCTGATGTCTAGGATATCCTAAAGTCTCTTGAGATTTGTAGCTCAGAACAACTAGAATAGGCACTCTTTCTATGTGATTCACAACAGGCTATATCCACTCTAAACAACCAATGTTCCAAGATGATTAAGTTCCTTCCTCGTGTCAGACTACCTACAAGATGAAGAAGTGCATCTCTCTGCATTGTGTATAACCTACATACAACACATCAAAAACCTAGTTGTTGATTCTATAGCTAAACAGTCCCGTTTTTCAAAGCTAGTTACTCATTTTTAGGTTGATAAGACTCCTTGGCTTAATCACAACCATGACATTGTGTTAAGTATAGTCACACCTGTAAAGGATCAATAATAGTTAATCTCTAGTTTCTCACAAAAAATATATATATTCACATATATAAATGAAATAATTAAGAATAATATCACACCATATCAAAAGTTTTGTCATGATTGTAATCAGCCAATCATAACTCAATAGATCCACAATATCTGTCAATAATGCACTACTATCATTCTCCTTCCCTATAGAGTCCTCCTGAATACAAGCCGTCATAGTTGACCCTTTTCTCTATAGTGTGTAGCCATAATACCAACCCCTTGCACTTAGGACCTAGCGAGTCAAAAAGCTCCTTTGCAATACAAGAAGGTAATAGATTCTTTTGAGGAGGAATTGGAGGAAGAATTGTAGGGGGCTTCTTAGGTACTGGGGTACACATGTATTCTCATATCAGTTGCCAAGTTAATACATAAATAGAAAAGAATCAGAAATACAAATACATTATATATCTATCATACATTCTCATTGATAACCTTGTCTTTGGTCCATGCAACAAGGCCGCCTTTTGATTCTCCTATTGTGTTGCACTCGGGGTGGTCAAATGGTAGTGATGTAAGTTTCCATGCTAAATAGACAAGCCTGATAGTCATAAGAAGTACATTGTTGGGCATTGAAGCACCATGAATATTGTCACCTACAAGGTGTGGGAAAGCCTTGCCCAGTTCCATGCCATTGAATCTAGGCTTTACTAAAGCAAGATAGAATTTCTCTACACCTACAATTTTATATATAATGAATATATATATATTCAAATACAACATATTATAAATCACTTGGAAGACTGTTATACTAGAAAGAAAGAAAAAACTTACATCGAGGGTTTATGGTGGGTCCATGGGATTACTTTCAACCAACTTTGTCTGAGGAGGGTCCACCTTATAAGAAGAGTGGTGTGGTGCAGGAACTGTCTGAGGAGGTTGAGACTGAGAAGGTTGTAACTATATCATTACTTCTTCTATTCTCTTTGCAACTATATCCTCTGCCTCATCTTGTGACAATCCATCTTTCTTGATAGATCTGCACTTTTACTCAGATGTGCCAAAAACGGATCTCCTCCCAACACCATCTCCAACTCCCCTAACATGGCTAGGATGCTCTTGATACCTAGAGAAATTGTCAATTCATCACTTTAGCCCTTACGAATGATTTTTCCTTCTTTGCTTTTCTTGTAGATCTCTCGTCAATCATCATCAATAGTAATTGATCAATAATAACAATCAAGGTCAAAAATCCACATACACTCCTAGGATTGAATTTTACCATTGTTGCAGGGTTGGGTATTTCTCCAGATCATTTTGTCCTTGCATCCATCCACTTCTCATGGTGAGGTAGAGATGTAGGAGAAGTAGAATACTTAGCAGACTTGGGAGTAGGATGCTCAATAGAAGATGCTTGTTGTCTCTATTGGCGACGTCGGGTGTAACCACCTGGACCCAATTGTGGTCATGTACATTGTTTGCACACCTTTTTTTTAACATCGTGTATAGATTGGTAAAGGATACATAGGTTTGTGACACAAGTTAAATAAATGCCTTCGCAGATGTCGGAGCTACAAATTGGGCTACCAATCCTTTTTGTATGGCAAAGCCCAATGACATAAAGACAAAATCTGAAGAAGTATATGATGGCATCATCACATTGCTATTTATGATATGTTATATGTGTCATAGGAGGGAAATGGAGTCATCAGTAAGAAAACCAAATACACCAAAGGTAAAAGGAAGGAAATGATGGTGGTTTGCTTCACTCGCGACCCTATGCTTATGAACTTTGAGCGTGGCTGCATCAAAATACTCCTAACCTGCCTTGAAGTTATTTGAAATGTTCCTAGTCAATGGAGAGACACCAATAAGATCAACACAAGTATGTTTTCCATCAGTCCAATCAAATAATAAAATGTACGTCGGTCTCTACTCATGATGACCATCATGATGTGTCTCAAGAAAGGCAACTGGAACTTCTTTCAAAACTTTTATCCCAGCATGAGAAATAAGGCCAAATAGGACATCTCAAACGACATCATGCCGGAACTTAAAACGTGGACGGATGTGACAGTGTACCACTTGATCTCCAAAAGAATCAAGATCTATAGAATTGAAAAGGGGGAAACGCTCATTGCCAAGATGTAGAGGGATCATTAGTCAGTAACATAAAATGGTACAGTACTCAACTAGTGTCATAGACAATCCAAAGTCGTCAATGGGAATAGCACAAAGAAAGTCTTGTGCATGGGTCAGCCTATAGGGAAGATGAAACATCCATTTCTATAAGAGATAACTTTAAATCCTTGAACTGTTGGAAAACAATGTTGTAGTAGGTGTTTACTAAAAGAGATTGTGCCTTGGGGTGGGAGAATTAGTACATGACAACTTGGACCAAAAAAAGGATGGTAGAAGCTCACAGATGGAAGCATAAGCAGTGTCAAAAATGTCACCAGTTGGAATAGAGTGAACTTCACAAAGAATATGTTCTTGAATATTTTTATGTGAATATGTGAAGCAACATATGCATAGCTTCCCACATCCTAGGTAGTTGTAATACCCAACCCCCCAAGATGCATAGGTAGTGTGGCAAGGTGCCATTGTAGATCACTAAAACCTTGACCTTCACTAACAACAATGCGTGAAAGACAATGATGAAGTCCACAATCAAAGTCTTTCAAGGCTGAAGGAAAAAATATAGGTGGTGTTGTTCGGAGAGAAAATAACAAATTTGGCATAAGAATCTATTTTAAAGGAGGCTTAATACCTTGAATACATATGCTAATTACCTGATATGTTGAATTCATATAATTAATTAGAATAATGTATTTTAAAGGAGGATTAATGCCTTGAATTCATTAGCATGTTAGGGTTCAGTGACCATGGAGGTCGTGGAGGCACTCATGGAGAAAGGGGCCAAGGCCATCTTGCTTGGCCCCCGGAAACACAAAAAGTGACAGTGGGGCAAGCTGCTAATCGACCTATGTCTGTCAACCAGAGTTTTGACATAGGTCCACCAAAAAAACTAGGAAACCTTCCCATGGGTAGGAGAACGTGGATGAAGTTATAAATGGGGTGGATGATGCCCCATCAGAACCAAATAAGACATACAAGCAAGCCTTTCTTGGAAAAGATCACAGTCTGCTCTTGTACATCAATCCCATATAACCAGATCTCTTATCTGAGTCGGGTGTGCACGTTGCCTAAGTGGAGTACTTCTATCCTCCTCAGTTAGGCATGAAACTATCCAACATCTCCTAATACCATGGAAATTTGTGGTAATCATCAAGGCCATTAGAATCAATATTGGCTTCTAAGTGTTGGTTAACAAGATCAGTATCGTTTGGCAACCTATAGTGCAGTTCATAGTGATAGATCTTAAGAACAACAACTATATTATCCAACTTGCTAACCATGCTAATTACAAGATAGCAATGACCACCGGTCCATGGATGATCTTTGGTTATTTGTCCATCCAGTCATGGACTCCCAACTTCTAGCCATCTGAGCCTATTTTGAGGAAACTGGTTGTATGGGTCTGGGTTGCAAACATGCATGTCTTCCTCTATTACAACCAGCTTCTCAATCACATTGGTAATGTGGTTGGAAAAACCATCAAGATTTATGCAAACACCCTCCAAGACAATAGAGATAAGTTTGATCATATTGTTGTGGAGGTAGACACTATAAGGCCCCTTCTACCCTCAATATTCATCAATGGGGAGCACTTTTGTCTTGAATATGAGAATCTCCCCCGGGTCTGCATGACATGTTGTCATCTAGGCCGTGTTTATTCATATTATAAGCAAGCCCAAAACAATCTAATGATCTTACATCTACCTCAGTTCCAATACCCATGTCTGTGGTTACTTATATGGTAGTTATCCATGCATGGAAGCATGAACAGCACTGCCCTTAAGCAAAGGAGGATGGGACCATGAAATTGGTCAACAAAGGTGTTCCTGAAAAACCCTCATAGACTCACAGAGATAGTACCATACTAGTCTCAGAGGATGAGGGCTTGACTAAAGAAGAGACTGACTTGGAAATAGTTCTGAGTAAGAAAGTTAAAAAGAGGTAGTGTAAGAAACAAGATGATGAAAGTGATGATAAGAAACCCAACAAGGGAAGGGGAGATTGGGGGAAGAAAGTCCCTTCAACACAGGGTGAGGATTCTTCCATACACTCACTGAGAATGACAGTAGCATTCGTCACTCCAATAATCCAAATGCTGACAAAAGTCATTACCAGTTCAAGTCAAATAGGATCAATAATCCATCTATTCCAACCAGGAAAGTATCCATGCACCTTGGTAAGGGATAGAGTGGCTATGTGATGTTGAGAAATCATAAGATTTTTTTCTAATCGGTTTGTATCCCTTGCAGTATTTGAGAAAAAGGAAGAGCATTTGATCAAGAAGAAACTTGTGAGGGCAACTACCCACCTAGCGAGTACACCCGAAGAGCACTTGAATCCAATGAGCAACTAGAAGAAGAGGATCCATCATAAGGTGTAAACATCAACATGGAGAATGAAGAATAGTCCTTGGGATTGTGTGCAGCCATCCAGTAAGTTCCACCCCCACCCTCTCTCCATGTACAATGAACATTTGATGTTGGAATATACATTGTGCATGCCCTGACAAGAAAATTCAACCCATCAAAGAGATGAAAAACTCTCATAAGCTCAATAACATGCCTATCGTGCAGCCAAGATGTAGTGGTGACCGAGTGTATGCCATTATTAAACCACTTGGGTTAAACTCTTCTCATAGAGTCGAGGCCACTGGGTTCTTGGGAAGAAGATCACATGGGATCAACATCATTGTTGCATTGATATCATCTCCAGCCACCAATAGTTCATTCATTGCAAGGTGAAAAACTCATGGTACCTTAATATTATTTATTCCAGTCCCTATCCTACTAAATGCAAGTTCTTGTGGGAACCATTGGAGGAGATATCCCGTGATACCCATGATGTTTGGGTAGTCATGTGAGACTTTAATATTATGCTCAACATGAATGGAAAGAAAGGGGGCAAGTACTTTGATAAGTACTCGTGTATCAAATTTAATGAAACTCTTCTAAATATAGTACTGACTAATTTTGAGAGGACAAGGCATGCCCTTCAGATTTTGACGTCTTAACCTATTTGAGAAGTTGGATTATGTAATTGCTAACTCGCAATGGCTCAATACATTTGACACAACCTCAACTATGGTGATCCTAAGGCTATACTCTAACCATATCTAGCGACTTCTTTCTTATGGAAAGAGCCCCAACATTTCAACTTCAAAACCAAGAAAAGCTAGAACCTAATCCTTGAGTTTCATTATGAGCTCCTTCCAAAATAGGCAAATGGAATGAACTTCCAAGATGTGCTTCAGGCCTTCAAATCAAGTGCTATTGAATGGGATACCAATATCCTTGCAAAGTAGCAAAAAGAGAAGCAAACTCTCCTTGCTTGCATCAGTAGATGCTAGATATCATCTCAACTTCTCAATTCTCCACCTTTAAAGGAACCATGTATCCCACTACAGGAGAGGTATCACCAAATCCTCTTAAAGGAGGAGGTATACTGTAAACAATGCACTCATATATATTGGCTACAATTTGGTGACGGCAATACCAAATTCTACCACTCCTATGTCAAGACTAGACAACACCATAACAAAACCACACGCTTAAAGAATGATGTTGGTGTATGGGTAACCCACATTGATGATATCCGGCATTGACACTACCACTACTTTGAGCATGTCATGATGATGTAGCAGCTGTCAGACCTCAACTACATATAAAACTGCATTAGCATCTTCCCAGGTATCGATTTATACACTTATGTCCATATGAAGGTCATTCCTCTCATAGACGAAATTTAACATGTCATTTTTAATATGGCACCCCTAAAAGAACTTGGACCAGATAGCGTATACACTGAATTCATCCAAAAGAATTGGAACAAAGTTGGTCCTTTCATCATTCACATGGTCGTTGATGCCTTCACCCAAGAGACGGTTTCTACTTCTAATGTAGACTCCTACATGGTGCTCATCCCAAAACTAGATGGTCCCCAAAAGTGCAGTGATTTATGGCCCATTTTGCTCAATAACGGCTGCTTCAAACTCATCTCCAAGGAGCTATTCAAATGAATTAAACCTTATCTTGATGGATAAATTGCCCCGACCTAATCTAGCTTCATTCCTAGATAACAAATCAGTGATAATATCCTCCTCATCTAGGATGTTATACATTCCATTAGAAGTCAAGCAACCAAGGAAAAGACCATGTGCATCAAGCTAGATCTCACCAAGGCCTTCAATAGAATGAACATGTATTTCAATCATGATATCTTCAAACGAACTGATATGCCTGATAAACTATGCAATCTCATCATGAAAATTATTACAACAGGCTCCACTTCCATTAACTAGAATGGTGACCCACTCCCTACTTTCAAGACCACTCAAGTTGTGAGGCAGGGTGATCTGATCAGTCCATATGTTTTTATGATGTACATAGAGAGTCTTAGTCAAGCCATTACCTGTGCAGTCACAATAGGCAAGTGGAAACCTCTGACTCTCTCCAGAGGGGTGTCAATGTTTCTCATGTCTTCTTTGTCGATGACGTCCTTCTTATGGGAGAGACATCTACAACACAAGTAAAAACTATCTTAGACATTCTACAAGCATTCTCAAAAGAATCAAGACAACTAGTCTCAAAAGAAAAATCACAATGTTTCTTTTCTTATAACATACCAGGCCTAGAGTATTAATCCATCAACAGGAAGCTTGGGTTCACCTAGACTGATGACCTTAGCAAGTATCTTGGAGTGTCCATTCTTCACCACTGATTGAGCAAGACAACACATGGTCACATCATTGCAACTGTTCAAAAGCATCTTAATAGTTGGACTATGTGTCACCTATCTCTGGCTAGCCAGATCACTCTAGAAAAGTCCACCAGACAAGAAATTCCTACATACACCATGCAGTTATTCAAACTATCTCCAAAATTATGTGATGGAATTAACAAACACATAATAAATTTCATCTAGTTTGGCTGCATGGACAATAGAAGGATTTCACAAGTGGGGAAAGTGTCATCACACAAAGATGTTAGAGATCTTGGCATTAAAGATGCACGAGATCAAAATCATGCCCTAACGTTAAAAAATGTTTGGGTCTTTCTCAACGAACCCTCAAAGAATTGGGTACAAGTTATGAAGGACAAGTACATCTGTAGAAATTCCTTTTTTGCACAACCTTCCTCGTCATCATGGAGCTTCATCAAGTGGCACATTGGTGAGTCAAGTCATTGTTCCATAAGGTTGTTAACAATCGCTCTGCCATGAATCTTTGTAGAGATAAAGTGGATTGGAGGAAAATTAGTTGTAGATTATGCCCCCAACTGGAACATACCTGATGATCTCCAATACCTCATTGTCAGTCCATGGTGAACATAGATGGAGAATAGGACTAGGATTTTATTCACAATTACCTACCTCAGAGTACTTGGATTGGCATAGAATCTACTCTTGCACCTGTGACCACCTCAAGTGATGATACTTGGTTGTGTCCCCTAGAACCAATGGCACAATTCTCATCTTTCTCGACTTACAGATGGATGTGCAAGGACAAAGAAACTTCCACACTAGGCAATTGGAAATGGATATGGAAATATAAACTACCAGAGAGACTGAAGGTGTTTCTTTGGTTACTCCAACATAAATCTCTACTTACAACCCGTGAAAAATAGCATTGTCACATGGAGTTTGTTGAAACATGTAGTGTCTACAACAATATATAGGACACTCTACTGCATGCACCGAGGGATTTCCCACAAGAAAGTCCATATGGATTTTGTAGCCCGTAAAATAATAACCACTTTAATCTATTTGAAGATGAGTGGATATTATCAAGTATTGTTGAACATGATGACAGCTCTGACACTAAACATTATGGGTTGTTTCC
Source organism: Alisma plantago-aquatica (assembly GCA_963693085.1). Taxonomy (NCBI): domain Eukaryota; kingdom Viridiplantae; phylum Streptophyta; class Magnoliopsida; order Alismatales; family Alismataceae; genus Alisma; species Alisma plantago-aquatica. Next base: position 700,412,406 of record OY856411.1, read on the forward strand.
TACTAGCATGTTTGGCACTATCAAAATGAATACATTCATCAACACAATACAAGACTTGCTTATGCTCAAGATACCTTCATCCAGTGTCAGAGATCCAAAATCCTATGCATGCTCGTGTACACTTTTAAATGGAGACAACCTTTGCTAGGTACTACAAAATTGGTATCCAGAAAGGATGTTTACCTCTTTGCTGATGTAGCCTATAAAAAATTGAGATCCAAATCCTCCATTGGCCTTAATTTTATCAATAATGAAGGTGCCTCTTTACTAGGAAAGGGTACTCTAGTAGAAACCACCTCATCTCTCGAGGTAGAAATACAAGAAATCCTACATGCCTTGGAAGTTTCCAAGGAAAAGGAATGGTCCTCTTACTATGTTGGATGATTCCCAATAGGCCATCACCATCCTCAGCAGGCCTGACAGAGCACCTCTCAAATTTAGGCTTTATTCTAGGAGAGTAGGGGTTCTCACTAATGGTGGAGTCATACATAGTGTCTGCTATAAATCTCGCAAACTTAATACTTTAGCAATTCAAATTGCCAAGCACACCAGAGATTCTAGTATAGCATGCAACTTTATTTCAAACTTACCCAATTGGTTATTTTGTAACCCTAGGTCTAATGTACCTTCAATTTTATCCACATTAGAGAGCAGAATGAATAAAAGTTAATCTCTGGCATTTGAAAAAAATACCTTGAATTCGTTGCTTTGTCTTGAAGCAACAAATTCTTCCCACACATTCATATCAAGATAGGTTCATTGATCAATGGTGTTATTCTTCCTCTTGTCACTCATTATGTATTCTCGTCAGATTTCTTCCTATTATTCCTCAATACCCCCCCCCCACAATGTTCAACACATTTTTACATTGTAGTTTTTCATCAAGGTCAAAGATGCTCTATAAGAGTTATCTTTAAAAATAGAATTGTGAATATCTTTAAAAAAATAGAATTATACATATCTTTAGTATATCTCGCATCTACATCCTTGCATATGACGTCTTTGATGGTAGGATCAAATGTATGCTAATATTCTATTATTATTGGCACTTTTCTACGAATAGTAACCCCTAAATATTTCCTGAAAGTATTGTCATTCTTCCCGATAGGATTTCATGTTTCAACAAAGTCAATGGATAGATTCAGACCTTTTCCCCTTTGTGATACTAACTTTTTTATCCAAGTGATTCCTCTTTTACAAGCAAGATCATGTTGCTTAGCATACCCAACAAGATCCTTAGGGTGCACATTCTCAGGGTGATCATTCTAAAATTGTCAAGAAACATATACAGGTGATAAAGAATGTTAACTTATGTAATTGTAGCAAAGAATGTAAAATGTACAATTATGTAATAAAACAATATAACTTACATTGGACTCATCCTCACAATGCACATTGTCATGGTACACGTCCTCATGGTGCTCATCCTCACAGTCAGATGTTGTCCAAAATATGTCAGATTAATAATAGTCAAGGAATGAAATATAAGTGATAAAGAGTGTAAGTATCACATGTAGCATATAAATATATATAATTGTACCAATGAATGTAAAATGCACATCTAGCATATAAAAAGTAACATGTTTGACTCTAGTCTCATTTGGATTGTTAACAGTTAATAATGCTTCTGTGTGATCTCCACATGTATATGTGTCAGTGTTAGCTTCAACATTTACACTTGTCAAGCCGATTGAGAATGGAGTGGAGCCATCATACTTTTCATATAACTATTCTTTATCCATAGGATCTGCAATGAACTTCCTTTTCCCATAAAAAATAGCATACCATTTTTTATTTATAGGATCATCGATATAGAATACTTGCTTCACTAGTGATTTTATTATGAATGGTTCATTCTTCTCACCAATATTTAAAAATTCACTAATTTGAAACTCAATTGATCCACTACTAATCCTTTTCTGGTATCAACGTAAATATGGGAACTCTAAAATTTATATGGTCAAAGCTGCATATGTCTTCAATGACACCATCATAAGACATTTTAGCTTCATGTGGACTCTTATCCTTCGCACTAGAAAAATACAATTAATACCCTTAAAGGGTGACCCCACTATTTTATACTACATTTTTAACATCTTGACATTTTGTGTAGTCTGAAAATTCATTTATGTCAAACCTTTTGTAACATGAAATTCATTTTTGGTTTAAAGACGAGCCATTTGATATTTTCAGCAACATAATTTGGTGTTGGAGATAGTTGACGGAAGACTTCATCTTCAAACCATCTAATAAATGTCTTATTATGCTCTCTAGAAAGCCATGTCATACTAGATCGAGGATATTTTGTCCTGATAAAATTGGCGTGTTCAGTTATATAAATATCAAATTCGCCGATGTTGTGTAAAACATACAAGTGTACTTATTCCTACAGCTCACGACTATTTAAATTCACTTGTGCTCCTATAGTCCCTTTGTTAGAATAAGCATCAATATTATTTGTAGTTGTAGTAGCTTCATTACAACTTATAAAGTCATTATAAAATTCCATACCACCCTATCCACATGACCCTCAATAGTAATCCCTTCGGTCTGATAATGTTTCAAACATCACCTTTAAAAAAATATATGCATCGTTGAAAAAGATACATCTAATGCATAAAATTAAACCCAATATTTTCACGTCCCTAGTAACATGGACAACAAGATGTACCATGATATCAAAGAATAAAGGAGGAAAATACATCTCAAGTTGGCATAGAATAATGGCCACTTCTCTTTGCAACTTATCAATATGTTCAGAATCAATAACTTTGTTGCATAGAGTGTTGAAGAAGAAACAAAGTATTACGATTGCAAAACTTACATGCTTTGACAATATAGATCGAATAGCCACAAACATTATCTAGTTCTACTAGAGTGTGAAAATCATGTGATTTAATACATATCATCTTTAGATACTTCATAGATACTAATCTATGGAAATTAAAAGACCATCCCTCTAGTACCGTAACATTAAGAAAGCAGTCACAAAAATATGTGTTCTCTTACCTAGACAAGGTGTAACAAGCAAGATATAAATATGTATGGTGATAGCTGCTAAATTTTGTTGTTAATTATTTCCCTATACCCATTTCATGTAGGCCCATTTTGTATTTGATACCATCTTTAGTCTTACTTAGTATATTCATCATAGTACCAATGACACTATCATAGACATTTTTCTCAACATGCATGACATCAATACAATGCCTAACTAACAAAGAACTTTGATAAGGAAGATCTCAGATTTTTTTTAGGGATCAAAAAAAATCTTGAATAAAAATTTGTCATGTGTGGGAATAGTATATTGTGATCTCTTACCAAATACATTGACAATGTCTTTTACTCTTTTGTAAACATCCCCATGTGATACAAGTTTAAGGGAACTTCATTCCTCAAATGAGCCATTGAATGCTTTGTGCAGCTTTTAGTAAGGATGTATTTTTGAAAGAAGCCTTCGATGACCAAGATCTTATTGCTATGTTTTAGTTGTATTGAATCAGTGTTATCCTCACATATAGGGCATTCTTTGGATCCTTTTATAATGTATCCAGACAAATTTTTGTATGTTGGAAAGTCATTAATAGTGCAAGACAATATAGCATATAAACAAAATGTCTGTCTACTTTGAAGCATCATAGGTCATCACACATTCTCTCCCAAGTTTCTTTAAGTCATCAATAAGAGGTTATAAAAACATCAATATAATTTCCAAGTTATTTGGGACCCGATATCAACAAGGACAGCATGATGTACTTATTTTTTAAGGCACAACTAGGGAGGAAGATTGTACATAACAATCATAATATGCCAACTGTTATGTTAATCTTTTATATGGATTCATCTCGTTGATACAAATCCAAAGGCTTAAACTCGTGACCACTTCACCAAATTCAGGGCACAATAAATCAATTTTCTTCCATTTTGGGGAATCAAACGCATATCGTAAGATCCCATTGTTGTTTTTTACCTCTGCATGTCTAGATAATTTATGTGCATCTTTGGTCTTTAAAAACAAGAGTTCAAACCATTGTGCTATAGGTTGATACCACATCACCTTGGAAAGAGAGTGCATTTTATCATTTCCTAAAGTCATCATTTTGTACCTTGATGCCCCACATTTTGAATCATCTTTCAAACTGATATAGTCCTTTTGAAATAACATGGAGTCATTCAGGCATGCATGTATCTTCTTGGCCTCCATTCTTACTTGGAACGACATTTTATTTGTTTCATATTGAGATTGGAAGCTCGTTGCCTTCAGGAAGAATTTCTTTCTACAAATAAAATAGAAACATGAAGCTTTTGTCACTACATCTATTATTATCCTTCAGAGTATATAATATCAATGAAGCACTCATCTTTATAGTATTAATACAACCTACGTATAACTGTATCTCAGCATCATGCATAATGTTTACAAATAAGGAAGGTGAATCAGTAAGATTTACCACACAAATATATAGCATCCCATCAACCATGTCCATTAGGATCGATTCATTCACATCAACCGCATCAACATTTTCTTATTCAACACAAGTACTTCCATCAACATCTACTGATCCAATAGTAGGAATCTATGCAATCCACTGACATTTTGCATATCCCTGTACAATCTCATTGCACATAACATGACTTTTTATTTTATCAATAGTGTCAACTTTCAAGTTGATACTGCAATTCCTACATAGATAATAGAATCTATTTCCAGGTCATTTCCAATGTTCCACCATAAATCTTATTATTTGGTAAAGGCCTATAATAAACTATAGAGTGTAGTGATTTGGAATGGACATTCATGATCAATCCATTCTATTATCACATGGAAAATGATTATTGAATCAGGTTTTATCTATGTCAACTTTAAAATAAAATATTTTTAGATTAAATGAAGGCTTAACATCTATGATTTAGAGATTAGGGTTTAGGGTTAGGATTTAGAGATTAGGGTCGAGGGTTAGGGTGGAGAGATAAGGGATTATGGTTTAATGTGTAAGTTTAGTATTTAGATATTAGGGTCTAGGGTTTATTAATGAATGTGTACCACCTACCCTATTCTTGAGCGCTAGTCTCACTAGTAAGTGTATGTATTTAGTTTTCAAGAATATTTTGACAGCATTTCCCAATAGTTCTCCAAGTACAATGATGTAGATGGGAAATATCCACCTACATATGTACTTAAAGTACAAGAGGGAATTTGTGACAAAACATCTTGAAGCCAAATACACATTATGCAGTGAGATTGTGTGTTCAAAAATAGTCCCAAACAAATGACTATTCAAGATTTACTCCAAAATAGTAAATCTTGGATGGATTTCTAGGCCAACAGAATGCATGTATGTTTTCATTTCTATATCTACAATCCTAGTATCATCATTCATATCCTAGGTCTTCAATTCTAATTTGATAGACCTAATATTCAAGATTTATGTGAACAATTCTAAACAAACCAAACCAGCAACCCATTCATGCATTTCCCTAAGCATAATTTTCAATTTTAATTAGATTGACAGTTAGAATATTGTGAACTAACAAACATGTAATAATCCATGATACATGCAAATCAATAAATATTGTAGAACATTAAACTTCCTTACTAGTAGAGAATGGCAACCAACAACAACAGCAACAGAGGTGATGGATGGCAGTCCAAGCTCCAAGATCCTACTTACAAGTTCCTAGTTCCTAACTCCAAGTATAAGTGGCATTGGAAACTAGAGGTGGCGGTAGTGGAGGAAAGCAACAGCACATGCAGTGGCAGGGCCTCCAACTTGGAGCACATGTGGTGGTGACATAAGAGGAGGGTGACGGCTGGAGAAAGTATCTACTAGTAGGTGAAGAAAGGTGGTGATGGCTGCAATGAAGGCGGCAGCGATGGTGGATGGAGAAAGGTAGCAGAAGAGAAGGCTAGCATGTCTTCGGCATCATCTTTGTCACCAAAGAGAGGCTAGTATTATGGATTAAATAGAGAATGGGGGAAAGAAATCTTTATGGGTTCTATTAAGTAGCACTTAGTCGTCAGTTGTGTTTAGGAAATCGACACTAAAATCTGTGTCATCAATTTAGGGTACAAGTCGATGACATAGAGTCAACTCTATTGATGGTTGTTCATAAAAAACTAATGACACAGCTCTCATCCCCATTAAAAATTCCAACCTCACTAAGACCTATATCATCAATTTTAGAAGGCAAATTGATGAAATAACCCTTTTTGGTGGGAATCAATTTTTATGGGGCAAGTAATGGGAACCCTATAGTGTCCTTTCATGTTGGGAAAACCAAAACCACGTGATTTTTAGAGGTTAAGTTTTTTGTCGAGGGACATGTCCTATGGTGTCGGTTTTGTTAGGAAATAACTGACACAAGTCCTTTTGGAGGTAGAATTTATTTAGTGGAAAGGGTAATTTTGTTGATTCTTTTACAACCGATGTGACAAGTGCTTTATAAAAAGGTTTCAAGGAAATTGAATTTCACGGGCTAACTATGACGTCGGTTCCTTCCCAAGAAATGGACGCCAAAAATGAAAATGATAACCATATTTTTTTCCTAAATGGCATGGCCTGATAAATTACAACAGCTTAATTCAATAACTAACATTATAGGTATGTGATGTCGGTTTGTTTTATAAACCAACATTAAGAAAAGTGACATGATAGGTCGAAAATTTACTAGTGATAATTCAAGAAGAGGTCTAATTTTTGGTACCTTCCATAAAGTGTTTTACAATTAGGCATCGCATCAATGTTGTGCATGTATAGATATATGTGTGTGACAACATCATTGGTACATTGTTGAATATACCATGAAAGACCAAAAATTCTAAAAACTATAGTAAGGTATATTTGATTTGGGCATAATAAAGGAGGTAGAAACTGAGAAATGGGTCAAAAAAGATATGTTCCTCAGACTTGTTAGACATTGTCTAGATAGGAGATAAAGATAATTTGCAAGTTTTTACCCAATTCAAAGGTGTCACAAGGTTATTTTCCAATTTATGATTACTAATTTCAATGAAAATTTTGAAGCTGGTTGGTCTTAAATCTCATGATTGTCATACGATGATGCAAGAAATTTTGTTTGTTGCAATTCAATCAATTCTTACATCTCTTGTGAGGGTTTCCTTCATAAGGCTATGTTTCTTATTCAATGAAATATGTCCTAAGGTGATGGCACCAAGAATTTAGACATGCTCTAAGAAGAGTGATTGTAACTTTCTGTCAACTTCAGATGTATTTTTCCTCCTTAATTTATTAATATAATGATTCATCTAGTTATTCATTTGACTAGATAAGTGTAGATTTTAGGTCCTATGTATTTCCATTTGATGTACCCCTTTAGGGAAAAATGATTTTCTTTATGGGGTATGTTCATAATCATCTCCATCTTGAAGGTTGTATTATTGAAGGCAATATCGACATGGAGGTAATGGTTTCTTAAGAGATTTTTTCTATAGTGTGGTATTCCCACCTACCAATGATCTTTTCATAGTGAAAACTTTTATGAAAAAGGTACAATTGGGAGATGGGTTATTGGAAAATCTCTTGACTCATGTATACAAGTGCCTTTATATGTTATACATATCATGGAGGAGGTGAAAAATAATGTGGCAGAGCATGAATGTCTGGGAAAGAAATTAAACCAGATATGTCCTCAATGTGGATTGAAAGAGAACATACCCCAACTCCCATAGAGTGGTTTGAAAAAAATGTTCAATTGTCACGATCATTGAATAAGTTGCATGAAACTTTAAATGGATGCATTATGATCCCAAAAGGGGTCTTATTTCTTATAAAGGGCATGACCTGAAAGAAAATTCATTATACACTACATGTCATTGTGAGAAGAGTGTCATGCAAAGTAATGGAGTTACCATACATGTATTTTCATCATACTTTGAATATGCAAAGGATAGTTGGCCAAGACAAGTAAAGATGTCATACTATGGAAAATGAAGATATCTGGGAACTAGACTATATGAATTTTAGAATTCTTATTTATCAGTTTGTTTTAATTAACAATAAAGGTATAAATGTGTATGATCTTGGGTCACTATGGTGAGTTTTCAAAATTTAGGTGCTAAAGCAAAACCATTTATCTTTTCTTCAAAAACCCATCAAAGTTTTTACATTAAACATCCTCCAAACAAGAATTGTGTGTTTTTCTTCATGGAGAAAGGTATTTTATAATAGATGTAATCCACAATGAAGAATATCTTGAAAAGTGTGAGGAGTCAATTCATTTCTTTGTTTGTATACCAACTTTTATTATAGAAGAAATTAACAAAGGAATATGCACCAGAAAGGGCCATCAAGAAGGGATATATATTGATGAGAAGCGAAAAATATAATTAGTAATAGTATGCTACTAAAATGTATATAGTTTTCTAATTATGCATATTTTCTTTTCCTTTTTTTAATTTTTAATGCATGTTATGTTAGTTATTCATAATCTCTTTTCCTTGTAAACATATAGTCTAATAGTTGATATGGACAACTACAGTGTGAATCTTAGGGGCTAAAGGGGTGATGACCACACAAGATGAGGTAAATGAGAAAAAATTATCATAAAATCTGATGAGATAATGCAACTTGTAGAGGATAACGCCATTTCTTATAAGCATTATATGGTTTCAACTGTTTGGTATGAGGTACCATTGGACATTGCAACCTAAAATCAAGTACCAAAAAGAATGAAGGAGTTTGTTTTCTAGACGTGGCCATAAGTAGCTATTAAAACCCTAATTCATGAATTTGTTTGCTTGTATATGTGTGTGTGTGTCAATATATATTATATATAGACAGATTGATATGTGTGTGTATATATATATACATATATATACATATATATATATGTATATATCGGATCTTAGAGAAGGTCCTTCTCCCTCTCTCCGACATGGGCAGCAGAGCCAAGATGCTCCCGAGATGAGTAAATCAGCCTTAGTCCCCCCCCCGCTGGGATTCGAACCTAGGATGCTTCATGAGGCACCATCGGACCCGACCAGTTGGGCTATTGACCGCTTGGTGTATATATATATATATATATATATATATATATATATATATATATATATATATATATATATATATATATATATATATATATGTATGTATGTATGTATATTTGTATGTGTGTTTGTATTTCATCATTATGTATGATTTTGAAAAAAAAAACTATTTCGAAAAAATTTACATGGAATGATTGTACTCCTATTAATGGTAAGATGTGGCAAGACTAGAAGATAAGTCTCACAAAATAATACATCACCGAACCAAACTTGAAGATATTCTAGAAGAATATATGTGATCCATACCACTTTATTGACTCAATAATGAGGGTAAGGTTTAAGATGTGATGCATAGTAGAAAACTCTTAATAGGTAAATGCCTACACAAGAGTCTTATGTATAGATCATACAATATATATACACTTATGCTTATATTATAAATACACCACTACGGAGTAAGGATCAAAAGGAAGGCAGGTAAAGTGTGCATAACCACTGACTAGGATCTTGTGTCTATACAAAGAAATTGAGGTGATATCTTAAATAGGAGCAAAAGAGAATGGAGGATTCTGGGGAGTGTATAAGTACATGCCTAATTTAGGGGATTTTAGAACTATTTCGGTTGATGACATCCACATGCAGACCCATTTCCAGATGAGGATTGATGCTCACATGTTCCAAAATGTCGTATAAATACCAACCTAAAGACAAAAGAAGTGGATGACAAAATGGTAACTATTTTGAATATTACACTTTTACATAATGCACATTTTACTCATATTGGATTCCTATAATCTACAGTTTGTCATTTGTTACATACAAAAATTCAAGAACAAAATATTAAGGAGATGTTTTCTCCCAAGGGACAAAGTATGAGCTCACAATTTCTCTAGGAACTCAAGAGGATCCATTTCATATATGAGGCCTTAGAGTAAGGATAGGGATAAAAGCTTTCTTTAGACCCTCCTAGCAAAAACATTGAAAGGATATGTTGATGACTCAAGAGAGCTTATATGAGTAAGAAAGAAAGATAAATGTGGAGTCAAAAAAGACTTTGATGGACTCCTTAAGAGTAAAAATGAAGGAACTCATGGCAACCCACAAAAGTTCCTTCCTAGAAAGACGTGTGCTGCACTTGCAGAAAATTTCCAAGGATGGAATAGTTTTCATACTGGTGAAGTTCCTTGTGCAATCCAAAGTAAGTTGTTGATGTTTTTAGTTTTATGTTATAACTAATATCATAATAATTGTTCATGCACTGTCCTAGTTCCAAATGCAAGCTTGTAGTAGATAATCCAGTCAAGAGATTGTGATTGAGGGTGTAGTGTAGCTAATTGGGTCTAGTGAAATTCATGGCATACCCTTGGAGTTGGAGTGTTATCTTGTCATGAAATCTCACACATTACATGGTATCAATGGAGTTGGAGTGCTATCTTGTTAGTATATCTTGCATATACATGATATGGATGATATGCCCTTGCCTCGATCTTGGAGTGGAGTCTATGTAGAGACTTTTGATGATTCTTAAGTTGATTATAATGCATGGCCCAAACATTTACTTATGTTGACCGAGATAATATTATTATTCTTCATGTAATATCGTTTCATTGCCTCCATATTTAAGCAACTCATTAGTAATTTTTTTGTTGTTGTTTATTAATAGAAAAATAAATCCAATACAAGAAAGATCAAATACCTACTCCATTATACATAGACTAGACTTGATGGGGAAACATGTCTTAGAAACCCTAAAGCAAAATGGATTAATGATGCATTATTTTCACAAACTCTATGTGAATAATACAAACCTATAGATATTGATGCCTATTAACACTAACACTGAAGAGATATACATCAACATAGGGGTCAAGGACTATGTGGATTTCTTTATCCATCAGTATCTAAGAACTTAAACAATAGAAGTGTGCTTGTGTTATGTATCCCATTTAGTTAAATTATGTATCAACAGAACCATGTCTGTATATAATACATGTATGATATATAAATTCTTCCTATAGATATGTGTGCAACTTGACAAAAAAATCATGACTAAGAATGTAGGATATTTGATCCCTTCCATGCTCAAACTTTTGGATGATGATGAAATTAGCTAATGTGGAGGCCTACCTGGTCAATACATCAGTGATACCATAGGGCCTTAGACAATATGTCATATTTTCTCCTTACAGTTGATGTAAATATATATACTATGTTATCAAAAAATATACTTTGGTAAAAAAAACTATCAATTTTATTATGTATAGGAAGGTCACAACACTAGTTGTTGTTATTGATTCATCCAAAAAAACATAAGGTGGATGTTCCAAACCCTATCGGTTGTCGCACAATTTTGAAATGTTCAAATTCCCTTTACCCATGTAAGTTTTACTCATAAATATGCATTTGAGCTTTCTTATATCAAAAAATGCATCAATTTGTTCTATAGGGATTTAATGGTTAAGCAACTCATTAGTAATTTTGTTGTTGTTGTTTATTAATAGAAAAATAAATTCAATATAAGAAAGATCAAAGACCTACTCCATTATACATCGACTAGACTTTATGGGGAAACATGTCCTAGAAACCCTAAAACAAAATGGATTAATGATGCATTATTTTCACAAACTCTATGTGACTAATACAAACCTATAGATATTGATGCCTATTGACACTAACAATGAAGAGATACACATCAACATAGGGGTCAAGGACTATGTGGATTTCTTTATCCATCAGTATCTAAGCACTTAAACAATAGAAGTGTGCTTGTGGTATGTATCCCATTTAGTTAAATTATGTATCAAGAGAACCATGTCCATATATAATACATGTATGATCTATAAATTCTTCCAATAGATATGTGTACAACTTGACAAAAAATTCACAACTAAGAATGTAGGATATTTGATCCCTTCCATGCTCAAACTTTTGGATGATGATGAAATTAGCTAATGTGGAGGCCTACCTGGTCAATACATCGGTGATCTCATAGGGCCTTAGACAATATGTCATATTTTCTCCTTACAGTTGATGTAAGTATATATACTATGTTAACAAAAAAATATACTTAAGTAAAAAAAATTATCAATTTTATTTCTGAAATTGAAACTAAGTATAGGAAGGTCTCAACACTAGTTGTTGCTATTGATTCATCCAAAAAAACATAAGGTGGATGTTCCAAACCCTATCGGTTGTCGCCCAAATTTTAAATGTTCAAATTCCCTTTACCCATGTACATAAATATGCATTTGAGCTTTCTTATGTCAAAAAATGCATCAATTTGTTCTATAGGGATTTAATGGTCTACCATCCTCCAATAGTGGGGAAAAGGCTTTTGATGGCTATACCAAAAATATTTACAACCATTAATGCAAGTATATAGTTTGGTGTTCTTATACTACACAGTTTGATGCTCTTATATTGTTACCAATTTCATTGTAATTGTTTCATCATTATATTCAAACATGTATCAACTTCTAATTATTTTCCCTTACAAAGAGATGATTTGTCATGTGACTACTTTGTAATGAAGTACATCTATCTCATTAGAATAAAATAATTCCATGCAAATTAAAATATAATACAGTTGATATGTTTTGTAGATTTCATTTTTCCATTTAAACTAAATAAATGTACAAAGTCTACTAGAATGCATGTATATATTGTAAATTCTTTACGCTGCCCATATTTAGTTAAGGAATTTAAAGGATCTTCAAAAATCTTGGTGTGAATCCTTTGCTCGACATGGGAATATTTTTATTTTGTTGTAGAGCGATACACAATTGTACAAGTCATGGTGTTCACTAGAGTAAGATTATATTTTGGTTTTGGATTTATACTATTTTCTTAGAACCTTTTCAAACCAACTTTTTTAGTATATACATGTACCTTGTTTTCTATTATATTTGTTTTTGTGAAATATTTGTATCGACCACTTATCTGCAACTGCGATGACAAACACTTGGATTGTTTGTGAAATACGGTAATCAGTATAATATAATATGGGTGAACTGTGAATTGGAACCTAGTGCATTGTGGTATTGGGTACAATGTGATGTTTCTAAGTTGAGACTTGTGTTTTTTGGGAAATTTGGTAATTAGTGTCATGTGATATGTGTGAATTATGATTGGATTGTTTTTGCAATGGGTATTGGATGCATTTTGGCTTTATGAATGTCTTTCTTTTGGAATGTTTTGGTTGTAGATAGTGAACTGTGGAATTTCAATGGTTTTGAATGTTCAGCAACTTACATTAATTATAAAAATTGGAGCATATCATGATTATTGTAGAGAAAAAATAGATTGTTCATAGCATATAGAATGAAATTTCTTAAGGAAAAAAGGTCCTAACAACTGTCACCAAAAAATATGTTGTAGATCATGCATCATATCACAATTGTTTTGGTTTAAAGAACCAACATCAAATTAAGTTTTATATGATGGTTCCCCTCATCAATCGTCATACAAACATGAATGTGGTGGATATTGAATTGCCACCTTAGGTTTGGTTTCGTGTGGTACCCACTTATGTGTCATTGGATAAAGACATTATAATGCATTAACATCTGCAACATCATGTTTTATATTAGTGAATGAATTAGCACTATGTGATCATCCATTATTCATTGCCAAGGAGCACAGTTCCTCCATATACTCAAGCAGCCCCAACTGCTCAAACATTTGTGGCATGTGAGTTGGATATTGATGTTTTACTCTAAGGAGATTCTGAACTTAGAATCATATTATTGCTCTTGTTAACGTATCAAGCTAAATAAATGTCACAACAACTAAAGGTTGTCATACATAGACTAATAAAGGAAAAGCATTTGTCATCGTCCTCAATCATAGTCCATATGAAGATTTTAAATATTTATTCCCATATAAAACTTTTCAAATGATAATAAATTTTCCAAGTTGGAAAATTTGGAAATGTGATATGTTTTTGCAATAGAACCTACACTGATATCTAAATTGTTGTTACGAAAAATCATTTAGAGAAACCTTTTAAACCAAGTGATCCATATTCCAAAAAAATCCTTGATACTAGCATTTAGCTCCCATACTATTGTTGATCCTCAAGATGAGCCTTCTCATTTTTTAGATTTGCCTTCAATCCTAATCCAATTATGTCTCCCAATCCCGCTATGGCCAATACTCGGAAACTTAGTTGGGGGTCTTTCTACCCAATTAGCAATCTGGAGGGGTCTAGGGGAGGACCACCCCATGAGGTGGGGGCAAAGTCTTGGGCTAAAAAAATTATAAAATAGGATTACCAATATGAGCCTATCGTGACTTCATTTTTACTTGTCCACTTCGTATTGGGAATCTATATTCTTAATCTACAAATAAGGTCATTTACGTTAGGTTTTAAGTATCGGTCTATCTGTATCTGTAAGTTTGTTCTTATACAAACATATGCTTTATGTAACCCTAATCTATTCTACTAAAGAATCTTCTTCCATGCATGCAGTAGCCCACCTTTTGGTGAACCAGCTAAATCATGTGTTCTAGTTTTGTGTGGGATTATCTCTTGCTCATATTATTCTATGCTTTTGTACATCCATATTTTTAAAAAAAATCATCATGTAGTCAAATGTATATGCCTTATCCTCATTTATAGTCATGATGAAATTACTCTTTCTAGCATCATTAGTAAAGGCATCATTGTGATCAAGGGCCCTCAAATTCCTTTCAACCTTCAACATCTTCTCAATAATCACAAGCTCTATAAGTAATACCTCCTCCACCAAAAAAGAAGGTACCAAATACTAATAATATGTTTTTTACCTTCAATACCTATGTATCTCCTAGAAAAATCCCTCACTGGTTTGTTCATAACATCTTTATCTTGAGAGGATAAAATTATAGTGTTGATGATATGCAAGTAGGTAAAAATATAATGTGTTCTTCATTGGGTATATAGGGTTCACCATATTGATTTTAGGAACTTTCTTATGCTGGGAGGTTATATGCATGTTCCAAGCATTGATGCATCCAACAAACACTAGTATATAATGTGCATGTTCTAACAAAGAATCTACCTTCTTGGAGAATTCCATACTCCATGCTAATATTATGAAAGGAATGAAAGAATCATCAATCCCAATTGGTTGAACAGTTCTAGAATGCCTAACTTTCAAATATCTACCTATATATTATTGATTCTATCTTTCAAAAACATTAGAGTCTTTTTATCTAATTTTACTACAAGCATAAATATGTTCAAAAATACATCTCATACTGCTTCAAAGGTCATTATTAGGTACATTCACATTACAAAGACGAATTATGATAAACTCATAGTCAAATTGATCCCAATGTTCACTGAACTATTCTGAAATATCTATCTACCATCATTATGGAATAATCATATTGAATTTGACTCAAATTTCAACTGACAGTGAGATACATCTAGATATTGTGGATTTCATATCTTTTGTTGAATGAGTGTGATGTGCCAAAAGAATTAAACCCATACCATCTAAAAAAGTATACCATTGGCTTCGAGGAAAGTACATTAGGGATATTTTCCACTCATCAAGATTATGGCACCCAAAAGCCACGTTGAATAAATGGTAATTTGTTATTTGCCACGCTCTTGCTCTATTTAATTTCATATTCTTGAGGGAAAGCATGTCCTCAAGTGTGTAGTGGGTGAACATGATTTATGTGTTGACAACAATATTTCTCACCCATTAGTTTTTTTATATTTTCCTTTTATATATTTTTAATTAGTTTCTTGATTTCTTTATATTTTGGTAAAAAAGTTGCTAATTTATTTTGTTTTATATGCATAAAAATACTATAGAAAAGTATTAGGATGTTTTATCCACCAAACTTTTTCCATACTTGTTTTTTACTAGGAGTAAGCAGTTTTAAAACAAATGAAATTCTTGATGTATAAAATCACCTCTAGATCACACAATTTCTTGTTTAATTGAAAGAGAACATGTTATTTTACTCATTCATTTTATTTTGAAGTAAAATTTCTTTCTCATCAAAATGGTTAGATAAAGTGTTGTGGTTTTTTAAAATTATTTTCTCTTGTTGTTATATTACTAAATGTTTCTCTTGATGAACTACTAAGATTATAATCTTTTGGAATAAACTTTGAATGAATTCAAACCAAACTTAGATCTCTTGAAAAATAAATTTAAACTCGTTGAAAGAATGGAAAAAGAAAGAAAATGAGAACAATGACCCAAGGTATAAGTCTCATCTATGTATCATGAGGTATTGAATGGATTTACTGAGGTAGTGACTAGCATCTCAAACACCACTTCCAAAATATGGAAACTTATTATTTGTCAAAAGATTAGTTATTTCATGTGGTTTGTGCCATTTAGTTCACTTAATTGTTGGTCGGATGAGATACATTTTCTCTCAAAAAGGGGAATATTTATTGTGTACCACATAGATGATATACATGAAAAAATAAGAGCTATTTTAAAACGAGTAATTACCGCATTCTAAGAAAGCTTTAAACATTTACTAAGAAAACTTAACTTGTAAGATTGAATTTGGGATGTAATTACCTTTGGTATGATAAGTTTGAATCTAAGCATTTGAAGTTCAGTAAGAACTAACTTAAATATGCTTGAGGATATTATTAAACATAAACAATTTGAAAGAGTTTTATAAGATGTATGAGTATTGATATTTCCTTCTTATTGTTGATAAAATCCTTCATAATTCTATTTCCAAGAAAAATAAGAAAACAAATCTTGTCATTTTCCAATCACTTCTTAATTGAAGTTGACTGTTACACTTGAGGACAAGCAAGCTTTAAGTTGAGCCGTTCATAACATTCATTTTTGGTTATTCTCTTAGCTATAAGTAACATTGTTTTGACTTATAATATGTACATATATATGTGATTATGATTTAAGATTTAGTGTTATATTATTAGGAAATATAAGAAAGTATCAATTTTTGTATTATTTGAATAATATCATGACGTATTTGACTATTTCAAGGAAAGAAGTCATGCTTTGATCAGTGAAGCAAAAAATACACCTAACTATATGGGTTTTCCACAGTAGGATAGCCTCCATGTATATTCAGACATTATGAGGAAGTAAATATTTTAAGATCTATATATTAAAATACAAAGTCCTTGTCCTTAAAGAAAGTATGACATATTGGAATCAATTTTTTTTAATATCAAGAGGAGCCTTCTAGGGTCATCTATAACTCGATCAGATGACTTCCAATCAATAGAATTCAAGACCAAGACATCTCTATATTAAACGTAAGAGGATATGTAGTCACTAATACCAAGATATGTCCATCTCGTATGTGATCCTCTCTAGACCAAATTCCACCTAAATATTGGGAAGAAGATTCTTGTTCCCATTACCCTAGCCATGTGGCTATAAACATAATTCTTGAAAACTTTCTCAAGGTTCAAACCACCACTCACTCCCCATTCATTTCCCTTCCCCTCTTCACTTTCCTTCCATCCTCCACCCATAACAGAGCCAGATTCCGAAAACACCTACCATAAAATCAACTATATAATGTTCTACCACCCTCAAACTCCTCCCCACTAGAGATCAACAACCAGAGTAGTCAACAGAGGACACACCACAATGTTACAGAGAACTAAACGAGTACCACAAAACTATTACTTGAGAAAGTTGAGTTGCTTTATAGTTACACATTGTCAGATGTTTGTTTTAGTTACTCTATGTACTGTGAATGAACTTGGGCCCTTCGTTGAACATGGTAATATCATCTCAGACATGAGTGTCTAGTTCCACCTCTACATTTGGTGATATGTCCCTGATCATGTTACATATTCATTGTATTTATTTTTATTATATATATATCCTCTTGCAAATTATATTAACACATTGAACACATTTTTATAATGGCCACCAGAGTGTGGGCTAGCAATGAACTCTATTAGAGAGGAGATCTATCCAAAGACAAAAAGAGGAGGTCTATTTTGGGTCATTTTATTGTCATTCTATAACTTGTATTTATCGATAGCTATCTCTGAGAGAAGCATTGGCCACTATATTTTCATGATCTTCTCAAACTTGAGATAAGGTTGGGTATTGAAACATTGATCATTACTTAGCTAGTTGATATATATGGTGTGAAATTTGTAGTCAAATAAAATTTTTAGTTGAGATGACATGACCGCAATCTAGATATTACCCTATGATATCATCCCATATTTACTTAGTTTACTTCTGCATATTAAATCTCCATTTATCGATCATAACCAAACTCTTTTATAACAAATCATGTAGCTAATACAAAGTTCCTTGTACCTTGAAGTTATTTCTTAGATCCTAAGAATGATCATGACTCCACTACAATAAAATATGCACGCTAGTTAGAAATAATATTATGCGGTCAGTTCCATAAATTCAAAACTATTAGGTTCTTCTATTTTTTGTATATATTACTTGGATCTTATGTCGTTCACACACACATCATCCAATAATAATAGGTAAAAGTGTATGCTCTTATTTGTAAACTACCTCCTGTCAACTGTTTAAAATTTTAGAAAGTTGGCAGATGGAAGATCAAGGTCTTCATTGTTGCACTTCCAATCAGAAATTATCCCAATTCCTTGTGGATGTTGAATTCTATATGTGAATGCTAGACAATGTTGAGAATATGCAACATCAACATAATTCATCCCTAACCTCCACTCAAATATATTCTTTGAACTGTAAGGATCTGATTTGTTTGACTTGGGACATTATAAAACCTATAGAATGAACTAGCACTACCATGATAACTCAAAAATCCATCCAGTGTTGACATCTTATAAAGATATAACTCAATATAAGCTACCACCACATACTGAATAAGTTGAGTTATAAGTGTGTAATTCTTAAGTACCTTGGAGGCTTATTTAAACCATCCATAGAAATTGTTTTTATATGCCACACATTATAACATTTCTAAATTTGAGACATCCATGTACTTAATAGTAAATTTATTGGCCAACATATTTGATTGGATGTGATTATATATGACCATATGTAATCTATGGAACAGATTCATTTGACATATGTTCCCATCAGATATATGTTCTACATATAGAAATACATTGGCCCTATTCGACCATGTATCTGACCAAGTTCCAACTTATATGACATATTATTTAATGTATTCAATATGAGAATATCTAAGTGCATCTAAACGTTAAAAATCATATTTTTATATGAAAATTGCATTTATTCAAATACACTATGATTCGAAACCTTGACCCCAAAAAAATATTGATCCAAAAAAACTATGATTCGACACACAAGAAATTGTTTTAATATTTTTTTATGTAAAGAATAAAGATCACTGATGAGGCTTGATGCCCAAGATCATCATTGAGTATTTATGTGTGAGTGTGTTCCATGGGCTGTCCTCTAGTCTTGTGAATAATATTCAATATCCATCTCATATATACGGCCTTCTCCAACTTTAAAGTCTGAATAGCCCATACCAGACTACACACCACCTACACTATTATGTTGCAGCTATTAAATTTATACATTGTCTAGACTTAACATATAGAAGGATTGTTCAATGTGATTTTTGCAATCAAAATTTATAGATAAACCATTAGTCCCACTACTACCAATAACAACTAAATCTCCATGCTGGTTTACTTAGGTATCAAGGATTAAAAAAATGTAGGGGAACACCTCATTAATACTCAAATAAGACAGTCAACATGTTGGCATGAATGGCTCACAACTTATATCCTCATACACCTTCAACATATGCGATGGTCAAGGATTCTCAAAGTCTCCTAAAAAGCAAGTTATAAACAAAAATTGTTTGAATGTCTTCCCATAACACACTAGTATATATTTCGTCTTGGATATGCACCCTCTTGGGATTATAGACCATGTGTGTTTAGACTTTTCCTCCCTAAAAAAAACACTAGAAGGGGGTGAATAGGGTTTTATGAATATTTCAATAATTATTTAACTCAAACAACCAACCATAAAAATATTGGACAAGGGGACAAGGATTTAGAGTGGTTCCAACCTTAGCAAATACTAAGGAAATCAATCCACTACCCGGTTGCTTACCCAACCGGGATTTTGAAAGAATCAAATTATATTACCTCGCAAGGACTTTACATAAAATTACAATTCTTTCACCAAACCCTTCGAATAGCCTTCACCTAGAAGTAATTGCACCAACCTTGAAGCAGCCTTCTTGAAGTAACTTCAAGCTCCCCCTTGAAGTAGCCTTCCTCTTGAAGTAGCTTCCCATTACAATAGCCTTCTTGAAGTAGTTCGAAGTCCACCTTCTCCACCGAGAAGAACCTTCTCCAATCCGCAGCCTCCAACCCTAGGAGTAGCAAGGAGAATACAAAGGATAAAAGGAACAAGAAGGAAAAAATGGAAATTACAATACCACTTTGCAGCTCAAGGCTTGATTTCCTATATCAGGCGTTTTGATCTCCTAACCAATGTATATAGAAATGTAATTGATGTGGATAGGAGATGCTAGCCTATAGGACACGAAATTGGAGCAAGAAGAATAGCCAATGCAAGTGTTGCTCAATTTCTCAAAACATATTGACAATTGTAAGTGTAAGATCAAGTGTATCACAAGTGTAGATTGGTGAGTTTAGGTGTCCTAAGGCATGTCCTATTTATAGGAATGACCTACAAGTGCTTAAGGACATTGTAGACACTTTCTAGGGGGTTCTAAGTGCTTAACTAGTCGTTAGGTACACTTTAGTTGCTTTAGCAATGGCTAGTTAATTAATTCTGCAAGTGCTGTCAGAATCCATCTCGGTCGAGGAATTGTCGACCGAGATACCTACTCGGTCGAGGATTTATCGACCGACAGGCTCTCTGGAGCAAGTGTTTGCAACGTTCATCTCCAACTGCCAACTACCTTTTTAGTTGAGTCTAACGGCTACTTGGGTCTTTCTCGGACGAGGAGTTTATCGACCGAGAGTGTCTCGGTCGAGGAATTTGTCGAACGAGATTGACCCTATTTCAATGTTTCAAATAAAGTGCTAAGTGTACGTATGAGTGTGCATATGTGACACTATTGAAGGGGATGACCTATCTAAGTGTAGTGATTGGCTAGGGAAGATCTAACGCTTGATTTACATGATGTCTAAGTACTTGTACATTATATATTTGTACAAGTTTTACAATTGATTACAATCATGAAATAACAATAATTCAAGCATATAGATTTTCCAAATCTTTTGACATCCACCTTATTCCTGCAACACTCAAGTAGCTCATTAGATCGAAAAAAATGAAATGTTTGTCATCATCAAAACAAAGGGATTTATCATAATGTCCAATTTAGCCAACAATCTCCCCCTTTTTGAAGATGACAAACATTTTCTAAATATAAAATAAGGAAATATAAAACATGTGAGTTTCATACCTAAAATTTACCTTTGTAGCCATCTTTGTTTTGCAATTGACTGCTGGTCGAGATATTATGAAACTCATTTTAATTTTATGTTTGTGATTTTATATTATTTATCCCCATTTGTCATTTCAAAAAGATATCCAAGGATAATCATTTAGTATGACTTTGTGTTTTTCTTTTTAAATTTTATGCTTTGCTCCCCCTTAAAGAGATATCCAATTAAAATCAAGGGATTTATGCACACCAATTAATGCTAAATTTAGCCACAATTTATTTCTCAATCATTTGCAAACGATGTTAAGCCTTGAAATGATATGAGTTCCTTCTAAGTTCATGGCATATGTGTATTGATTTCTTACCCATTTTACAAGGGATGTTAAGCCCTAAAAATGAAGTGAGAATCCTTTAATCTTAGAGTACATGAAAAATGTCTCTAACCAAATGCACGGGATGTTAAGCCCTAATTTGTTTAGAGAATTCCTTTAAGAACAAGAAATATCATATTTATGAAATTTGTAGATTTCTTCATAACCAAGAATAAAAATACTAAGGTCATAACAAGCTTCAAATGATGTTTACAATGTTTTTGTAAGCTTCTTAATCAAATAATCAAATTTGTTTTTGTGAGCTCCCCCTTAATCTTATAATTTAAAACAATTTAAAGCTTCACATTTGATTTTGACTTTTATCAAAAGTATATTTTGAGTCAAGATACTAAGATTAAGTACAATAAAATGATGTACAAATAAGCATTTTGTCAAGCTTATGTTAGGTCGACCTTGACTACGACCATAGCGCCCCTTGGTCAAACTTGATTTCAACCAAGAGGCAATTTCTACAGATTTTCAAATTAAGATGCATTTGTACCATGAAATTTTATTATTTATGCAAAATAGAATCTTCATATGACGATGATCAAGAATATTATCCATCCATGGTTTGTATATAGGGATTTATTTTAAACAAGCCAATGAAACATAATGAGCATGACACTATGATTTTGATAGAACAACAGAAGCATTCAATATAATGATAATTTCATGAAATACAATGATTATGATCATTTGGACTAAGTATCAGTACACATGGTTCCTATATGGATACACCAAGAAATACTTTAGGAAAGACCATGTGAATAATGGTAAAACAATAATTTCTTTTGATTAAACTAATCATGATTTTCAGTTTTAAACCATTTAGAGGATAAAAAATAATCTCATTTAGGTTTATAAGTTTTCAAAGATGGTCTTCAAAATTTATTCTTGTTTTGCATGTAAAATCAGTCATTAATAACAAATTGATAGCAATTAATCATATTCAATAGATTTATTACAGACTGGAAATCAGTAACCTTCTCAGTCGACGATTTCTCGACCGACAGTTCTCTCGGTCGATAGTTTCTCGACCAAGAAAGGTTTTGTACTGTTTCAGAACTGTTTTCAGTAATTACTTTCAAGTAAAAACAAAATTATGAAAGTTAGAGCTCGATTGTGTTGAGATATGACATTTGTATATCAAGAATCAGTTTAGATCAAATCTCAACTAGTCAATTTTAAGTTTCTAAGTTTTAGGAACCCAAGCTAGATCATTATTCCTTTTCTTGTATGGGCATGAAAAAGAGTAGTGTCCAAGGCGCATGCAATAATGAAAACTAATGGAGTCAATTTCATTTCTCTTTCTAGGAATTGTGTTCTTAGGTACAAACATAGTCTTAGTCTTGGATGCTTTAGCTCTTTTGGGTTGATTTCTCTTTGGATCCCTAATCTTCTTCTTCCATTATAACTAGAGGAAATTTTCAAAATATTCTCAAGGATGTCATTTCCTCTTAACTCATTTATTTTTCTTTGTAGCTTAGCAATATCATCCATCTTCTTGTTTATATCTTTCTTTGCTTGATCTAAATCAGATAATAGAGAGTTTCTTTCTTTTACAACCTCGTCATAATCTAAATGTGAACATAAAATAGATTGTTTCTGAAGATCATTCACTTGAGTTTGCAAGTTTAACTTTTCTAAGAAAAGAAGATTGCAATTAGCTTCTACAAATTTTAACTTAATATCATAATCTTCATTTGCCTTTTTGAGATCTTCATTTTCAGATGCAAGAGCAAGAAGTTTAACATTTAAATCATCATTTACTTTATTTGATTTCTTAAGTTTCTTCTTGCACTCAATATATTTCTCATGAGTATCTTGAAGACTAGCAATTAGATATTATTTTGGTAGATCAAAAAGACTTACCTCTTCTTCTTCTTCTTCTTCATTTGTTGTAGCAATGAGGCATTCTACTTCTTCTTTTCCATCATCACTATCATCACTTGAATCATCCCATGCAGCTTTATATGCTCTTTCTTTCTTTTTGTGAGATGATTTCTTCCCTTTCTTGAGTTTTGGACAATCACCTTTCATGTGTCCCTTCTTGCCACACTCAAAGCACCTGGAAGAAGAAACACTAGAAGTTTTATTAGTTTTAAAACTTTTATATTGCTTACCATTTACAATGAGAGTTTCTTCTTCACTATCATCTTCACTTGTGTCATGATTGTCCTTGGTTTATTCTTTGAATGCAATGTCCTTCTTTTTTCCTTGTTGAAGTTCTCGTTCTCTTCTTTCTTCCTCTTCAAAAGTTGCCTCATGAGCTTCTAGGTTGCCAATGAGTTGTTCCATCTTTAGTCGGGTGAGGTCATTTGCTTCTTCAATGGCCATCACCTTGGGCTTGTATTTGGGAGGAAGTGATCTAAGGATCTTTGACACCTGATCTTCCTCAATAACAACTTTACCTAAAGCATTCAAACCATTTACAATAGAAGAGAATTTTGCATACATTTAACTGATAGATTCATTCGGATCCATACGAAAATGTTCAAACTTTTGTTTAAGCATACTAATTTTAGAATTCTTAACTTGAACAGTCCCTTCATAAGTTATGGAAAGTCTATGCCAAATTTCATAGGTTGTTTCATAGTTTGATATCCTATTAAATTCTCCTACTGAAATTGAACAATAGAGAATACTTATAGCCTTTGCATTCATTTGAGCCGACTTTACCATATTGGTGTCCCAAGCTACATATTCCACTTGAGGAAGCTCATAGGGGGTTGACACCATCCTCCATAGATCCCAACTAATCCCTTGGAAGTAGAATTGCATTCTTCTCTTCCAGTAGGTGTAGTTTGTTCCATCAAACATAGGAGGCCTAGCCACAAGTGTTCCTTCAAGGTTGAGGTTGTTGAGTACCCCGTCACTCATTCTTCAAGACTTGGTTAGGGTTCCTTGAAGCCTGCTCTGATACCAATTGAAAAAAAAACACTAGAGGGGGTGAATAGGGTTTTATGAATATTTCAATAATTATTTAACTCAAACAACCAACCATAAAAATATTGGACAAGGGGACAAGGATTTAGAGTGGTTCCAACCTTAGAAAATACTAAGGAAGTCAGTCCACTACCCAGTTGCTTACCCAACCGGGATTTTGAAAGAATCAAATTTTATTACCTTGCAAGGACTTTACATAAAATTACAATTCTTTCACCAAACCCTTCGAATAGCCTTCACCTAGAAGTAATTGCACCAACCTTGAAGCAACCTTATTGAAGTAACTTCAAGCTCCCCCGTGAAGTAGCCTTCCTCTTGAAGTAGCTTCCCATTGCAATAGCCTTCTTGAAGTAGTTCGAAGTCCACCTTCTCCACCGAGAAGAACCTTCTCCAATCCGCAGCCTCCAACCCTAGGAGTAGCAAGGAGAATACAAAGGATAAAAGGAACAAGAAGGAAAAAATGGAAATTACAATACCACTTTGCAGCTCAAGGCTTGATTTCCTATATCAAGCGTTGTGATCTCCTAACCAATATATATAGAAATGTAATTGTTGTGGATAGGAGATGCTAGCCTATAGGACACAAAATTGGAGCAAGAAGAATAGCCAATGCAAGTGTTGCTCAATTTCTCAAAACAGATTGACAATTGCAAGTGTAAGCTCAAGTGTATCGCAAGCGTAGATTGGTGAGTTTAGGTGTCCTAAGGCATGTCCTATTTATAGGAATGACCTACAAGTGCTTAAGGACGTTCTAGACACTTTCTAGGGGGTTCTAAGTGCTTAAGTAGTCGTTAGGTACACTTTAGTTGCTTTAGCAACGGCTAGTTAATTAATTCTGCAAGTGCTGTCAGAATCCATCTCGGTCGAGGAATTGTCGACCGAGATACCTACTCGGTCAAGGATTTCTCGATCGACAGGCTCTCTTGAGCAAGTGTTTGCAACGTTCATCTCCAATTGCCAACTACCTTGTCAGCTGTGTCTAACGGCTACTTGGGTCTTTCTCGGTCGAGGAGTTTGTCGACCGAGAGTGTCTCGGTCGAGGAATTTGTCGACTGAGATTGACCCTGTTTCAATGTTTCAAATAAAGTGCTAAGTGTATGTATGAGTGTGCATATGTGACACTATTGAAGGGGATGACCTATCTAAGTGTAGTGATTGGCTAGGGAAGATCTAACGCTTGATTTACATGATGTCTAAGTACTTGTACATTATATATTTGTACAAGTTTTACAATTGATTACAATCATGAAATAACAATAATTCAAGCATATAGATTTTCCAAATCTTTTGCCATCCACCTTATTCCTACAACACTCAAGTAGCTTGTTAGATCAACAAGAATGAAATGTTTGTCATCATCAAAACAAAGGGATTTATCATAATGTCCAATTTAGCCAACTTTCCCTCCCTATCATTCACACAGTAATAGAAATGAAATAATGGGTACTGCAATCCCCCTATATGGAATTTTAATACTCACATAAGGTCAGAAATATTTTTATGTTACTATGAATGGAGGTACATAACCCAGGCTATAGCAGTGGGATCCCTTATCGCATGCATCAGTTGGAGATGTTGGGTGGTGTTTTCATTCTCTTGTACACTCAATGAAGGTCTTACCATGGATCTGAACATTGATCCAAAACTATATGATGTCATGACAACCTATTAGTGATCCCCCAAAACTTCTCTCCTCGTCGAATCCATCACTTTTAGTTGACATCACCTTTAGCTTCAACATGTAGTCCTCCAACCAAGTTTGCATACCTTTAGTCGTCGATATAGTTTCCTTTCTCACTCTATGGATTTGGAATGTCTCTAGTGCTTTGATTTCATGACCATTTACATGTTTCTGATGCATCATGATGGACATTTAGTTTTATTAATACTTATCTAATAATCACTCACACCTACAATTATTCCATAAACCCAAATAGATGATATAGGAGTAGTGGTGTGGGATCACTGATTTTTGCTTATTTGGTGGAAAACCCATGAATCCTCTTCTCTACAATGTTTCATATTCACCCTCATCCACATCCTCCATCTACCTCCATCCCTCATGTCCATGTGACTGTCCAAGTCTAGTAATATCTTATATCTATCCTGGTCTAATTTGTTATAATGTTATGTACATAGAATCGCCTTCTCCTCATGGCATCTTCCTCCAGTTCATATAGTGATATGAGGGTGGAGTTTTCTAGTGAATGGGAGATGATATTAAATATGATATGATGATCAACAAGGGGAAGAGGAGATTGAGTCATGGTAGAGGACACATCATGTCATTCATGCAAGATTTTAGTATCACAAGTGTGCAATAGATGGATGCCTCCACTGGTCGATAGCTTTACATGTTTGGGATTAGGGATCCTTCTGAGATCATCAACCTCATGAGAGAATTACATCTCTAGATAGGAGTTGTAGTGGTGGTGTTTTAGTTCTCATTGTTGTAAGGACAAAAGAGAGGGAAGTCTTGTTGTATGGACAAAGGGAGGGAATCTCTCATCTTCAAAGAGTGCACCTCTTCAGTGTGCAACATCTTTTTTCTTGAAGTCTGAGAGACCTTGAGGATCCTTCATTAGGGAAAATACAAAAGGTGTATTAGGATACAATATGTGAGCCAAGTATGTTATCTCTCTAATACTCTTTTCTGTGTTGTTCATAGATATGAAAGATAGGGCTATGCATCATTTTCATCTTAAATCCCCTCCTAAAGAACCCTAAGATTTTTTATAACATGGAGGGGTTGCTCCTGAATGTTGAGTTTCTCAATCATGTTTTATGGATCATCTATTGTCACCTTAAAGAGAGTCCCTCATTGTTATCATATGCACTCTATCAGGTTATAAATACAACTCCTTATAAAGTGGTCAATGTGCCAGAGTCCCTAGCAGCTTGGATAAGATTTTTCCTTGTTTCACATTCTAAATTGCCAGTATCTAGCTGACATGGATGATTATCACACAAGAAATTCACTGAGGTAAAAGTCCCTATGTTTTTACCTAAACTAACATAAAATATTCATCACTTGCAGGAAGATAGATCTTGTCGCATTATAGTTTTAAATCCAAATTAAAGGACAATGTTACTAAGAAAAAATGAATTAAGAGGATAATTGAGAAAAGAGCAATTAACAATAATGATTTATTAAAGGTTTGTTTAACTATCTAAATTAATGAAGCAAGAAAGATAAATTAAACTAAACAAGAATCAACGTTTACCAATGATAAAATTATTCGGACAAAGTGTTTCGCCGCCATTGCCTACATATCTACTTGCTCGTATTGCATAACTCACTCATATGACTATTATATTGGGTCAAGGGAATTCTATAACCTTTTTTATTACAAAATCTCAAAAGGATAGATTTTTCCAGTAGGTTCGATGTCTTAATACCTATGGATCCCAAATTTATTGCACTAGAGAACACTTTTCCATGATTGTCTTTGGGATTCAACCATGACTAATTGTAATTCTAATCCTAGGTTTCAATGTCTCTATGCCTAGGATGTAATAAACATGAAAGATGGGTAGTTAATTTGTAGAACATGTATTAGACAGCTAATCAAAAATCCAATAGTTTAATTAAGTGATGGTCCACAATGTAAGAGTATACATATGAGAAGAGGGGTTAATCCATGTGCCTAAGTCAAATGAATTACTCTCCACACATATTCAAGATACAAGACAAAAGAGAGAAGAAAAAGCTCATCTAGAAAGTAAAATTGTAGAGGAGAATCTCAATGGTCTCGTCACAACTCCTGCAATGATGGCTAGAATCTCTTATCATGTCCTCTGGCAGAGTGCATCTCTACATCAAACCTTTGGCTTCCATCTCCGGCTATGTTTAGTGACGGCTAGGTCTATAGATGGGAGATGTGGGGAATGAGAAGTCATCTCAAGATGTCCCTTTTGTGCTTTAATTGCATGCCCTAAGCTTTCAAGTTGATCTAACATAATCCAACCGCTATGAGTAGTTTGATGTAGATTTGTGAATCTAGGAAAATGAATGATTTAAGGAATTTTCCTTTGGATGAAAGTGCTTCGTGTATATACTCATTTCATTGATAATAAAAAATGATCCAATTCTAACAATGTAAGTGGAATATATAGCCATTTTACTTATTAGGTGTGCATTAATGATCCTTTCCCAATTGATGAATTTGGGGAGTGATGATTTAATGTTTTGACTTGTTTAATGGGAATACATAGAGTTTCATGACTCTTTATCTTCTTTTACATCAATTATATGACTTCTTTATTGGAAATTAATTGATAGTTCATGACTTCTCATTTTCTCCTTGCATAAACCTACAAACAAAACATAAAAACTAATTAACACTGAATTAATTACATAAACAAATAAAAATCTAAAATAAGTGAAATACTAAGTGAAATGCAAGTAAAATATGAAAAATTAAATATAATATGAAACAAAACAATATGAAGAGTAAACATTCATCATGACCCCAAGCTTGAAGTTTTCTCGTTCTCGAGTAATACAAAATCTAAAATATTCTCCAAATAAATACTTTTAACCAATGTGCATGTATCATATTCATACCATGCTTCAATCCCTACCATAAAGAATGGACAAACAGCCAAGATTTTATGAAATCACATACCACAACTCCTCATATTCTCCATCCTAAATTTACTTTGCCTACCTATTTTCGTGTCAAAAATATAATGTAAACAAGATGTAATATTCTTAATGTTTTAGATAATCCCTCACATTCCTATAAGATTTTAGTACACGAACAATATATGGATGTGTAAGGTTGTTTTGTAGGTATTAATATTCCCTTGGATAGAAAATAGATTGAATGGGGCTATGAAATAAGAATTACAAATCTCTACTCTATTTGACTCAAGATTTCTTTTTATTGGTGCAAATACATATATTGCATAGTTTTTTTTTCTTTTGTGTGTATTGACATCTTTTCTTTAATTTTTGTGATACATCCCTATTACATAAAGAGGGGTATGGGAGAATTAATTATAGAGGGAGAAGGAGGGTGTGATACTCTGAGCTTAGAGTTTGGCACACTTTATGGCTTTTTGAGTATTTTGTGAATGGTGAGGTAATGTGGTGATAGAAGAAATGTAGAAGAGGGTTAAACTTATGCATCTCATATATTAGAATTCATATCATAGGGACTATCTTACACAACAATTCAATTACACCATGTCACATGCAAGATTAAGATATTTCCACAAGCTTGTTATGCTAATCAATAGAGAGAAATGTTGCATTTAATTCTACTCAATTCCATATGACTAGTTATCATTTCTAGGGAACACGATGCTTATATTTATTAGCTGAAAATGGTGATTTGCATATTTTCTATAATATTGTTAACATCAAGAACCTACTTTGAACAAGGGGTTTGTATCACAAATTATATATGTAATGCAATATGAATGTAAACTAAGCTAACTAAATAATGGATTCAACTAACATTGCAAGAACTAAGAAATTAACTGAGAAATTGTTTAAGATACGTGTAATGAAAGTAAACTATATACAATTAAAGCATGAACAGTGAAAAATTAATAAAATAACTCAAGAAAATAAAATAGATTGGTGTCGGTGGAAAGGAGTACATACCACCCACCCTCCACCCTGAGCTTAGAAATTTGCTCATCCCCAGATAAACACTAAACTTAAGATGAAGAAGAAGAAATCATACATGTTCATCCAGAAGGTATTGGCAACTCAAAGAAGGTCTAGATGAAAGCAATGTGAACAAGGACTAACAGCCTGAATATGAGAACTCCATTATGCAAAATGTTATCAAGTGGTCGTGGTAGCTCAAAGGTATTGTTTGGATGCTTGAAGTTATTTTGTCTTTCACCCCACAATCCATCCAGCATGATCCACCAATACTACTCCAATAGTAGAGGAAGTATAGTAGCAACATGTAGATCAAGAAGAAGTGGCACAATGTAGGAGTGCTTCCCGTCTAGTGACCTCAAGATCTATTGGTATGTGGATTTTGGAGGCAAACTACCTTCTTCTATGGATAAGGTAATATGTAAAAAAAATGTAAGTGCTTCCAACTGTGCTAAATCAGGTGGAGGATCTGGCTCTGGCTTCATCTCATCTCTCAGATCTACATGTAGAAAATGTAATACCGGAATAGAAGGAAATGTCTCATCTACAAAATATGCCTAGAAATTAAGTGGATGTACCTCCTCTTGGTCTTCCGTACAATCAACATAAAATTAATCAACTAAATGGATGTACCTCCTCTTGGTCTACCGTCCAATCAACATCAAATTAAAATAGTGAGGCCCTTCACAATGTCAACATGTAGCTTTAGATCCTCCATGTGGAACACACCCACCTCCTCCATGGGATGTAACTGATATAGAATTAGAGAGGAGATAGAAAAATGAAGTGGTGGTAGAATGTATACCTCATGTTGGGTTGTACATCCTCAGATGAAACAAATGGATATGAAACATAAGTTAATTGTTTATTACCCAGAATAGATTCAACCAAGGTTGGATGATCATGGTAATTGTCTAAATGTGAGCTTGCAAAAGGAAACGGTGGTGGTCAATCTGAAACTACTACCATGTAATGGGGACTTTCTTACTGATGCTTTCCATATTGGAGTTTCAAGGTCGCTAATGTGGAGAAGGATGGAACAATAGTGTAGATGTCCAGCTCCAACTTCGGTTATTCTAGATGTGTCACTATATATGAATCACTCATTGTCATCTCTAAGGAAACACAAGTGTCATTCTCACCATCGATAATAAATGTGGGCTCCTCTATCATTATCTCATATAAATTCTTAAGTGAAGTGACTAGCTGGAAGAGTTGTTCTGTCAGATGGGTCAACTGTGCCTCCAATCTTTTTCCCCATACTTCTCATTAGCTAGCATTACTTGTTGGATGTCTAGTATTTCTTGTTGGTTAGTTAACATTATCTAAAGGGCATCCTTCCTCTCATCTAAGTCAGGTGGGTAATAATATGCACAGTAAGGCTCTTCACCATAAATCCTTATATATTTATGATTATAACATGTGTGTTCATAACATTTATCTTCGTAGAATGGCTTCTCATGGTATCCCCAATATTCTCATTGATTGAATTCTGCTTCATATATGTCGTTAAGGAGTCTAACATTATGCTCAATGTTGATCCTCTAAATGGTAGCTTTCTCCTGTGGAGT
The DNA here is from genome assembly GCA_963693085.1 of Alisma plantago-aquatica. Taxonomy (NCBI): domain Eukaryota; kingdom Viridiplantae; phylum Streptophyta; class Magnoliopsida; order Alismatales; family Alismataceae; genus Alisma; species Alisma plantago-aquatica. The sequence goes on from OY856411.1 coordinate 700,444,293, forward strand.
CAATTCAAGATAGCCCCTACACTTGGTGTTATTCCTAGTGTTTTGTGTGGCGACGATTCTACACATTTGCACATTAATCTTTAAAGTATTTTCTTGGCAAAACCGTATGTCATGATTCAAGGAGCCACCTTTCCTACATTGTATGATTTTTGGTGCTGACCACTCCATTTAAAATGAATGCCTAACAATAGAAAATTTATCTATCATGCTCAGAAAATTTACAATCAATGAATATACATTATTTATTTATAAACGAATAGAAAGAATAAATTACAAAATATAAGGTGGACATAAAAAATACTAATCTAAAAGAAATCATGGAACCAAACTAAAATTATAAAAAGCTACTAGAAACTACATAAACAAACTAAAGAGTTAACAGAACTTATAATTACAAAAATAAACACTCACTATTGTAAAATAAAGCTAAGAATTACAAAACTAAACTTACAAAGAAATCTAGAAAGAAAAAATCTCAACTTTATTTCAATGGATTAAAAAATTCAAAAATCTATGGTGTCCCTAGCAATGGTGCCAAAATTTTGATTTGGTACATTATCGCATAAGAAAATCATCTAGGAAAGGTCCCTAACTTTTTACCTAAACTAGCGTGCAATAATCACCCTCACCCCCGTAAGTGGATGGATCTTATCGTAGTATAGATTTAGGATCAGATCCAAAGGACAATGGTACTAACGTAAAATGGATCTATGGTTAGAAAATAGTAATTAACAAGGATGGTTTATTGAAGGTCTATAAGTAAATAAATTAATAAAGCAAGAAAGACAAATTAATCCAAGCAACAATTAGTTTTTAACAATGATAAAATTACCAGGACAACGAGTTTCATATTGTTGCATACATATTTTCTCTCACACAATGCATAACTCACTTGTGTGAGTATTAGACTGTGGTTCAGGGAATTCTATATCATTTTAGATTATAGAGTCTTACAAGGACATATTTCTCGATAGGATCAATGTCTCGATACTAAGGATCCCAAATCCTACCCCAGAGAACAACCTTCCAAGATCATATATGGGATTCAACAATGACTAATTGGTATTCTAATCCAAGTTTCAATGTCTCCATGTCTATATTTTAATAGACCTACAATATGGGTAGCTAATCCATAGAAAAAACATTAAATAGTTAATGAAAAATCCAATAGGTCAAAAATGTAGTGGTTCACAATGGCAAGATTATACATATGGAGAACATGGATAATTCCAATACTCTAGTTAAATGAACTACCCTCTACACATATTCAAAATACAAGATGCAAGGGAGAATAAGAATATCATGAAGAAAAAAAATCATAGAGGATAATCTTATTGGTCTAATCACAACTCCAAGAATAATGGTTGTAATCTCCTGTCACATCCTTCGGCAGAGTAGGTCTCCACATCAACCCTTCGACCTCCGTATCTGGATATCCTTGTTGGCGGATAGGACTCTATATGGGAGATGTATGGAATGTGATGCCATCTCTAGATGTCCCTTTGGTTCTTTAATAGCATGCCCCAATCTTTCAAGTTGATCTAACATAATCCAACATCTATGAGCAGTTTGATGCAGATTGCAAATTCGGAAAAATGAGCGAGACTTAAGGACCTTTCCCCTGTCTGAAAGTGGTTAATGAATATACTCATTTCATAGATAATCGAATTATGCTTCCAACCCTGAATCATCCAATTCTGGCATTAGATGTGGAATCTAGAGCCATTGAACTGACTGGGCATGCATTAATGATCCTCACTCCAATCGATAGAGTTGGGGAGTGATAATTAAATGTTTTTACTTGTTTAATGGGAATGTGTAGAGTGTTTATCACTTATCCTCTTCTCCTTTCATCAGTTTTATGACTTATTTATTAGAAATTAATAGAGAGTTCATGACTTCTCATCTTTTCCTTACATCAATCTACAAATTGAATAATTAAATTATTTTAATACCAAAATAATTTAAATAAACACCTAAAAAGCTAACACAAGTGAAATGCAAGTAAAATATATAGAAATAAATCTAAAATGCAACTAAAACATGATGAATAGACACTCATCACAAGCGATAGAAGTACTCAAAATAGTAGATCTAGAAGTAGGAAGTCATTGCAACAAGACTACACTTTTAGCTTTCTTGTTACTTGGGGATAATCAAATGGTATTTACAAATTAGATGACAATGTGTTGAAGTTTCCTAGACAATAGTATATAGGCACATAGGTGATAACTCTAGGGATAAGGATATAAAGACAACTATGAATTTAGGTAGAATCTTTGAAATTCAGCATATAGTCATTTTAGAACAATCAGGAAAGTTTTGTGATCATCAAGGGTGACTCCATACAATGAAGATACCAAAAAGATTAAAAACAATACACCCACAAGTCACCTCTTTCCATGCCAATTACTTTGTTTTCTATTATCCCCTTGTAGGGGATGTTGAACTACTCATGGGTATGTCAAATTATTGTCTAAAAGGAATTCATATTGCAAAGAAGGATTAAGGGCCAAATATATCTTTGAAGTTGTATGTGGAAAGGGGTCTATTATGGTCATTTAAACCTTACATACCATCACATGGGTGGCTAACTTATGATTGCAGGAGGTGTGTGCCTTGAGTTTGGTAGAACTCGTAGCATCACGCCTCTTATATTTCTATATAATTCGGATAATGGGATATGTAGTGGGTATTATTTGAAGGTGCCTGGTTTCCAAAGATTTTGTTATAGGAGTGTATAAAAATGTGACTAAGTATATTGATGACTCTCTGTTAGGATTAGTGAATCAAGTGAGTCTGAGGTAGTTTTGTACAATGTCGATTGGGCATTGAGAGAGTGGCATGAAGAAGGATCTCTCTCCATGATCATGATGTATTTCTTGAATTCTTTCAACCTAGTGGATAGGTTGGTGTTACATTGTGAGGTGAGGTTGAGGTGCCAATCTATTTCTTTGTGGGTGGAGATCTTGTATGGTTAGTCATCATGTTTATAACTTACATATGGGCATGTCTAATCAACTGTTGGAGTGCAACATATGAACCTTTGGTGCCATTTTTTGCTTTTGTACTACATCCACTTATCAATGAGATCAGAGGAAAGTGAAGCTTCTTCTTCATGCTTGGTATATTGATGAGGGACAATTATTGGGGACTAAAGGAGGTTATTCCCCGTGGACATTAGGATGTCTTGGTGGGAGCAAAGTTATTTGTAGGAGTTATTAGTAGGGACAAATTTTTTACGGATTATTTGGCCATAAGGAGGATTTCAACATTGTTGAGTTGATGCATCTTCTTCAATAATTTCTTGATCCACAAAGTGAGATCCTTTTACTCAAATATTGCATGGGTAATGCCAAGATTTTTTAAGGACATTCCAACATTTGCACATGGAGGAGGATGAAGTGAGGTTATATAAGTATTTACCAAGGTATCATGAGGACAATGTAGCTTATGGAAAAATAATTTGAGGATATTAAGTCGTGGGTGGATTCCTTTCCCATTCAAAGGCAATTCATGTTAGCATTTGGCAGCAAAGGCTTCCTCGTATGCTTTGTGGGTTTCGGGGGCCAATATTTGGTTCTTTAGGATTGGTCTTATGAGGCAGCATGGTTTAGCAATTTGGACTTTAATTTTGACTATGATTTTTATTGTGAATGTGTCACAAGTCCAACTTTCAACCTTAGTTGTTTTCTAGTAAATTGATCATTTTCTCTAAAGTCCAATGTGCATATGGATTTCCCTTTATCACAATGGTTGAGGACATGGAAATTGAAATTGACAAGATTGTTAAGAAGATAGTGTTTTTTATTTTACACAAGTTGATCATGATTAAGTTTTTCTTCTTATTATTCCTATTGATTGGATAGGCTTACATATGTCACCACTAGAGTAATATACTATCTAAGGTACAGTATTATGATTCTTTTATTTCTAAATGATGACTTATGGTCATTTTTTCAAAAGGAAAATAATCACCCATCATCTAGACCAAGTATCCCTAAATCTCTCAAGCATCCTCGCCAACCATCCCCCAATCATAAATCCACTTATGTGAATTCATTGAAGCTTGAAACCTAGTCTCACTCCATACCAACTCCAATGAACACTCATCACCTTGTATGAACAAAGAAACTGTCAATTGACTAAATACTGAAATCATGGAAGATCTCAAGTTATCATGTAGCCTTGCTCAAAATATACTCTATCATGCCTCATTTGTATTAAAATCATTTTACTCTCTTATCACAACAGAAAAGTGATGCAAAAAGAAAAATTACTTTGCATCTAATGACACATGTATGGATTCATCTGTTTCCACGTAGTATTTGCATAGAATGCCAAATTTTAATTTAAATAATGGTAACCACTCGCATATTGATATCATACACTGCATGTACAATATTAAAGGTCTAATGTCACGGTCTGACATTCATACATTCACTACTACTCTTCTATTCTAGGTGTATTTTTTAATACCATATCGCAAGCTAACATTACATTATCTGATGTTGAGCACTTCATGGGGTGGAATAAGACCAGACCCATTAATATAGCCATTAAATAGTTATAATAACTAATTATTAAATTGGCTCTCATTTCATGGAGCACCTGCAATGCCACATGGCCCCATTTCTTCTTAATACAATTGGTGGCAGACACATCCAAGAGTGGATCCAGATGCCACCATGTGTTTTCAAAGGAGGTATGATCATAGACATAAATAATAGAAAATCAAAATGGTCCTACAAATCATGAGATAGTGTAGTATTATTGTTACCATCCAAAACCATCACATCCCATTCACCTGGTCAATAACAAGAGTCACTGTGAACCTAGTCACAAAAAACATCTCTTTCTTGACAAAAATTCATGTCTTGGTGAACTCCATGACATCCACACCTTGGTTAACTATATGGAATCTCAATTTCATAAAAAATAACATAGAGAAGCTCAATACACAATGTCCCACTAGTCAAAACCACTCTAGGTTTGATATGCTCTTCAACTTTTTTATCATAGATTTTCAACTTTTTGATCTTTCTGTCACAAATTCAAACTTTACACAGAACTGAGGACACCAATGGTACAAACTCGAATGCTTTCTTTGTTCTCAACTATGGAAGGATTTCTACCCACTTGCATTCTCAGCATACTCTTCCACACCTATCTTGACCAATTCCCTATATTCCTCAATACCAATTATGATCCTTGGGGAAAAACCTTTTTGTTTTGAATGTTGTTGGATCAGGCACCTTGACTTCAAAACGTTGATCCTTTGATATTGTCCCTTACCACCAAATCCTCTCAAACTAGGAAGGAATATTCACACAAAAATCAAATTCATTAGATAGTCCCTTAGATATTGGAATTCCACCACTTTTGGTAACATCCATTGAGTTCTCAAAGATAAAGGATCATTGCTCCCCTAACTATATAGTGATGCTTTGTAGACCAGGTACACATCCTTGTTGTCAAAACAAAAATAGAACATCTTTTACTTCAAAGTGAGATCATGTGGAAACAAAGATCAAAAATTGAATGGATGAAAGAGGGGGAAATAAAAACCAAATTATTTAACAAATGTTGTAATAACAATATCAGAAATATATCCATTGATAGTCTCAATATCTGAGGCCAAGTCACAACAAATAGACACATCATCACGTCACATACTATAGAACATTTTTAGAAACTTTTCAACAACAAAAACAACATTCCCCTCCCCATTTTCAAATCCAACGGGATATCATTTGTCCAACTTGTGTTAACCATTCAGTCAGTCCCACTGCTATCTTCGCAGATTCTAAAATTAAATAGGTTTTTAACCAGTTGTAGGCTGATAAATCTCATGGGCATAATGGTCTCAGCATTGAGTTCGATCAACACATGTGGGAATATCTACGATTAGACTTCACTAACCTTTTTTAGTACATAAACATCTACGATGATATCACTCCTCAAATTGTTGTCCTCAATCAAACTCATATTTCTTTCATTAATAAAGTTGACCTACCTTTTTCAGTTCATCAATTCAAGTATATCATCCTCATCAATGCATCCTATAAAATCATTGCAAAAACCCTCATCTCTAGGATGAAAATATACTTGAATAATATTATTGGTCAATAACTTTATGCGTTCCTCAAACAAAGAAATATCCATGATGCATACATAATTGTTAGCAAATCAATCTGCACTTGCCACATTAGGAAAATCCTCCTATTGGCCATCAAACTTGATTTTGGGAAAGCATTCGATATTAACTGGAACTATATTTACAATTGTATGAAAGGATATGGATTTCCAAATATATGCATATGCTAGATAAAATTGTATTTGTGTATCAGCACCATCCACTTCTGTACTCTCATCAATGAAGCAGCTTTTGTCTATTTTCAGAGTCCAAATGGTCTCCGACAAGGGGACCCACTATGTCCTTATCTTTTCATCTTTGTCACTTCAATTCTCACCTAGATGATCGTATTAGGGGTACAACATGGACTCATTTTTTTCCCTAGTGAGTGTAAGGAAAACATAGTTCAATATGTGGATGACACCATATTTTCATAAACCCAGGGGACAGAAACATTGTCAATACTATTCTATTTTGGGGTTATTTTCATTTATTTCATGACACAAAATTTATCTATAAAAATTAGTGACTATTGGTACATTTGTCAGAACAAATGCTATGAATCACTTCTCGGATGTAAGATTGAAAATTTCTCCTTCACCTACTTGAGTCTCGCAATTTTACCTTACTTTCACCAAAAACCACCTGCAATTTGATTATCACCATACTCAATAAATCGTTGTTACTCCTAGAAGAATAATTTTCTAGATCTTGCTAGAAGACTTACACTCCTCAACAGCTCACTTACCGTGCTTACCGCCTACTTCTTTAGTTGTATTCCCTTATCACCATACATTCTCAAATCCATCGACTATATTAAAAGGTATTTACTCTAGAAACAAATGGGGCATAAGATCCATGTGGCTAATTTGACAAAATACCTACTCCATAAATCTATGGAGGTTGGGGCATCATAAACATTAAAACATGTGCCTTATGTTTGACTCATAAGATTAGTGTGACACTTTTCTCAGGTAGAAAATATATTTGGAAAGAACTAGTGTTAGATAAATACTACCAAAATAAAAATCTATGATGGAAAATAAAACATTGACGGGAATCTCCTCTTTGGAAATATATGAACTATCACATTTACATCATTCAAAATTGTATCAACACGGCCACCACACAGTGCTAATAACACAAAATTCTAAACATGTCCCAGGTATTGTGGATAGACCATCAAACAAAAAACCATTCAGACATCAACATAGATCAATACTGGTAAACTATTACAACTAACAAGAAGCAACCACAAAAACCTTATTAAGAGAAACCTCACAGACATATTCCCATCTGAAACACAATAATACATCCTTCCAGAAGGTAACATCGACAACTATATCACCTGGAGATGGGGAACCACATACTCACCCAAAAATACTTACCTCGTCTACACATATTATGGCAACCTTTGCCAATATAATTATATTTTTAATTCACCTACTGAAAAAAAACTTAAACTTCTCATATGGCTTATTTGGTACGACGATATCCCCACATATCAAAATATACAGAAAGGAGGATTTCAAGGCCCATTCATCTACCTACTATGCATCCAACATGAAGAATCCACTCTACACCTCTTCTTCTAACTGTACAACAACCATTTATTTGAAAGATCACTACATCCAATTCAATATTATACTGCTACCAGAATCTACAGACACAGGACATGTTTTCTGTAGCTACAAACACCCAGACACATATCAACATAAAACACTTGTGGCATCCCTGATATGGAATATTTAGACTGAAGGGAATTACAAAAAGTTCAACAATAATAAGAACGACACCACTAGACTCATCAGAAACATCCATGATTCTTATCACCATTTTTACTCTGTAGATTTACACAGACTAAAGAAATAGACTGAAAACAACTAGAAACATTCGTCATACTTCGGAACAAATACTTTCTGAGAGAACGAACACTAGTGAGGAGATTGTAGATGAGAGTATTGATATCTGACTACTATCTCAACTTTTAGTTTTAAAGGCATACTGTGGGGGTGTCTTTTTCCTTTTGGTAACTTCTTCTAGTGTTTATCATGTCTTCATCTATTATAATACTTTGAGGCTCTTGGTATCATTGGCACTTCTCGTGCATTTTGATTCTTTGACCGGGTCACAACTACGTAGTATGTTGTATGTTCTCTAATTAGTATGCGGTTGTATGCTAATCATCATTATCTATGCTATGAAATTTTCGTTAAAAAAAATCCGCATTTTTTCTCTCCCTTCACTAATGTCATGATGACGCTAGGTACACACGAACGGATCTGGGGGCTACCGGGGTTCTAGCTCCTCTCCCCCAATAAAAAATATCAAATATGTTAGTTAAAGCATTAACAAAACATGCACTATATAATATATATGAACTGTTAAGTATCAAAGCATTTAGAATTAGGCCAAAAAACCTAAATGGCACATTTGCCAATTTTAATTACCAAAATGGCACGTTTTTGAACTTATTGCCTAAAATGGCACATTTGCAGACCAGTGCGTCCCAACCAGGGACGCATTGCCCCCACAAGAGGGCAATGCGTCCCAAAGCCGGACGTATTGCTTTTTTTATTTTTTATTTTTATTATGATACCATGTATATTATTATACATATATATGTTAAATTGCTAAATTAATATAATCTAAATTAACTTATATACAATTAGCCATATATTTAAAATAATATCTGAAGATAATAAAATAATAACAGAATATTATATTTATCAAAACATAATGTTTATAAAGGTAGATAAAAATATTCAAAATTAATAGATATAATACTAAAATTATATAATAAAGTGTAAAATTATAAAATAAAGAAAATATATACATGTATTTATTTGTAAACTTAGAAGAAAAAATTAATATAGCAATAAAAATAAGAAAATAAGAAAATATTAATATAGCAAAATAATATATATATATATATATTAAAGGTATGATACATAATATCAAAAATATACATACATATACATCATATATATATACATACATAATATATATATATAATATATATACATAATATATATACATAATATATATATACATAATATATATATACATAATATATATATGTACATATACATATCTATATATACATATATATACATAATATATATATACATATATATACATAATATATATACATAATATATATATATATGTACAAATATAATATATATATATTATATACATATACATATATAAATATACAAATATAATATATATATATATATTATACATATACATATATATTTATCAAAACATAATATTTATAAATGTAGATAAAAATATTCAAAATTAATAGATATAATACTAAAATTATATAATAAAGTGCAAAATTATAAAAATAAAGAAAATATATACATGTATTTATTTGTAAACTTAGAAGAAAAAAACTAATATAGCAATAAAAAATAAGAAAATAAGAAAATACTAATATAGCAAAGTAATATATATATATATATATATATATATATATATATATATATATTAAAGGTATGATACATAATATCAAAAATATACATATATATACATCATATATATACATACATAATATATATATACATAATATATATATATATATATACATACATAATATATATATACATAATATATATATGTACATATACATACATATATATATATACATATATATACACATATATATACATAATATATATACATAATATATACATAATATATATATATTATATACATATACATATATATATGTACAAATATAATATATATATATATATTATACATATATATTTATCAAAACATAATATTTATAAATGTAGATAAAAATATTCAAAATTAATAGATATAATACTACAATTATATAATAAAGTTTAAAATTATAAAAATAAAGAAAACATAAACATGTATTTATTTGTAAACTTAGAAGAAAAAAACTAATATAGCAATAAAAATAAGAAAATACTTGTATATGTTTTTATTGCTATATTAGTTTTTTTCTTCTAAGTTTACAAATAAATACTTGTATATGTTTTCTTTATTTTTTATAATTTACACTTTATTATATAATTTTAGTATTATATCTATTAATTTTGAGTATTTTTATCTACATTTATAAATATTATGTTTTCATAAATATAATATTCTATTATTATTTTATTATTTTCAGATATTATTTTAAATATATGACTAATTGTATATAAGTTAATTTAGATTATATTAATTTAGCAACTTAACATATATATGTATATATAATATACATGTATATATCATAATTCAAAAAAAAATAAAAATATAAAATATAAAAAGCAATACGTCCGACTTCGGGACGCATTGCCCCCACAGGAGGGCAATGCGTCCCAACCGGGGACGTATTGCCTCCCGAGAGAGCAATGCGTCCCAACAGGGAATGCATTGCTCCAGAAATGTGTCATTTTGGGCAATAAGTTCAAGAACGTGCCATTTTGGTAATTAAAATTGGCAAATGTGTCATTTAGGTTTTTTGGCCTTAGAATTAATAGCTCGCTTGGTTCGCAAGGCTTTCTATAGACTAGTCGACGGGTTCAAACCCGTGCCACAAAAAATATTTTTAGTTAGCGAACAATAATATCGTAAAACAGTAGCAAATTCGAATACATATACAATGATTTCAAAGACTAAACAAAAAGAAATGTAGTTGGATTGGTATATTTCCCTATAATACTCTTAGGTGGTGCTGCTTCGTGTCTTGATGATGACAATTTTTGTTTTTTTACTTTCTCACCCCCTGTATTAGTTTTCCTGTTCCACCAATGTAGGTACGTAAGCCGTTGGTTCAAACCCTATTGGACAACTATAAAACAATGTATACAACAACAACGGAAAAAAAAAATTCCAAACCAAAATCTTTTAATTTTGGCTGAGTGTGGTGGTGGTATTTTTATATTCATGGGCCATGTGTCTTGTCCAGGTAATCATAAAAATAGGACAGTTGTAAAACTTTGCAATAAATCCTCTACAAATAAAGTGAGAAAGGTGCAGATCAGATTCCCAAGTCAGAAAGATGTGTTACTGATGATGAGTTCAGAATTTGCCACAAGTTTTGAGCTTCCAATGAATTGAAGAACTAATGCATTGATGAATGACTATATTAAGACAAAATCTTCTTATTTCTCTATGATGACTGATGAAATAGATGGTGAAGGGAGGGTACGGATGCTAAATTTTAACCAACTAAGTGGTCGGATTCAACTAGTTTGGTGCTCCCAAGTGGGAGCACGTCCGGTGGCTTTCGTGCATACAACTGCGCCTCAATGTCATCAATCAGACAGTCACCACCCACCTCCACTCCCCAACCCCACCCCCCACCCACCCCGTCCTAACGTAGCACGTCGTTCTTTTCAAATTTAGATACATAGCAATGTAGAAAAGAAAGAACGGCACAAAGGAGAGAAAGATGGGTGATGGATCATCCCTTCTTCCTTGATTCATTAGTTTCCAGGTTAGCTGAACAAAAAAAGGAAAGAAAAGACGGCAACAGTAGGCACATTCTTCTTGGATCCTCACCCCTTGCTTACATGCACGCTTTACAATCTGGATTGATTGGTACAGTCCATCTACTTTTCTAATACCACGAGTGGTTAAGTACCTCCTTGAAGCCCCATGCAGCTTGAATCCCACTTCTATAGAATCCATGGAGTTGTGGCGGTGATGCGCCAGTCAATGCTAATCCTTGGTACGGCCAACCCCTTACTAGAGTCCAAATCAACACACGGCTTCTGGTTGTTTGGAATTAGACCTATCCTGCCCCTATCGCACCTATCGGTTCATGGGGAAAGACCCAATGTAAATTATTATTCTTTGACTGATGATGACGGGGAGAAGACCAGCGTGCTTACTGCTTAGCATAAAGATACTGCGAACAATTAGGACTTCTCTGCAAGGAACAATTAGTTTGTGCCAATCGATGAGGGCAGATGGTGCACTCGGGTTACCCACCCAAGTTTTATTTGGGAAGAAGGTACCACCTTTGGTGTACACTGTCATTAATAGACATTGTTTCAAACCATACAGTTAGGAAGAATATGGTTTGGCCTAGACATGACTAATCTTTTACATAGTCTGAGATTGCGTTCTGTCGACAATTCTGGGGTAGTAAAATTTGCATTTAGATCGCTCAAACACACATTTTTTATACCATGTTCACTAAAGAAAAAACCTTTAAAACGTCAAGAAAATGTGTATTTTAGACTACTCCGTTGACAGTAATGGGTTGAGGAACTATTATAAACGGAAATTATTTATGCAACACTCCATCACCAAAACTCACACCCGTACTTCGAGAATACGTGCAGGACACAATTAGCACTTTGTGGAAAATCTGTCATTATTACTTTGTGATAGGAGAGAGATAGAATAGTTAGTGTTAGTGGATGGAGAGAGTGCATTCGAAAAGAAATGAAGATAGTGGAAGGAGAGAGAGAGACTGTAATTAATAGACACAAGGTGGCAGTGGATGGAGAGAGGTGGAGTATTAAATACAAGAGATGGAGTATTAAATACGATGGGTGGAGAGAGAGAGAGTGTGTCACAGAATAATTCGTACAGACACTATTAGCATTGCGCACTAATAAAGTAAGAATTATAATACATATTAATGAGCAATATTTAATTTAAAAATACATATAGTATTTATAGTACTTGTTTATAAGTAATATTTGTTTCAAAAATGCTCACTGTAGTATGTATAAATATAAAATTGCATAATATTATATAAAATATATATAACTTATAAAACATGATGTACATAATTATATATATAGTACTGTTTAGTATTTATATTGGTACAATTTTGATTTAAAATCGGTACTGTTCTTAATGACGTTTATCACTAATAATAATTCTTTGTATAGTTTGTATCCTCTTAGTCGTCTCAAAACTCTTCAACTTCTGGCACTGTACTAACATTTTCTTTATACAGTACCAGACGGTCGCTTTGTATTCTGTGTTTGCACTAATCGAGATATGGGTGTAAGTCTTAGTGGAAGAGGTGTGCTCTATATCATTACTCTATTATAAACGTAGATTATAGGAAGCTGCATAAAGCTATAAGAAATGATCATTTTTCCCTCCCCTTTCTTGAACATGTCCTAGAGCATCTGGTTGATCATGAGTTATGTTGCTAACTATAAAGATACTCGGGATCCATATTAATATAACCATATTTATCAATAGAAAATCGCCTTCACCTCCCCTTTTGAGACATATATGCAGGAGAATGGCATTCATGTTGTATAATGGCCTAGCACTATTTGTAGGGTACACTGAGAATATCATGGAGGTTTCTAAGGATGAATTTACAATTTGTTGATACTCATTTTAAGCATGCTTACACTATCTTCCTCCTGTGCTTGCACATTATGGAAAAGTACATTTGGTGCTTAATCGGGATATATGACACTTCATATTGAAGGAGGGCATTGGTCTAAGTCTTCTAGTCATCTCCAGGGTAATATAAGTTGACAAGCCAAGTTTCAAATTCATTTGAAAGCTACTTCTCTCCTCTTTGGTGAAAGAAGTTAGATCATTTCTATGTCATGCACATTTCTATCACAAATCTATCATAGACTTTAATGAGATAGCAAAGACACTCAACAGTTTGTCATAAAAGGATGTTGAATTTTAATTTGATAATTACTACCTCATAAGTTTCAATCACCTCATGGAGAACGTGGTATTTACACTCATGATTTAAGCTCCAGATCGGTCTCTCCCATTTGAAATTATGTGTGATGCTAGTGATTATGTTGTAGGAGTAGTTATAGGCCAGTGCATGCATAGAAAGTATCATATTAGATATTGACCCAGTACGATGATAGATGAAGCATACAAGATTACCAAGTGATAGACAAATAACTCCTTCCCCTACTTTATGCTTTTAAGAAATATAAGTCGTATTCAGTGGGCTCATAGGTTTTTGTCTATATATAACATGTAGCCATCAAACATTTATTGTCAAAGAAGGAAATTTAGAAACTTTTCAAATGGATTTTTCTTTCATAATAAATCAATTCAGAAATTTGAAATAAAAAGGGAAGCCAAAATGTGGTGGTAGACCACTTGACTAGGCTACCGTATGAGGATCAAGACGTGATCACCATCAATGATGTAGTTCCATATTACTAGCCCATGAACGTAGGTACATACCATGGTATGCCCATATTGTGAACTATGTGGCAACTAGTACAATGCACCCTGACTACACCACAAAAGCCAAAAGGAAAATCGTATCTAAAATTAGGTATTTTTACTTGGATGAGCCTTCAAGCTATTTCCGATGGACTTCATCGTTGCTTCAATCTAGAGGAGGAAATTCCTTCTATTTAGGAACATTGAGATACATGCCCCACAAGTGACCACATGAGTTCTAATGGGGCAACCACAAATGTCTTACAGTGTGAGTTTTACTGGACAATTGTTTTAGGACCAATGTGTATTACTTTTGCCAGTGGGTTGGTAATATCTTGAAGTGGGATAAGATGCCCCTCCAACTCTATAAGGATGTGGAAATCTTTGATGTTTTGGGTGTTGTACATGGGTCCATTACCCTTTCCTTATGGTTACTCATATATTATTGTGGTTCTGAACTACATTTCCAAGTGGTTCGAGGCTATTGATCTCCACCTATCAGTAATTTGAAGATGGTTATCAAGCTATTTAAGTACTTCAAATTCAAACATTTTGGATTCCCCTACAATGTCATATGAGATGGGGCTCTTAGTTTCTGGATTGCAAATTTGAGGCCCTCCTTCACAAGTATGGGGCACACCACCGAGTTGCAAAGTCATATCATCTGTAAGTGAGCATATTGGTGGGGTATCCAATAGGAAGATCAAGGCAATATTAGAGAAGATGTGTGGCTTAACTTGCAAGGACTCAGCTCATAAATAATAATGATGCATTATGGGTATTTAGAGAAACATAGAAAACTCCTTTTGGTACAAACACATTTAGACTCATCTATGGTGAGTCATCCAATCTCCCCTATATAATTGGAGGACAAGGCATGGTGGGCAATCAAGAAACTCAATCGTATTCTGAAGCAGTCCACACACCAAAGGCAGCTCCAGTTATAGGAGCTTGAATAACTCTATCTAACTTTATACATGAATGCATGCATCTTTAAGGACTGGATGTACTTCTGGCATGATGGCCGCATGAGAAGAAAATATTAGAGGTAAGGATACCAATACACAACTCTCACCTTCACTTATTCCCAAGAAATATGAAGACATAACGATCAAGTCCTTGCATCATCATGTGTGTATATCCTCACATTTGAGTCGGCATTTGGAGAAACAAGAGTGTTGAATTTAAATTCATTGGATAGCATCTTAAGTACTACCTCTCCATGGAGGATATGAATGTGTCCCATCCATTGAATCTATATGTAACTCAAACAGAAGACTGGTCATTTAGGCATCGACCCATTAATATTAAACAATAACACCAATCAGGAGGCAACATGATACATATCTTATATTTTTTCTTAATTTATTTTAGTTTGTTTTATACATTAACATTTTCAGTTTCATATAGAACATTTCAGGATTACAATGTTAAATACTTCAATTAATTACATGAGGAAGATTGTCGGTTGTAGTAGAATTGTATTTGTAGCACTAATGAAGCCAGTCGATCGGCCACTAGCTATGAGTCTACAAGTCCAAGTTTTGTTGGACTAAGATAATCATCTAGCATCATTAGTAAACTGGCTAACAAGCATTGAGACTTAGTACCCCAATGGATACACCTTTTAGTTGATCAAATTCTAGAACTTGTCAGTTGACTACAAGGATGAAAAGTATCTACATATAGATGCTATCATGCTGTCTAACTTTGCTAGTCAACTAACTAGCTGGAAGCTGGCAGCATGATCTTAACAGGAAGGCCCACTTGATTGGCTATTATGACTAGTCAGTCTATTGGCTTGAAGGAAAATGAATGATGGAGGACTTATACTGAGAATCTAGTCGTTAGTCTAGCTTTCCTAGTCAATCACCTATAGAGGAGAGATGTGTTGTAAGGTTGATTAGTTGATCCACTACTTTGACTAGTCAATCGACTAGTAGACTAGATTTGTACCACCAACAGTACTAGTTGGCTATCTAGCATATTATAGTTAGTCAACTAGAAGAAATTTGGTGACTAGACAATTTATGGGGTGGACAATTTCTAACTTACAATCACACAATATAGCCCCCTTCTTGATGATTAATGTCCTACCCACCCAACTACGTCATTGGTGACCTCATCCACACCTCCTTGGTCATTTAAGTATGATGAGAAACACTCCCATTCTACCTTTGAGCATTTCCCTACTGCAAGAAGTAGCTCTCCTTTTTTCCACCACTTCTCACATTACCCATGCAACTGCACATCCATCCATTGCCACTCACTCCACTCCCCCTTCTCCTCATTTTTCTAGTTCCTTGATAGTGCTACTATATCCCCATCCCCATCTTCCTAGCTACCACCACCACTCACCAGCATGCCATCTATAGTTTCTTCCACATCTACATCCTATAATGTTACCATATAATTTGCTTCATGAACACACAACAACTCCAAAATCACCATTGCAACCCTAGGCCTCATGTCAACCACTAAAATCCAAGTCATACCTTCAACCATTTCAATTTCTAAAATCCATCTTCAACCTCAATTTCTATCTATAACTCCATGCAACATCCCAAGAACATGGTTCTTACCCCTCCTATAATTCCATGGGAATAAGGAAGAGTAACATCCCAGGTCTTGGGGCCTCAAATAACATGATCTTAAAAGGAATGATTGGACTACTCATATCACCAAGGTGCACTTCCTTTTTAGGGATCCCATCACTAAAGAACTCTGTGGTTAAGTGTGCTAAGCCCAGAGTAGTACTAGGATGGGTGACCAGTCGGGAAGTTTATCATGGCTTGTGCGTGAATGAGAACAAAACACACAGTTAAGGTTAGTGGTGGTCTTTGGGGCCACTCATCATTCCTAAAACTCTACTATAGCCTTGGGCAATGGGCCAGTCGTTACAAGAAGTGATAGAGGACATTTTTGTGATGCTATGAACCTCTTCAAGGGCAATAGGGGCTATATACAATTTCAAGATGATGTGGTTGTAAAGTGGCAAGCTAAGGTTGTAAGGAAATTCACTTCAAGTTGGGCTCCCATACGGACTAGATGCAAGCCTGCATTCAGGCCATGACAGTTCCCAAACCCAAAATTAGCAATGATCAATGAAGAGAAGGCAAATTTCACCAAGTTGGACGTCAATAAAGTACAACTTCCTTGTTGGGAAAGTGCAAATACACTATCACAACTCAACTTCTATAGTCAACTATCAATGATTTTTAGGGCATTTAAACCTGAGTCATTTTATTTTCATTATTTGACCAGTATACTGTCAGCCATAGAGTTTTTGACGTCATTCAAAAGAATACAGCACCACAATGCTTTTTTTGAATTCAAGTTTTAGGTCTTTATTCATGAACACACAATGGACGCATGTGATACTCCTACCAATTATATTAACAATGATGAAGCTCGAGTACATGAATGCAATTATGATGACTTTCAATATTGAGTACAAGGAGTATGATCAGTCCAAATTCTAGGTAGATGTTCCTAGCCTCCTACCAACATTCCCAAATGGAGCCAAAGCCACCATTTACAGAACATGTTATTTCTCTATGAGCATGGCATCCTCACATGCATATATTGACACATGGATCTACTCAAGGTTGGTTTTTGTGCATTATCTATATTACATTTCATGCATTCGACATGCAAATGTGATGAACAAGGAAGAGATAATTATTGGTTACATTTAACACACCCTAAATCACTCAACTTCTATTGTCTTCACTTTTTGCAGACTCATCATCAGAATTTTCACCTATGTGGGATATTCACACATCAACTTTAAAGCCATGGTGAGCTCAAATCTAGTTGATCTAACTACTTACATGCAATTGAGTTTATTAGGAAGACAACAGGTTCCAATACGTATTAGTTACTCTTCAAGGACTCCACGGTCAGTCTCTAATGAGACAGTGCCAATTGAGATTGGTGCCTCAATCGAGACATATGATGATACTATGATAATCCTAACACTACTCCACCATCCACACTCTACATCAAGAGTAGGATTTTTGTAGTGCTAAGCAAATGGATTTATAGGGACTTTCCTCTTCAGAATTTTATTTTAGTGCCCTAGACACTAGTGTAAGTGAGATTGAGGAGTCCCAAGTTAAATGGAGTAGAAGAAAAAATGATAGGGCCATCAATTTAAACCACATGTACTATGGCCACTACCAATAACATAGAAACAGAACAACTATTTGGTCAAACAGTCAAATCAGCATGTATGCCCAATAAAATGTTGCCTAAGTTTTGATAATTGGGGTAATGGTATGCTTAGGACCCAACTTTTGTAGTAAAACCACTTTGGCTTCCACAACAGCAGAAAGACCCAACCACTGCCGGAAGAATTTCCCTTCATATTGGTCTTAGGGTTTTCTTTAGCTAAGGAACTTCTAAGCTTGGGTGGAGGTGGTACGTACTCCAATTCAACAATATTTGTCAATTTTTAGATTCTTGTTTTTAGTTATGCATTCAATTGTTACATGCATCCATTGCATTAAGATGGTCTGCATTGCATTTATCTTAGGCTTTCAAAATTTTAGTTCTTAACCATTTCTTTTGTGGTTGAAGCCATGATCATGTCATCTTCGGTTTGCATTCATGTTTGAATCAAATCATTGCATGCAGAATATGTCATGTCAACGCCCTTATTTGGGTTAAATTCAATAATTAACCATTTTATGAAAATATGTTAAGTGTAAAAATCAACCTAGTGTATCTGATTAGCATTACATTTCCTAGAAAGGATTCTAGGTATTAGAGGAACATTAAGGAATCAGACATGATATTCCTTTTATGAATTAGTTGAACATGTATATGGAGCTGCCATGTGTCTCCATTTCATGTCATTATTTGGGTGTGGTGAATTTAGAGGAACTACCAATGCAACCAATTATAAGAAAGGTTGCATATGATCCAACCCCTCTTTTACACTTCTTATTCCATTCTAATTACTGCATCCACCAAAAATAAAAAGAAATTGAAAAAGAGTTCCAAACCCTAAGCTCGAGATGGAAAAACTACCTCCTACTCTATCTACTTTTTCACACCCCTCTCTATCTAATAGAGGTATATTCCATAATTATAATAAAAATATTATAATGTATATGACATTAATCAAAGCTTGTCCTCCACTATAAAAGAAATAGAAAAATAAAAAGTTATCACAAGTAAAAAAGAGGTGATACATGAGATCATACCTCCTACCCACATTCTCTCTCCTTTTCACCTAGGGTGCGTAAAATGCTCCATTGAATTCCATTTTTATAGACTTTATCATTGGATTGTGTTCGTACATGTGATTTTTTGGGATTACTGAAAATTTTCATGCAGACCTTAGACATGTGTCATATTGGGAATTGTAGTAAGAAGATGGTGTAGTAAAGAGAATTTAATAACAAGGACATGGCTAGTCATGTTCAAAATATCTCATGAGGTCAGGTAGATTGGTAATATTAGTGGTAGGGACCCAAGAATATATGAGTTTGAGGTAGGTACATTGGTTGAGATTATTTATTTAGAGAGTGTTTTGGATTTTATACTTCTCGAGGATAAGCAATGTTCAAGTTCATTATTTTTTTGTGATGTATGTTCATCTAATTAGTTTCACATTTTCATATTTCAACTTATTATATTTTTCACTTGTTTTAGGTTTTTGGTAATTTTACTAACTTGTTTAGTTTTTTGCAAGATTTCATGTTTTTATTTATGGGAATAAACAAGTAAAATAGGGTGATCCTCACTCCTGTAAGATATTCCCAAGAACTAATTATTAATATTAAACCCTCACTCCCCAATCTTACCAATTGTAGTAAGGAACATTACATGACAACAACTACATGCATTCTCTCCAGAGCAGGCTACATGGTAGTCGACTAGCTAGTCATTCTTTAAAGAGAAGGAATATATCAACCCACTAGTGACTATATCAGCTAGTCTGATGACTACCAATGACATGAATTGAGACTTCAAGAAGATATTAGTTATCTATTTCCCATGCTAGTTGATTGGATACTCAAAGCAAGGACTTAGCAGAACTTCTTCACTAATGCACTAGTCATCCAGCAAATCATTCTAGCCATATGACTAGGAAATTTAAGAGGATCCATGATATCTACTAGTTGTCCAGATACATCAACTACTTGATTGACTAGAAATTCTACTCTGAGTCAAGAAGGAAGGTTATTTAATTAACTGACTAGCCAATCTAGTTGGCCTACTACCCAAAATAGGGAGAAACTTGGCCATGTTCAACTGAGTGACTACCCAACCTAGTTGATCGACTGCCAAAGAGGAGTAGCACATCTGTAGACTAGGAGAGTGACTAGTCCATTAGTCGATTGATACCAAGTTGTTGCAAATGTAGATAAGTTAAGGGTTCTACCAGTTGGTGGACCCATTAGTGAGACCACTAGATATCTTATATAAGAAAAATAAAGGATGACGTCTCAAGGTATTGGATGCTCTAGTTTTAACCTTATCCACATTGAGAAAAGACAATGTTGTCATCATATATTCTCGATGAATGTCTAGGAGGCTACTACTATGTGCAATATGTAGATGCTTCATCGACCCAAAATCACTTAGGGATTGTCACCGCACACCACAACATGTGTTTCCTCCTATTCAATCTTGATGATTATCTATTATGTCTCTTCCCTTGCTTTTTTCTCCATTATTATGGGTAGTGAGAGGTCAGCTACTGGGGTGCAAAGAGTAGCCTTGTTACCCAGACATTCCTTCATGGAAATCACATCTTAATTATTGTATGAACCTTCATTCGTTATATATTTCTTACTTGTTGCTTTGTTTTATGATTAGTCATCATGCTTGCATGTTTATTTGGTTTGCCAATATCGTGAACGTGTAAGATAGACTTAGGATATCAAGTTTTTCTATGCTAACAACTTGATACTATTATAGGACCTCTTTAGATCAAAAATACACAACCTCCCAAAAGACATTACCACATCAGAGGAGTGATATGCAGAGATCTTTTTTATTCTCTATATACCATGAAATTGAATTATATGATGGGTTGAATAAATCATGTACATTCCTAATTAGATACAACGAGAGTGGGAATTAGTAGGGTGTCTATGGTGAAAGCTATCTTTGTAGTTATTTAATCATTCATTAATCATAATGTTAACTTCATTTCATTCTTTTCCATTAGTTAATAATAATTCAATCACCTATCTTGTTGATTTTCTAGTTTTATATTAACAATCAATCAATCAAATTCTACATAAACTACAAAGGTATCAAGTTGATGAGTCACAAAATGAAGCTTTGGGAGAGGATTATTGAGCATAGGCTAAGATCTATAATGCAGATATCAAACATCCAATTTGGTTTCATGCCTGGTTGATCAATAACATATGCTATTTTTCTAATAAGGAGGCTTATGGAGAAGTATAGGGAAAGAAAAAGAGATATTCACATGGTTTTTATCAATTTAGAAAAGGCTTATGATCGAGTACCCAGAGAAGTGTTGTGGATGGTTTTGAGGAAAAAGGGTGTGCCAATCCAATACATTGACTTGATTAAAGACATGTATGGTAGCTCTACTACAAGTGTGAAGACTCCTGGAGGATAGACACCAACATTTCCCATCACATTTGGGGTACATCAAGGATCCACACTCAGTCCATATCTGTTCGTTCTTGTTATGGATGAGTTGACAAAGAATTTTCAGGATGATGTTCCTTAGTGTATGTTATTTGTTGATGATATTGTATTGCATAATGAAACTAAAGATGGTTTGAATGATAAAGTTAAACTTTGGAGAAAGGCACTGGAATCAAATGGATTGATGATTAGTACGAGAAAAACTGAGTATATGCATTGTAATTTCAACCAATCTCACAGTGTGAATGGTGGAGCCAAGTTGGACGGAGTAGATATACCAAAATGTGATAAATTTCATTACTTCGGCTCTATCATTCAAATAGATGGGGATGTCCAAAATGACGTTTTTCGTAGGATCACTACAGTATGGTTGAAATGGAGGAGTGCAACTGGAGTATTATGTGATCGAAAGATCCCTCTCAGACTAAAAAGCAAGTTTTATAAAACTACTATACGGCCAGCCATGCTCTTTGGGAGTAAATGTTGGGCGGTGAAGAAATAAGGACTCAATAAGATGAACGTGGCTGAAAAGTGTATGTTGAGATGGATGTGTGGGAAGACAAGAAAAGATCGCTTGAGAAATGACTATATCAGGAATAAAGTGGGGGCGACGAGCATTGGGGACAAGTTGCGCGAGGGCCAACTCGGATGGTATGGACATGTGCAACTGTAACGACCCTGTGTAACCCCTACTTAAGGGAGACCAAGAGTTCGGAGTCATTATCCCAATAAATCGGATCAAAGGTTCGACAATTAATCGATAATAATTATGAAATTCTACCAACTAAACTGAAATCGGGTATAAAATAAAACTTTGCATACCTTTTTAAAACTTTGGAAATCTACTTCTATCCACAGCTTGAATCTATTCTATCTAATCCTCCTTATAGTTTATTTCTTATTTTCACAATGTGTAGCTTTATTGTTCGTTCTTTTCATAGTTGTACCTAAAACGCCGACAAACAAAATGTCAGTCAGCATATATGAATATGATGGCATGTGGGGACAACCAAAATGTCACACATAAGGCTAACAACCAAATTATCACAATCAAGTTAATTAACAATTCAATTTATGATTTCAATGTGTCAAACTCTACTACTTTTTCCCTAACCCTGGAATACCCCCCTTTTAGGGTTTCTCATTGCCATTGACTTAAGGCCACCTTCTCCATCCCGAGCTTGGTGTCTGGGGTCACCTCTCATGGTGCCCATTAGTCATGCAATAAATACCACCTTCTCTATCCTAAGCTTGGTGTCTGGGGTCACCACTCATGGTTCCCATGGGTCTTCCCTCTTGGGCTTGACCTTTTGCATCTTCCATCAGGGTGGCATGTAGGTGCGAGAATACACATTTATATTTGTGATAATCATAGTGTCTTTATAATTTTGCAAGTATGAACATCCAAACTGATAGGTTGCATTCAATGTGATTAATCATCCGAAAATCCTTCGGGAAACTAATGTGATTAACCATAATTAACCACATACCTGTCAGGCAGACTTGAGTGCAGGAATAATCCAACTAAGTAAGAAATCCAGAATCAAGCAAGTACACAAATTGGCCCTAAAATACACATCCAATGTTTCCTATCATGGATCATGTCATCCATGTCTAAAAGGCCTAGTTGCTTCCTAGGGTTACTAGTCCTTTTTAGGGTTTCGACTACAATTAGGGTTTCACTTCATTTTTACTACTCTAAACCCTAATTTTATAAGAATATTCACAAACCCTAATTATCCCATCTTATCTTTCATAAAGATCCTAAGATCCTCTTTTGACAACACAAAACCCTAATTTTGGATTAACTACTCTTTTCTTCCCCTTTTCTCTTATTTAGGGTTTCTAAGGATATTATTCATCAAATTAGGTTTAAAACCCTAAATCTTGCAATTTCATCTTCAAGACATATTAAGATTCATCTTTATCATTAAACAAGTTAACAATGCTCAAATTAACTTATTTGCAACATCAAATCTACCCTTTATCATTAATTAGGGTTTCTAACCACAATTTCTGTCTTTTCCATCTAAATTATATACTTTTGCAAAAATATATAGATTTAGGGTTTCCAACTATTTTTAACTTATTCCTTGTATTTTTATGATCAACTTTAATGTATAAAGTTTATTCATCCGAGTTTTCTATTAATTTCTATGATTTTTACAAGAAAAAACCTTTTTCATCATTATTTAAGCAGAGGGGGAGATTATCAGAAATTTGTGAGTCATTTGATTGATTGACCAGTGATCTGCTCCCTAGATTGGACGATCCCTGTCACGCATGCCTGAATTAGCTACTCTTGCTCTCGTTTGTCTGATCCCCACTCGGGATCACGATAGACCATGATCAAACGGATGCCCGTCTTCGTCTTCCTCTGACTATGCGACAGACTGTGGTCAACTTGTCAGTTGACTTCGAGCTCCAGGACACCAGCAGAAGATCCAAGAAGCCACAAAGCTTCGTCATTGTTGTCCGAACTCGATGTCCTGCTCAATTGCGCAATCTACCCTGACCTTCGCCACGAACGAGCCATCAGAGCTCCACCGTGGCTCACAGGTTGCAGAGGGGGTGGGTTAGGTTAGAATTGCTCATTGAAGGCGTCACTCTACTCTTTGTCGTGCTCCGCAGTGATTGGGATGGTTTTTAGGTTTGTTGGTACCCTCGAGTACCCTCCCTTATATAGGGCTAGGTCTTGGGAGTCCTGCGATTTGGGGGTTTCTTCCCTCGTCGGCGATAGCTCTCGAACTTAGGGTCTAGATGCTTCAGAACGTTTTCCCAAAGATGATGGACCCATTGGTTTTTTAGAGATGGGAATTGGGATTCCCAAATCATCTGCCAGTCCCACTGGAACTCGAGGTAGATGATGCATGGTTGCCCTTGGATCTGTGGTCCCCTGGACCATGAGGGTCATCCAACGGACGTCATTGCTCCCCCATTGCTATTATCTAAAAATGAGTTAAAAAGGGTATTTTAGCATGATAACTTGGAAAAATCGTTTCTCTCTCCATGTTTAACATTTTCTTCTCAAAATTTAAGGAAAACTCCATCTTGGCATTATCTAACTGTAATTAAATTTGAAAGTTAAATTCCAACGGTTGAGAGTGTTTCCTTCTCATCCAAGGTATTCATCAATTAAACCAATTTTAATTAATATTTCCTTTTCATTTGCCATTATCTAATTATCTCAGGTCCCTTGGTCCTCAAGAAACCCTAAGGGTATGAAATCTCCCATTGGTAAATATTTCCTTTTCCCATTATATTTACCCTTTTTCTTATTTTTATCTTTTTATTAGGCAAATCCTTTCCTTTTTATTTCTCTTTTCTTTTCAATTGAGCCCAATGTCCAACTAAGCCCAATTACAAACAATAAAGGCCATTGTACATGAAATCCACTAATTAAAGTAAACAAATCAATCACATATTTCATTTATCATTAAAAGAGAATTACACATCTCATTACATTACTCAGAAAATTGAGGTTATAACATCCTCCCCTCCTTATAGGAATTTTTCCCTCAAAATTCAACAATCAAGCAAACAAGTCGGGGTATGTTATTTCCATGTCCATCTTCAGCTCCCATGTGGCCTTGTCCTCTCCATGGTGCTTCCATAGAACCTTCACCATCTCTATATTCTTGCATCTGAGATCTTTCACCTTGGTATCTAGAATCCACAAAGGTGACTCAGGATAGGTCATCTTCCCTTGAAGCTCAATAGGTTCAATGCTCAGTACATGGCTCGGATCTTACACATATCGCTTCAGGTTGGACACGTGAAACACATCATGCATCATGCTATACTGAGGGGCTAATGCTAAACGATAGGCAGCTTCACCAATCCATTCTAACACCTCAAATGGACCCACGTATCGGGGACTCAGCTTTCCTCTGTTCTTAGCTATAGCTCGGAGTGGTCGGATTTTCAAAAACACATGCTCTCCTATAGTGAAATGCACATCAGTCTGCTTTGCATCAGCATATGACTTCTGTTGATCCTGGGCTCTCTTCAGCCTTTGCTTGATCAAAGCAACTTTATCAGCATACACTTGGAGCTCATCTGACCTCAACAGGGTCCTCTCACCCACATCATTCCAGTGAAGTGGGGACCGACATGGTCTCCCATACAAAGCTTCATATGGAGGCATCCCGATACTGGCTTGGTAGTTGTTGTTGTAGGAAAATTCAGCTAAAGGTAGGTACTTCTCCCATGAGCCACCCCAATCGAGCACGCAAGCTCTTAACAGATCTTCTAAAGTCCGGATCGTCCTTTCTGACTGACCATCCGTCTGGGGGTGATAAGTCATACTAAACTTCAACCTGGTACCAAGTTCCTCTTGAACTTGCTTCCACAACTTGGAAGTAAACTTTGGGTCTCTATCCAAGATGATCGATCCCGGTACACCATGCAAATGTACTATCTCCCTGATATACAGTTCAGCTAGGTCTGATACCTTAGCAGTGGTCTTTAAGGCAAGGAAGTGTGCAGACTTTGTAAGACGATCTACCCCGACCCATATCACATCATGACCTTTCTTGGTTCGGGGTAGACCCACCACAAAATCCATGGTGATCTGCTCCCATTTCCATTCTGGAATCTATATTGATTGTAAAAGCCCATCAGGTCGTTGGTGTTCAGCCTTCACCATCTGGCACGTAAGACAGATGGCCACACATGCCGCAATGTCCTTCTTCATTCTCAGCAACCAGAAAAACCATTGTACGTCCTTAAACATCTTAGTAGTCCCTGGGTGTACTATTTATTTGGATCCATGAGCCTCTTGCATGATACGTTCCTTTATCGATGAATCCACCGGAACCCATATAAGATTCTCAAACTTGATTCCTCTGTCTACCCCCACAGATAGATGAGTTTGTGGCTTCATCATCAAACCTTTCATCTTGTCTAGCTCTTCGCTGGTCAACTGTGCTGCTATGATCTCACTTAACAACTCATATTGGATCTGGATATTAGCCAAATGAACTCAATCTTCAAGCGGTTGTGGAGTCCACTCCACTAGATCCTCCAAACTCTTCCACTAATTGGACAAAACAGTTGCACACTTAAGTTGTTTCTGACTCAAAGCATCAGCTACGACATTCGCCTTACCAGGATGATAGGTGATGGTGAAGTCGTAATCCTTCATATACTCCATCCATCTTCGTTGGCGTAGGTTCATGTCTCTCTGTGTCAGTAGGTATTTTACGCTCTTATGGTCGGTGAAGATCTCAAAGGTAGCACCATATAGGTAATGATGCCATATCTTCACAGCATGGATAATAGCATCTAACTCCATGACATGTGTTGGGTAATTCACCTCATTGGGCTTGAGCTGCCAGGAAGCATATGCAACCACATGTCGATTATGTTCCAACACACAACCAAGTCCCATCTTGGAAGCATCGGTGAATATCATGATACCCTCATTGCCAGAAGGTAGAGTCAACACAGGGGTGGTGGTCAGCTTCTCCTTCAGCTCCTAGAAGAGAGCTTCACATACGTAAGACCACACAAACTTCACATCCTTTCAGGTTAACATGGTCAGTGGCAAAGCAATCTTTGAGAAATCTTTGATGAAGCGACAGTAATATTCGGCCAACCCCAAGAAGCTGCGTATCTTGGAGGGGTTCTTCAGAGCCGGCCAGTCTCATACTACCGATACTTTGGTTGGATCTACGGTGATTGTTCCCCCTGAGATGATGTGTCCAAGAAACATGACTTGGTCTATCCAAAACTCACATTTCGAGAACTTTCTGTAAAACTTATGCTTTCTCAAGATATCAAGGACTCTACCCAGGTGGTCACAGAGTTGGTCTAGGTCATCAGAATTCACCAAGATGTCATCTATGAACACTATCACAAAAGAGTCAAGGAAAGGATGGAACACACTATTCATGAGGTTTATAAATACGCTAGGTGCATTGGATAATCCCAACGGCATGACTACAAACTCATAGTGTCCGTATCGGGTTCGGAAAGCCATTTTATATATCCTCATTCCTTACTCTCACCTGGCAGTATCCTAACCTCAAATCGATATTGGAAAAGACTCGAGCTGATTTGAGTTGGTTGAACAAGTCATCTATTCTAGGAAAAGGATACTTATTCTTAATGGTTGCCTGGTTGATCATCCGATAATCAATGCACATCTGAAGCGACCCATCCTTCTTCTTCACAAAGAGCACTGGTGCTCCCCAAGGCGATGTACTGGGATGGATAAAACATTTATCCAACAACTCATGCAACTGGGTTTTCAACTCAAGCAACTCTGTAGGGGCCATTCTGTAGGGTGCCTTAGATATAAGGTTAGTCCCAGGAGCTAACTCGATGAAGAAATATACCTCCCTCTCATGGGGAATCCCTGGTAGATCGTCCGAAAACACATCTGCATACTCTCGAACCGCCTCTATTTCCTCTAAGGATCGCCCCTTAACCTCAGGTTCCATAACTATGGCTAGGTAGGCTCGAAAAGCCTTGGATAGCATCCGCTTAGCTTTCAAGGCGGATACTTAAAGGTTGGTCGTCGCATCCTTCCTTCCTCGAATTGTGAAGTGTGGATGGCCAGTTTTTCTAATAAGGATTTTCTTCTCCCTACAGTGAATATGGGCTCTGTAGGTGGAAAGCCAATCCATAGCGATGATTACATCAAAATCATTCATATCGAGAAGGATTAAGTCAGTGGGAAGCTCATGGTTCAGATACTTAACTGAAAAGACAGGGGTTTTCAAAAGAGATGTATAGTTACGACCACTCGGGGTTGTGACATCCAAAACATACCCTAAATCCTTAATGTCCAAACAAAGCATGGTTGCCAGATTTTTCAAAAATAAAAGTATTAGTAGAACTAGAATCAAAAAGTGCTTTTACATGTTGTCTTATGACTTCAAACAAGCCTACATAGTTCATACAATATCAGAAAGCTATTGCATGACCTACTGAACAAAAAGGAAAATCCTATGGGTTATTACCCTTGATCATCCTATTAGCATTCGCCTGAGCTTCTTCATTGTCGATGGCGAACACTCTAGCTTGTCTCCTCTCTCCAGCTGGGGGTGCTGGGGGTGTTGTAGCTACCGATTGTGTTGCCACCAGTTGTGACCCCAAAGGTCCTCTTGGGTCGGGCTGAGGGTAGTTGGCGATGAAGTGTCCCTCTTGCTGACATCGGAAACACACCTTCTTCTCAAAGCGGCACTTCCCAGGATGTGTCCGTCCATAGGTACGACACTTCTGGAAGTGATTTTCACCACATGGTTTGCCTTTGTGTCTGTTCTTTCCTTTATTGTGGTTGCACCCTTGTCCCTTCTTTTTCTCATTCTTCTATCCCTGAGCTCCTTTAGTGAAACCCATGTATCCTTTGGAGGGATTCTATGCAGGCATCACCATACTTTCCATGTCTGAGGTGGTGTTATAGGCTTCTGAGAAGATCTTCAGCTTACTATACATCACATGAGGCTTGACGGTAGGGTGCAGACGCTCTATGAAGTGCTTCACCCTCCTCTCTTCATCCATCATGTGTCTGAAACGTTCCAGGATGTGGAACTTGTGACCAAAGTCTGCAACTGACAATCTCCCCTGAGTCATGTTGGTGAACTCCCTTTCCTTCTCCTTCTTTGCTGAGACGAGGATGAATCTAGCGGTGAAGATAGTCTTGAAATTGGTCCACGCCATTGGTTCTTCGCTTAGGTCTCTGCCTGTAATGTGATTCTCCCACCATATCTTGGTTGCACCTTCAAGGAGGTAAGCAGCAAAGAGAACCTTCTTGTTTGGTTGCACCTCAAGCATGCGGAACCCATTCTCGACTGCAAGCAGCCAATCCTCCACCTTGTCGACCACTTATGACTTATCATCTCCCCCGAACGTCTCAATATTTAGCTTGATGAAGTCCAATATGGTGGCTCCCAGTCGAGGACGAACAGGTAGGGGCTTGCCATTCACATCTCTAGCTATATCCGTGAGGACCAGGGCACGAATAGCCTCAGTCAGTCGATTATGCTGCTCCATCCATACCTCATCAGTGGTGTGAACCACCATAGTTGGTTCCAGACCACCAGACTGGTCCCCCTCCATCTGGACTTCCTCGTACACATGTTTCTCCTTGTATCCTTGTCCCTCCTCTTGTTCAAGGTTGTTGGAGGGTATCGGGTCAGGGTTGGGGACCTCATGATCAGTTTCTTTAGGTCTCTTCCTCTTCTTTGAGGATTCACCACCATGGTTTTACTTCCTCTTCTCGGAAGACCCCTTCTCCTTACGGGGAGACCCACCACCGTTGGTGGCAACTGGGATAGCAACAATCTTTGTATGAGCCATTTACACAAGCATGCAAATTGACCTTTATTCTATACTCAACCAATTATACTTATGTCAATGACATCTTAATTATGTATCATTTATTAATTTGGTGGAGGATTCCTTAAACCTTATCAACCTTACCCATACCTCAAGAGGGTGAGGAAGATATAGAAAACCTAATCCTTAAAATCCTTAACATAATTTGAGTTGAGAAGGGACGAACAGGATGAGAGAGTCCTAAAGGTATCTTATTTCGAGTCAAATCCTGAGACATTGGCCCGGCAGTCACACAAATCTGGGAGTCCTCGTATTCTGACTAGCGGTGCGGAGGAAAATATTTCTAGCCCTCGGACGTGATCCTTTTCTAGACACCTCTGTCTTTCGGAAAATCCTCTAATAACTCCTTCAGTTCTATGGAATTTGTAAAATTAAATCATTATTAAAGATTAAATGAGGAATATATGCTCTGATACCAAATTGTAACAACCCCGCCCCCTGGTAACCCCCACTTAAGGGAGACCAAGCAGTCAGATTCGTTATCCCAATAAATCAGATCAAAGGTTTGACAATTAATCGATAATAATTATGAAATTATACCATCTAAACTGAAATCTGGTATAAAATAAAACTTTGCATACCTTTTTAAAAACTTTGGAAATCTACTTTTATCCACAGCTTGAATCTATTCTATCTAATCCTCCTTGTAGTTTATTTCTTATTTTCACAATGTGTCGCTTTACTGTTGTTCTTTTTAGAGTTGTACCTAAAACACCGACAAACAAAACGTCGGTCAGCATATATGAATATGTTGGTATGTGGGGACAAC
This sequence comes from Alisma plantago-aquatica, assembly GCA_963693085.1. Classification (NCBI taxonomy): domain Eukaryota; kingdom Viridiplantae; phylum Streptophyta; class Magnoliopsida; order Alismatales; family Alismataceae; genus Alisma; species Alisma plantago-aquatica. Next base: position 700,475,339 of record OY856411.1, read on the forward strand.
TAAAATGTCACACATAAGACTAACAACCTAATTATCACAATCAAGTTAATTAACAACTCAATTTACGATTTCAATGTGTCAAACTCCACCGCTTTTGCCCTAACCCTGGAATACCCCCTTTTAGGTTTTCTCGTTGCCATTGACTTAAGGCCACCTTCTCCATCCTGAGCTTGGTGCCTAGGGTCACCTCTTATGGTTCCCATTAGTCATGCAATAAATACCACCTTCTCTATCCTGAGCTTAGTGTCTGGGGTCACCACTCATGGTGCCCATGGGTCTTCCCTCTTGGGCTTGACCTTTTGCATCTTCCATCAGGGTGGCATGTAGGTGTGAGAATACACACTTATATTATATTTGTGATAATTATAGTGTCTTTATAATTTTGCAAGTATGAACATCCAAACTGATAGGTTGCATTCAATGTGATTAATCATCTGGAAATCCTTCGGGAAACTAATGTGATTAATGATAATTAATCACATACATGTCAGGAGACTTGAGTGCAGGAATAATCCAACTAAGCAAGAAATCTAGAATCAAGAAAGCACACAAATTGGCCCTGAAATACACATCCAATGTTTCCTATCATGGATCATGTCATCCAGGTCTAAAAGGCCTAGTTGCTTCCTAGGGTTACTAGTCCTTTTTAGGGTTTTGACTACAATTAGGGTTTCACTTCATTTTTACTACTCTAAACCCTAATTTTATAAGAATATTCACAAACCCTAATTATCTCATCTTATCTTTCATAAAGATCCTAAGATCATCTTTTGACAACACAACACCCTAATTTTGGATTAACTACTCTTTTCTTCCCCTTTTCTCTTATTTAGGGTTTCTAAGGACATTATTCATCATATTAGGTTTAAAACCCTAAATCTTGCAATTTCATCTTCAAGATAGGTTAAGATTCATCTTTATCATTAAACAAGTTAACGATGCTCGAATTAACTTATTTGCCACATCAAATCTACCCTTTATCATTAATTAGGGTTTCTAACCACAAATTAATGCCTTTTCCATCTAAATTATATACTTTTGCAAAATGATACAGATTTAGGATTTCCAACTATTTTTAACTTATTCCTCACATTTTTCTGATCAACTTTCATGTATAAAGTTTATTCATCTGAGTTTTCTATTAATTTCTATGATTTTTACAAAAAAAAGTCATTTTCATCATTATTTAAGCAGAGAGGGAAAATTATCGGAAATTCGCGAGCCTTTTGATTGATGGACCGATGATCCGCTCCCTAGATTAGATGATCCCTATCACGCGTGCCTGAATTATCCGCTCTCACTCTCGTTCATCTGATCCCCACTCGGGATCACGATAGATTGTGATCGGACGACTGCCCGTCGTCATCTTCCTCTGACTGCGCGACGGACTGCGGTCAACTTGCCAGTTGACTTCGAGCTCCAGGCCACCAGCAGAAGATTTGAGAAGCCATGAAGCTTCTGTTGGGTTTATGGGAGGCAGAGAAGCAGCGGAAACAAAAAATGTTTTCTCCCAAAATCCAGAACAAAAGGAATCGCGTCAACGTCTATATAATAGGAAAGATGGTTTGTTAATTCATATCTTGTCCTGAGGCTTGCTCGGCGACATTATCTCACGCCTTGCGTGGTCTTCACCTCCGGTCTTAGACGGTGTCTGTGCAGCTCCGGGTCGCACCGGGACTGAAGACTCCTGGTCTCACCGGGACTGTCGGGATTTACAGTTGTCCTCCGAGCGACATAGGTCTCCCGCCTCTGCAGTCGTCCACACGGACTGTCTGGAACTCCAATCTCCTTGTCCCACAGGGAATCGGAAGGAGTCGCACCCTCATGTCGGCGTACTAGTTGCCAACACACTCTCCTACCACCAGTCGCTTTCTGCAGTTGTCTTTCTCTTGTTGTGCCTCCCTTATCGGGTAGCACTTGCTCAGGCTCTCTCGGTTACCAAAACCAGAGAGAACGACAACTTTGCAGAGCAACTGGTTTGCACTAAGTTGTACTCTGAGAAGCCCCCGATACCCCTATATATAGGAGGGTCATGGGACAGGGTTCTCTATCCCGAGCAATGCGGAACTAAAGCAGGACTTGAAGGGTTCGAGACTTTCCACAAAAACAACCAACTGCGTAACCTGAAATGATCGTTTCACAACTGAAACGGTCAATTGGGGATCTGAGTCGGTCAGTTGACACCTCAACCAATCGGTTGGGACCCATGAACCGGTCGGTTCACGGTCCTGATCAGTTCCTGATTAACTTTTCTTCTTTTGTTTCTAATTGGTACCAAATATCAATCCTTATTCCAATCAAATTGGGCAAGTGAAACGAAAGGAAATTTCTCACCAATCTTACTTTCCCAACTTGCTCAGTTGCATCAGTTGAATCGATCATTTCAACACTTGAAGCAATAATTTCACCCTATCTTGAGACGATCGGTTCATTACATGAGCCGATCGGTTCACCAAGCTGAGTCGATCGGTTCATCACATGAGCCGGTCGGTTGGGAGTGCAGATTGTGCAGAATCAATCAATTGCAGTTCCAATCAATCTGATACTCTAATCAATTAGTCCAACACCTTGAACACTATGATATTGAGCTATCAATTGATTGAGTGTTTAATTGAACTACTAAACTCCTTTAGTAATCAATCTAAACATTATTTGTGGACAAAATCCTATTCCAGGTTAAATCCTATGTGTGTGACCCTGCAGGTCCATTTCACATTGGCAGTGAAAGTCTATAACACTTATGACTTCACAAGCAAAGAGCAGTGCCTAGTCACACATCAGTGCTACCCAAGTGAAATAGAAAGTTGGAGAAAAACTTTCAATCCTACAATCCGTGAATGGTGTTACAGTGAATGTATAATTCCTTTGTCACTGATATCATGAATGAACTCGAGGCATGGAACAGTCATCTTGTCAACATTCATTCATTTCCTTGATCTCAGAGCAGACTGGGTGAGATGTGTGTGATATCAATATCACATATTGATTCACACGTGCATGTGCATGCCTTTCTCAATCCTACTCATCAAGTGGCCAAGGACATCAAACTCCCGCAGGAGGGACAAATCCCATATCTATCACTCACCCCTCAAAAGCCCCATGTGTCAAAGCCACCCAATCATCACCTTTATAACAACCCATGTTTCAGGACTACGTTTGATGATGTCAAAGTGTACCCAACGACATGTGTTGAGTGTAGTGATTTCAGGTCTAAGAATCACACTCACCACCATCACTGTGAGAGCTGACTGTGACTACCAAGTCATGGTTCCATGTGTCACTCTCACAGTGGGTCTGTCTGGTACCTTGTTCTCTAACAAGTACCTATGTGCTTGGTTTGATATCACTATATCATGACTAATGATATTCTGTCATCAACCAACACACAAGCTAGTCTTCAGTGTTATTGATGTCTATGGTTATTTCTACAATAACAACCGACTAGGGACTAAACAAGAATGAATACTCTTAACATTCGTATGATCTCATCGTTTAGGTCCTCAACCCAAAAGCATACATCATTGAGTAAAACAATTCTTTAGACATCTATCATGTTACACCATCATCTCAGAAACAGTTTAAACATATAGATCGGAAATTGCCTTTATTATTATCCAAATCATTTACAAAGTATCCCATTACAATCATCATATGACTTGTTCTATGGGCATACATACCAACAGACTCCCACTTGAACTTAGAGCCAGTCACCAAGGAACCTCATTCCTTGTGACCTATCATGACCATCATGCTTCTGCTGAGAAAGGGCCTTAGTCAGTGGATCAGCTATGTTGTCTTCAGTTGGTACTTCGCAAATCTTCACATCTCCTCACTGTACGATCTCTCGTATGAGATGGAAGCATCGCAGTATGTGCTTGGACCACTGATGTGATCTGGGTTCCTTAGCTTATGCAATAGCTCCATTATTGTCACAATAAAGCTCAATTGCATCACAACTACTGGGAACTACACCAAGTTCAGAAATGAACTTCCTGATCCACACAGCCTCCTTTGCTGCATGTGAAGCAGCAATATACTCAGCCTCTGTAGTAGAATCGGCAACTGTTTCTTGCTTGGAACTCTTCCATCTCACAGCTCCATTATTAAGGCAAAATACAAATCTTGACTGCGATCTGTAATCATCTTTATCGGTTTGGAAGCTTGCATCGATGTAACCCTTTACAACCAGCTCTTCCTCACCGCCGTAAATAAGAAACCGATCCTTAGTCCTTCGCAAGTACTTGAGGATGTTCTTCACGGTTGTCCAGTGAGCATCCCCGGGATCTGACTGGTACCTGCTCATCATGCTGAGAGCATACGAGACATCTGGGTGTGTGCACAACATAGCGTACATGATGGACCTGATGGCTGATACATATGGGATCCCATTCATATGCTCCCTATCTTCACAAGATTGGGGACATTGAGCTCTAGAGACAGTGACTCCATGTAGCATGGGGATGTTGCCTCTCTTTGAGTTCTCCATGCTGAACCGCTTCAGCACTTTGTCGATGTACGTGCTCTGACTCAGTCCGAGAAGCCTTCTATATCTATCTCTATAGATCTTAATTCCTAGAATGTAGGATGCTTCTCCTAAGTCCTTCATTGAGAAAGTATTCCCAAGCCAAGTCTTTACCTTCTCTAAGGCTAAGACATCATTCCCCATCAAAAGTATGTCATCCACATACAATATGAGGAATTTGGTTGAGCTCCCACTAACCTTCTTGTACATACAAGGTTCGTCTTCATTTTGAATAAATCCAAACACTTTGACTTCCTCATCAAATCAAAGATTCCAACTCCGAGATGTTTGCTTCAATACATAGATTGACCTTTGCAGCTTACAGACTTTATTGGCATTCTTTGGATCTACAAAACCTTCAGGTTGTGTCATGTACACATCCTCATTTATATTCCCGTTAAGGAATGCGGTTTTAACATCCATCTGCCAAAACTCATAGTCATAATAAGCTGCAATAGCAAGCATGATCATGATGGACTTTATCATGGCAACTGGAGAAAAGGTTTCGTCATAGTCAACACCTTGAACTTGTCGAAATCCCTTCGCAACCAATCTTCCTTTATAAGTTTGCACATTGTCATCCATGTCGGTCTTCTTCTTGAAGACCCACTTGCACCCTATGGGTTTTACCCCTTCGGGTGGTTCCACCAAAGTCCATACTTTGTTGGAGTACATGGATTCCATCTTGGATCTCATGGCTTCAAGCCATTTCTCAGAATCTGGTCCTTCCATAGCCTCTACGTAGGTAGTTGGATCATCGTCTATGATCAACTCACCACCTTCCTGAGTCACAAGGTATCCAAACCTCTCAGGTTCAAGGCGGGTCCTACTAGATCTACGAGGTCCTTGTGTTACCTGAGGAGACTGAGATTCCACAACACCTTGTGAATCTCCATTTTCCTCTTGTACATCTACCGGTTCTATGTTTTCTTGTTGGGCTTGAACCTCTTCAAGCTCTATTTTCCTCCCACTGCTTCCTTTGGAAATAAATTCCTTCACTTGGAATACAGCATCCCTAGCAACAAACACTTTGTTGTCAGTAGGGTGGTATAGATAATAACCCTTGGTCTCCTTGGGATATCCAACAAAATAACATTTATCAGACTTGCGTCCAAGCTTATCATGAAACATTTTCCTAACATAAGCCTCACAACCCCAAATCTTCATAAAAGAAAATTTGGGATGCTTCCCGGTCCATATCTCTTATGGTGTCTTTTGAACCGATTTAGATGGTACTCGGTTAAGTGTAAACGTGGCAGTTTCAAGAGCATAAACCCAGAAAGAAATTGGAAGATCAGCAAAACTCATCATAGATCGCACCATACCCAACAATGTGTGATTCCTTCTTTCAGACACACCATTATGATGTGGTGTTCCAGGCGGAGTCCATTGTGATACAATACCATGGGCTCGCAGAAGGTCCTCAAACTCCTGGCTTAAGTATTCTCCACCTCGATCAGATCGAAGTGCCTTAATACTTTTACCAAGTTGGTTATGTACTTCATGTTGGGTTTTAGGGGAGACAGAGAAGGCAGCGGAAACAAAAATTTTCTCTCCCAACCCATACCGAGGAAACGCGTCAACGTCTATATAATAGGAAAGGATGGTTTGTGGAATCATACCTTGTCCCGAGGCTTGCTCGGCGATAATACCTCGCGCAATGCGCGGTCTTCAACTCCGGTCTTGGACGGTGTCTGTGCAGCTCCTGGTCGCACCGGGACTGACGACTCCTCCTCCTACCGGACTGTCGGATGACAGTTGTCCTCCTAAGCGGCAGAAACCTCCCGCCTCTGTAGTAGTCCACACGGACCACCTGGAACTCCACTCTCCTTGTCCCACAAGGAAGTGGAAGGAGTCGCACCCGCCTGTTGACGTACTAGTCGCCAACACACTCTCCTGTTACCAGTTGCAACTGCAGTTGTCTTTCCCTTGCTGCACCTCCCTTTTGCGGGAAGCACTTGCTCGGGATCTCTCACGGTTACCAAAACCAGAGAGAACGACAACTTCGCAAAGCAACCGGCTTGCATTGAGTTGTGCCTTGAGAAGCCCCCAATACCCCTATATATATAGGGGGGTCATGGGACAGGGTTCTCTGTGCCCGGCAATACGGGACTAAAGCAGGAGTAGAAGGGTTCGAGAATTTTCCACAAAAAGCAACCGGTTCGCAACTTGAAATGATCGGTTCACAACTGAACCGATCGGTTCGGCCATTGAGCCGATCGGTTGGACCTGAGCCGATCGTTTGGGGCACTCCAACCGATCGGTTGGTGCCCTGAACCGATCGGTTCATGGTCCTAATCTGGCTCAAAATGACTTTCCTTGTTTCGTTCTCAATTGGTATCGAATACCAATGTTATTCCCAATCGAATTGGGCAATTTGAAACCAAAGGAAAATTCTTGCCGACATGACTTTCCCAACTGGTCGGTTGCACCAGTTGAGCCGATCGGTTCAACTCTTGAACCGGTCGTTTCAACCTGGGCATGAGCCGATCGGCCTGGACACTCCAGCCGACCGGTTCAGCACCTCAGCCGACCGGTTCATCACATGAGCCGATCGGTTGGGTGCACAGGTTGGGCAAAATCAGTCAATTGCGATTTCAATCAATCCGATACTCCAATCAATGCGTCCAACACCTTGAACCATATGATATTGAGCTATCGACTGATTGAGTGTTTAATTGAACTACTAAACTCCTTTAGTAATCAATCTAAACATTGCTTTGTGGACAAAACTCCTCTTCCAGGTTAAATCCTATGTGTGTGACCCTGCAGGTCCATTTCACATTGGCAGTGAAAGTCCATAACACTTATGACTTCACAAGCAAAGAGCGGTGCCTAGTCACACATCAGTGCTACCCAAGTGAAAGTAGAAATTTGGAGAACAACTTTCATCCTACAATCCGTGAATGGTGTTACAGTGAATGTATAATTCCTTTGTCACTGATATCCCGAATGAACTCAAGGCATGGAACAGTCATCCTGTCAACGTTCATTCACTTTCTTGATCTCAGAGCAGATTGAAGGAGATATGTATGACATCAATATCACATACTGATTCACACATGCGTGCGCACGCCTATCTCAATCCTACTCATCAAGTGGCCTTGGATATCAAACTCCCTCAGGAGGGACAAATCCCATATCTATCACTCACCCCTCAAAAGCCCCATGTGTCAAAGCCACCCAATCATCACCTTTATAACAACCCATGTTTCAAGACTGCGTTTGATGATGTCAAAGTGTGCCCAACGACATGTGTTGAGTGCAGTGATTTCAGGTCTAATAATCACACTCACCACCATCACTGTGAGTACTGACTGTGACTACCATCTCATGGTTCCATGTGTCAAACTCACGGTGGGTCTGTCCGGTACCTTGTTCTCTAACAAGTACCTATGTGTTTGGTTTGATATCTCTATATCATGACTAATGAGATTCTGTCATCAACCAACACCACAATCTAGTCTTGTGTGTCATTGCTGTCTATCTACCTTCCACAATGACATCCAACTAGGGACATAACAAGAATGTACAAATTCTTAGCATCCGTATGATCTCATCGTTCAGGTCCTCAACCTGAAAGCATACGTCATTGAGTACTGTCATTCTCTAGACATTCAATCTGTTCTATCACTATCTCATATGACTGAACCAGAATGAATTGGAAGCTTGCCTTTGATGTTTATCAAATCAATCTTAATGTATCCCACCAATCATCCCATGATTGGCTCTCAGGGCATACATACCAACAGACTCCCACTTGCACTGTGAGCCAATCACCCTTGAATCATATTCATAGTGATCTTCAAACATGTCCCACATGTTACTGTGCTCTAGTGCGAACATAGTGAGTAATGGCAACACCTTGCCAAAGTCTATATAAATTACATGTCTCTCATCTCTTCATTGTACGTCACACGTATGAGATGGAGTTGCCGTAATATGCGATCTAGTATTCCTTTGCTAACCTTTAGCCACATTGCATGATCAAGGATTCCAGACTTGTCATCAATGACCGGAATATCTATAAGTTCATCTCATGAACTTCTAGATCCATATAGTATCCACTGATGTTCTCTAACACACGGATACTCGGCATTTCCCTTTTAAATGGTTTTATTGGAACACTTCCAATTATCAACAAACTTTCACTTTTATACATCCTATGTATATTTTGCGATTAATTTTCTGTCCTTTCGGAAGTTCGCATCAATGTAACTCTTTACATCGAACTCTTCCTTATCTCCATAGAACTAGTACTTCACAAGTACTTGTCAAGTTCTCATGGTATTCCAGTAACCCTTACTGGAAGTAGACAGACATCCACTCGTCATGTCTTACATACGAGTTATCAGGATGAGCACATCATATTGTCATGTCATACATACAAAATGATGAATGCATTTTATTCTTGCCATGTCATACGTGCAAGACAATGGGATGATTACATACATGATAGATCCATATCTATTCTTAGTGTTCCCATTCTTCATAAGAATTGGACACTTGGCCTTGGGATACTAATATCCATATAACATGGACAAGTTTTCTCCCACTGAATCTGTGCATACTGAACCCTTCAGTACAGATTGCCAATGTATGCTCTCTCTTTTCCAGGTCAAGAGATTTGTCGAGAACTATCTCTATAGATCTCTATTCCTATCATATAGGAAACATCTCTATCTTCCTTAAAGATGATTTCCACTTTTGGATTTCCATTCTAGAACATTTCCATTTCACATCAACATGTGGAATGTGAACACGCTCCCACTTAATCACAGATCCCTTCTTTATCTTTGACATATCAGTAAAACCCTTTGACTATATCATCAAAGTAAAGATCCAATTTTGAGTTGCTTATACTCAATCAATCACATTGATTAGTCCATTGTAACTTATAGACTTCATTTGCATTAGTGGATTCATAAACCTTATAGGTTGTGTCACGTACACATCCTTGTTTTATTCCTCATAGGAATGCGGTTTTAGTATCCATATGCCAAATGTCTCAGTCATTAAGTTGCAATCAACAAGCATCATCCTTCTCAAAATGTTATCCATGTGTCTTAACACTTAAGACTTATTTGCACTTATGGATATGATCCAATGAGTGCTACCATCAAGGTCATACCTTATGGTTCACACGGATGTCATTTAGGATGTAATGGTTTTATACCATAACTCAAAATCTGATTCCTCATATTCATCTAGATAGTTGACTCATCATATGAACAACTCATCACATAGATAATTGAGGCGTATCTGTCAAGAATATAAGAATTCACAACTCCTTGTGATTCTTAATGTCCTTTATTGTGTGGGGTGTCCTTTTATTAAGAAGAATTCAGTTATTTGATAATCATTCTCTAACTCCTTAGATTATGATTCCTTCTTGATTTAGGCATCACCATGCCTTAATCATGAGTTCACTATGATACACTATCATAATCACTCATAAGGATCTCAAACATTTGGTCCAAGTATTTTATTCATTGATCTCATCAAGAATTAATACTTTACCAAATTTGTACTTCATTTATGATAATCTTGAACACTTCAAGATATTCATATTGGTATTTCTCTAAACACCATTTGAAGTATTAGCATTCGCTCCAATAGGTATGTAAATACATCACATGTATCATACCTAATAGGACAATCATTCTCCCACTACCATTAGTGAAGATTGATTAATCATGTATAAGAGATTCATGTCTCTTACTGGTTCTCTAACCAAAAGAGTCTAGTTCTATCCATCATATGGAAACTAGAAATGAATTTCTCATGATTAATGCTAATTAGATTGTTTGAGTTATCTATAACTTTAGGTATCATTTTATCTTATACATACCATGTATTACAAGATAAACAAGGCATTGCCAAAAAGATCATATCTTTAAGATTGAAACATCAACTTTATTAATTGCCATCATTGTCATACAATATGCAATAATAAAGTGTTTCTATCTATTGGCAATATATGAAATAGCAGTTCTCAACTCTATTCCGTGCCCTTTAGGCTGAAATAAATTGAAAGATACTCCTATCTATGGCAGCAACACTTGCTCCAATGATGGGTATTTCTTTCTTGGTCCTTTCACAAAGGCCATCACTTCTTTATGGATATTGCATATCATATATGACATATCCATATCTTGGTATCATATACCTCAGATAAAGAAGCGGTTCATTTCATGATACCTTAGGTGGAGATCTCCATCCCCTCCTTCATCTTCTTTTGTTCTTCCAGATATAGAGGGCAGTTCCCTCATGCACCCTTTCCCCATGTGCCTTGAGGCTGAAGATGGCTTGGATTGCTGGCTAGCATCAGAACACTTCTTAGCTTCGCCTTTGCCCTTGCCCTTAAGACTTACCTTTTCTTTGATCACATCAAAGATTATGGTTTGTCTTTCTTCATCTTTGCATCTACTATCCTCTACATGTCCAACAACTTTGTCAACGCTTGTCAAAGTTGTTCATGTTGTAGCTTATCATGAATTTTATGATTCTCGCAACATTTGCAGTATCATACCAATAGCCAACCCTTGGCTCAGAGGGAATCCTTCTCAGTCAGGTTTTCCACATACCCAATCACATTGAGTGTGTGAATCCCTTACTGGATCTCCTTCTGTCATGACATACTAGGACAGTGTCTTAGAGACATCATATGTCTCATGTTGTCTCTGCAACTCACAGTTCAGAGAACACAACATCAAGCACTCCTCATCAATGTCATCCTCAGTATGCTTCCATAAGCATACTTTCAGCCATTGATGTGGTGGGATCGAGTTCATCTGGTTCTGGTATAACTAGGACTTAGAGCTTTCGCTCTTTGATTGAGAACACTTCTCATCGTCCTAACCAGTCGTGGAATTATTCCCATTTAATTTGTTGGTCTCAAAGACCGATCGCAAATAAAGTGATTTGTTGATTAACCATTTATATTAACAAAAGGGAAATATATGCAATTTTAGTCCAAAACTCTTTTTGACTTGTTTGATTGATTTGAAAAGTTGACGATAAAATTAGGCCTTTAATTAATTATCGCTCCCACTATTTTACTTCAAATTGATAGCCCTCACCATCAATTCGGAAGATTGCAGCGTACAACCTTCTAGTGGGCAAGATCCTGAAATCCTCTAAGTCATGAGTCACCTTTGGCTGATCGCCCACAATCTAGATCTCTCAGGTAGGCAACTCTTGCCAATTGCATCATATGCAACTCTTGTTGAATGAACATGCACAACACCTTGCCATGAACATTCCTTGCCTCTGGGCCTAGACGCTCTAAGAATCACCAGTTAAGTCTAACCCAAAAGCCGACACGGTAAACATGCACCCTGCTTTGGCAGAACCTACATGTCTACCCTTCACACTTCCACAAGATAGACGGCGCACCACGCTTTGGCGTAACCTACGCTTGGTCGATCAAGTTTGCCATGTGTATCGCTAATGGAAGGCATATAAGACTTAATATTTTAATGAGGGATTTGGTTTTATATACATATACATATCCAATCACCACAATACATAGTACGTATCATATACATGCTATATCCCACAGAAAACATGCACAAACAATAAAAAGCGATGATTATGGCCATCCTAATGTGATTCCTCGAGCCAAGAGGAATCACGGTCATCTAGGTCTACATCATATGCAACCTGTACAAGATGAACTTTATGCCTTGCCATCCGAGTTGATCAACTCATCACATGAATGATCTGTACTCTCCAGCCGGTCGTCTGGGTGCCACCAGCCGATCGGTTGGCTCCTCCAACCGATCGGTTCGCCTGGTCGTCGTGCATCTCATCATGTCCGCCACCCGCTCGTCTCGCTCCTCGAATCGGTCATCAACCGATCGGTTCACTCATTGAACCGACCGTCTGGAACGTCAACCGATCGGTTCACACCTTGAACCGATCGTTTCAGCTGTCGTCTTGATGTCCGCCGGTCTTCGACATAACAGGAAATAAAATCTATCCTAATGATTACATTGCTTTAAAAAGGGAAACCCCGAGTTACATTCGGGGGGAGCAAAGGTAGGAAAGAATCTCGAATTATTTCGAGTTACATTGGGAATAAGAGAGGGAAGATCGGTGCGCAGACCGAGATGCAAGCAACCACAAACAACCACACACAGATAGGGGTTTATAGGCCATAATCATGCTACACACATCCACCACAAAACTCGTTTAAGGGCGACGCGTATCGAGTGCATTAATAATACATATCATATATGTAATTAGGGATTTGTGGATTTAGGATTGGACATGCATAAAGTCGATATTATTCGCATCGTATGCAATAAATAAAGGCGACAAACCAAAATCGATCATATCGATATTCCTAAAATATAGAACAGCTGACGTGGCTCTGATACCACTGTTGGGTTTTAGGGGAGACAGAGAAGGCAGCGGAAACAAAAATTTTCTCTCCCAATCCATACCGAGGAAACGCGTCAACGTCTATATAATAGGAAAGGATGGTTTGTGGAATCATACCTTGTCCCGAGGCTTGCTCGGCGACAATACCTCGCGCAATGCGCGGTCTTCAACTCCGGTCTTGGACGGTGTCTGTGCAGCTCCTGGTCGCACCGGGATTGACGACTCCTCCTCCTACCGGACTGTCGGATGACAGTTGTCCTCCTAAGCGGCAGAAACCTCCCGCCTCTGTAGTAGTCCACACGGACCACCTGGAACTCCACTCTCCTTGTCCCACAAGGAAGTGGAAGGAGTCACACCCTCCTGTTGATGTACTAGTCACCAACACACTCTCCTGCTACCAGTTGCAACTGCAGTTGTCCTTCCCTTGCTGCACCTCCCTTTTGCGGGAAGCACTTGCTCGGGATCTCTCACGGTTACCAAAACCAGAGAGAACGACAACTTCGCAAAGCAACCGGCTTGCATTGAGTTGTGCCTTGAGAAGCCCCCAATACCCCTATATATATAGGCGGGTCATGGGACAGGGTTCTCTGTGCCCGGCAATACGGGACTAAAGCAGGAGTAGAAGGGTTCGAGAATTTTCCACAAAAAGCAACCGGTTCGCAACTTGAAATGATCGGTTCACAACTGAACCGATCGGTTCGGCCATTGAGCCGATCGGTTGGACCTGAGCCAATCGTTTGGGGCACTCCAACCGATCGGTTGGTGCCCTGAACCGATCGGTTCATGGTCCTAATCCGGCTCAAAAAGACTTTCCTTGTTTCGTTCTCAATTGGTATCGAATACCAATGTTATTCCCAATCGAATTGGGCAATTTGAAACCAAAGGAAAATTCTTGCCGACATGACTTTCCCAACTGGTCGGTTGCACCAGTTGAGCCGATCGGTTCAACTCTTGAACCGGTCGTTTCAACCTGGGCATGAGCCGATCGGCCTGGACACTCCAGCCGACCGGTTCAGCACCTCAGCCGACCGGTTCATCACATGAGCCGATCGGTTGGGAGCACAGGTTGGGCAAAATCAGTCAATTGCGATTTCAATCAATCCGATACTCCAATCAATGCGTCCAACACCTTGAACCATATGATATTGAGCTATCGACTGATTGAGTGTTTAATTGAACTACTAAACTCCTTTAGTAATCAATCTAAACATTGCTTTGTGTACAAAACTCCTCTTCCAGGTTAAATCCTATGTGTGTGACCCTGCAGGTCCATTTCACGTTGGCAGTGAAAGTCCATAACACTTATGACTTCACAAGCAAAGAGCGGTGCCTAGTCACACATCAGTGCTACCCAAGTGAAAGTAGAAAGTTGGAGAACAACTTTCATCCTACAATCCGTGAATGGTGTTACAGTGAATGTATAATTCCTTTGTCACTGATATCCCGAATGAGCTCAAGGCATGGAACAGTCATCCTGTCAACGTTCATTCACTTTCTTGATCTCAGAGCAGATTGAAGGAGATATGTATGACATCAATATCACATACTGATTCACACATGCGTGCGCACGCCTATCTCAATCCTACTCATCAAGTGGCCTTGGATATCAAACTCCCTCAGGAGGGACAAATCCCATATCTATCACTCACCCCTCAAAAGCCCCATGTGTCAAAGCCACCCAATCATCACCTTTATAACAACCCATGTTTCAGGACTGCGTTTGATGATGTCAAAGTGTGCCCAACGACATGTGTTGAGTGCAGTGATTTCAGGTCTAAGAATCACACTCACCACCATCACTGTGAGTACTGACTGTGACTACCATCTCATGGTTCCATGTGTCAAACTCACGGTGGGTTTGTCTGGTACCTTGTTCTCTAACAAGTACCTATGTGTTTGGTTTGATATCTCTATATCATGACTAATGAGATTCTGTCATCAACCAACACCACAATCTAGTCTTGTGTGTCATTGTTGTCTATCTACCTTCCACAATGACATCCGACTAGGGACATAACAAGAATGTACAAACTCTTAGCATCCGTATGATCTCATCGTTCAGGTCCTCAACCTGAAAGCATACGTCATTGAGTACTGTCATTCTCTAGACATTCAATCTGTTCTATCACTATCTCATATGACTTAACCAGAATGAATTGGAAGCTTGCCTTTGATGTTTATCAAATCAATCTTAATGTATCCCACCAATCATCCCATGATTGGCTCTTAGGGCATACATACCAACACTTCATTCAAGAAATCCTTGAACCTTTCAAGGTTTTCTGACTTATGTTTCATCAGGTACACATAGCCATACCTACTGGAGTCATCAGTAAAGGTAATGAAGTACTGATACCCACCTCTGACATTAGTTCTAAAAGGCCCACATACATCAGTATGTATGAGTCCTAATAGATCACTAGCTCTCTCACCTTTACCTGAAAAGGGAGTCTTGTTCATCTTGCCCAACAAACAAGATTCACATGTCTCTATTGATTCATAATCAAAAGAGTCTAGATAACCATCTTTATGGATTCTAGAAATGCGCTTCTCATTTATGTGCCCTAGACGACAATGCCAAAGATATTTTTAGTTTGAGTCATTGAGTTTTTGCCTTTTGGTGTTTACGTTGTATACACTTGTCTCCAAATCTATCAAGTATAGACCATAAGACATTGGGGCATTTCCATAAAAGATCCCATCTTTAGAAATGGAACATTTTCCATTCTTAATAAGAAATTCAAATCCATCTTTGTCCAAACAAGAGACAGAAATGATATTCCTATTTATGGCAGGTACATAATAGTAGTTCTTCAACTCTATTATTAGCCCACTTGGTAGAGTTAACTCATAGGTTCCTACGGCACTGGCAGAAACTCTTTCCTCATTGGAGACACATAGTTCAACCTCGCCTTTCCCTAAAGGCCTACTTCTCTTAAGATCCTTCACATTTGAACAAATGTGAGATCCGCATCCGGTATCAAGTACCCATGACCAAGAAGTAGTAAAGTTAATCTCTATCACATATACACCAGAAGTAGAGATCTCTATCTCTGACTTCTTCTTCCATCGTTCCTTCCATCCTCTCCATGTAGAAGAAATTGGTTTGGCGAGAGAACCCTTCTCTCCCTTACCTTTCGTTCCATTGATCTCTATCAATGAACTTTTTTTCTTCTTCACTAACGCATTAAGCGTACATAGAGTGGATTCAAAGGCTCCTGGTATATCTGGATTGTGCAGAACACTTCTCACAGTCCTCAACTAGTTATGGAATTTGTTCTCAATTAATTTGCCCATTTTAAAAGATGATTCTTTTGCCATTCTACAAGAGAAATTTGCATTTGTCAAAACTCTTTTTGATCTGATTTGAATAAAATTTTATGATAGTTAATTAGGCCTTTAATTAATTACCGCTCCCACTATTTTGATTCAAATTGACAGCCCTCACCATCAGTTTGGAAGATTGCAGCGTACAATCTTCTAGTGGGTCAAGATCCATATTTCATCAAGTCATGAGTCAGCTTTGGCTGATCGCCCATAATCTTGACTATTTGGGTAGGACATCATGCCAATTGCATCATATGCAACTCTTGATGAATTAACATGCGCAACACCTTGCCATGAACATTTCGTGCCTCTGGGCTTAAACGCTCTAAGAATCACCAGTTAAGTCTATCCCAAAAGCCGACACGGTAAACATGCACCCTGCTTTGGCAGAACCTGCATGTCGACCCTTCACACTTCCACAAGATGGACGGCACACCACACTTTGGCGTAATCTACGCTTGGTCGATCGAGTTTGCCATGTGTGCCGCTAATGGAAGGCGTATAAGACTTAATATTTTAATGAGGGATTTGGTTTTTATATACATATACATATCCAATCACCACAATATATAGTATGTATCATATGCATGCTATATCCCACAGAAAACATGCAAAATGATAAAAGCAATGATTATGGCCATCCTATTGTGATTCCTCAAGCCAAGAGGAATCACGGTCATCTAGGTCTACATCACATGCAACCTGTCCAAGATGAAATTTGTGCCTGCCTTTCTGGGTTTGATCAGCTCATCTCCATGACTGATCGGCTCGCCATAAAGTTGGTTGTTCGGGTGCCACCAGCCGATCGACTGGCTCCTATAGCCGATCGGTTCACCGATCATCGTGCATCTCCTCAGGTTGCCACCCGCTTGTCTCACTCCTTGAACCGGTTGTCTGGAACACCAACCGATCGGTTCACGCCTTGAAGCGATCGTCTCAGGTCGTCGCCATGTCGTTCGCCGTTCTTTGACATAATAGGAAATAAAATCTATCCTATTTACAATTGAATTGTGAAACCCCGAGTTACATTCGGGGGGATAAAAGGTAGGAAAAGAAATCTTGAATTATTTCAAATTACATCAGGAATAGGAGAAATGGAATCAGTGCGCAGACCGAGATGCAAGCAACCACATACAACCACACACAGATATAGGGTTTATAGGCCATAACCGTTCTACACATCCACCACAAAACTCGTTTAAGGGCGACGCGTATCGAGTGCATTAATATTACATATCATATATGTATATTTGGGATTTGTGGATTGGACATGCATAAAGCCAATTTTATTCGCATCGTATGCAATAAATAAAGGTGACAAACCAAAATCGATCATATCGATAATCCTAAGATATAGAGTCGTTGACATGGCTCTGATACCACTGTTGGGTTTTATGGGAGGCAGAGAAGCAGTGGAAACAAAAAAAAAATTCTCCCAAAACCCAGAACAAAAGGAATCGCGTCAACGTCTATATAATAGGAAAGATGGTTTGTTAATTCATACATTGTCCCAAGGCTTGCTCGGCGACAGTACCTCACGCCTTGCACGGTCTTCACCTCCGGTCTTGGACGGTGTCTGTGCAGCTCCTGGTCGCACCGGGACTGAAGACTCCTGGTCTCACCGGGACTGTCTGGATTGACAGTTTTCCTCCAAGCGACAGAGGTCTCCCGCCTCTGTAGTCGTCCACACGGACTGCCTGGAACTCTGATCTCCTTGTCCCACAAGGAATCAGAAGGAGTCGCACCCTCATGTCGGCGTACTAGTCGCCAACACACTCTCATACCACCAGTCGCTTTCTGCAGCTGTCTTTCCCTTGTTGTGCCTCCCTTATCGGGTAGCACTTGCTCGGGCACTCTCGGTTACCAAAAGTAGAGAGAACGACAACTTTGCAGAGCAACTGGTTTGCACTAAGTTGTACTCTGAGAAGCCCCCAATACCCCTATATATATAGGAGGGTCATGGGACAGGGTTCTCTATCCCGGGCAATGCGAGACTAAAGCAGGAGTAGAAGGGTTCGAGACTTTCCACAAAAACAACCAACTGCGTAACCTGAACTGATCGTTTCACAATTAAAACGGTCAGTTGGGGGTCTGAGTCGGTCGGTTGACACCTCAACCAATCGGTTGGGACCCATGAACTGGTCGGTTCACGGTCCTGATCAATTCTCGGTTGACTTTTCTTCTTTTGTTTCTAATCGGTACCAAATATCAATCCTTGTTCCAATAAAATTGGGCAAGTGAAACGAAAGGAAATTTCTCACCAATCTTACTTTCCCAACTTGCTTGGTTGCATCAGTTGAACCGGTCGTTTCAACACTTGTAGCAATCATTTCACCCTATCCTGAGCCGATCGGTTCATCACATGAGTCGATCGGTTCACCAAGCTAAGCCGATCGGTTCATCACATGAGCCGATCGGTTGGGAATGCAGATTGTGCAGATCAGTCAATTGCAGTTCCAATCAATCTGATACTCTAATCAATTAGTCCAACACCTTGAACACTATGATATTGAGCTATCAATTGATTGAGTGTTTAATTGAACTACTAAACTCCTTTAGTAATCAATCTAAACATTGTTTGTGGACAAACTCCTATTCTAGGTTAAGTCCTATGTGTGTGACCCTGCAGGTCCATTTCACATTGGCAGTGAAAGTCCATAATACTTATGACTTCACAAGCAAAGAGCAGTGCCTACTCACACATCAATGCTACCCAAGTGAAATAGAAAGTTGGAGAACAACTTTCAATCCTACAATTCGTGAATGGTGTTACAGTGAATGTATAATTCCTTTGTCATTGATATCCTGAATGAACTCGAGGCATGGAACAGTCATCCTGTCAACATTCATTCATTTCCTTGATCTCAGAGTAGACTGAGTGAGATGTGTGTGACATCAATATCACATATTGATTCACACGTGCATGTGCATGCCTTTCTCAATCCTACTCATCAAGTGGCCAAGGACACCAAACTCCCTCAGGAGGGATAAATCCCATATCTATCACTCACCCCTCAAAAGCCCCATGTGTCAAAGCCACCCAATCATCACCTTTATAACAACCCATGTTTCAGGACTGTGTTTGATGATGTCAAAGTGTACCCAACGACATGTGTTGAGTGTAGTGATTTCAGGTCTAAGAATCACACTCACCACCATCACTGTGAGAGCTGACTATGACTACCAAGTCATGGTTCCATGTGTCACTCTCACGGTGGGTCTGTCTGGTACCTTGTTCTCTAACAAGTACCTATGTGCTTAGTTTGATATCACTATATCATGACTAATGAGATTTTGTCATCAACAAACACACAAGCTTGTCTTCAGTGTTATTGATGTCTATGGTTATTTCCACAATAACAACCGACTAGGGACTAAGCAAGAATGAATACTCTTAACATCTGTATGATCTCATCGTTTAGGTCCTCAACCCAAAAGCATACGTCATTGAGTAAAACAATTCTTTAGACATCTATCATGTTACACCATCATCTCATTAATAGTTTAAACATATAGATCAAAAATTGCCTTTATTATTATCCAAATCATTTACAAAGTATACCATTACAATCATCATATGACTTGCTCTATGGGCATACATACCAAAAGCTTCGTCGTCATTGTCCAAACTTGATGCCCCGCTCAATTGCGCAATCTACCCTGACCTTCATTATAAACGATTCGTCGAAGCTCCGTTGTGGATCGCAGGTTGCAGAGGGGGTGGGATAGGTTAGAATTGGCAATTGAAGGCGTCGCTCCACTCTTCGTCGCGCTTGGGATGGTTTTTAGGTTTGTTGGTAACCTCGAGTACCCTCCCTTGTATAGGGCTAGGTCTTAGGAGTCCTATGATTTGGGGGTTTCTTCCCTCATCGGCGATAGCTCCTGAACTTAGGGTCTAGATGCTTCTGAACATTCTCCCGAAGATGGTGGACCCATTGGTTTTTTAGATTATCTCCTCAAATTATGGGAATTGGGATTCCCAAATTGTCTCCCAGTCCCACTGGAGCTCGGGGTAGACGATGCACGACTTCCCTTGGATACGTGGTCCCCTGGACCACGCGGGTCATTCCAACGGCCGTCATCACCCCCCCCCCCATTGCTATTATCTAAAAATGAGTTAAAAAGGGTATTTTAACATGATAACTTGGAAATTTTGTTTCTCTCTCTGTGTTTAACATTTTCTTCTCAAATTTTAGGGAAAACTCCATCTTGGCATTATCTAACCGTATATTAAATTTAAAAGTTAAATTCCAACAGTTGAGAGTGTTTCCTTCTCATCCAAGTTATTCATCAATTAAACCAATTTTAAATAATATTTCCTTTTCATTTGCCATTATCTAATTATCTCGGGTCCCTTGGTCCTCAAGGAACCCTAAGGGTACGAAATCTCCCATTGGGAAATATCTCTTTGCCTTTTCCCATTATCTTTACACTTTTTCTTATTTTTCTCTTTTTATTAGGCAAATCATTTCCTTCTTATTTCTCTTTTCTTTTCAATTGGGCCCAATGGCCAACTAAGCCCAATTACAAACAATCAAGGCCGTTGTACACGAAATCAACTAATTAAAGCAAACAAATCAATCATAGTTTTCGTTTATCTTTAAAAGAGAATTACACATCTAATTACATTATTTAGAAAATTGAGGTTATAACAACAACACAGACCGACTAATGCAACTATATGAAGCAATACTATTGAGTTAAGCACAATTAATAGAAGAATAGGAAGGCATAAATTAACATGGGAAGAGCTTATAAAGAGAGATTTTAAATCTCTACATCTCAACCAGAATACGACCCATGATAGAGCTTAATGGAAAAGAAGGATCTGTGTAGCCAACCCCATCATAGTTGGGATTGAGGCTTCGTTGATGATGATGATGAATCAATCAATCAAATTCTAAAAGATGTAGCCTTTAGGGATTGACCCTATACCAAAATATGATTGGTCCACTTGTGAGTTCTCTATCTATCTATTAGTTTAAGATAAAATTTGGAGTTTCCTAATTCTATAGATTTTGTGATGTATGAAATAGGTACATACTTTGTATGACAGTCAACATGATGTATTTGAATGGATTCTATGTTTAGGGTCAGTGTTGAGAAATTGGGTTAAATGAGGTGATAAGATGGTGCATGCTTGTAAGTAGTGGATGTATTGCTTGGTAGTAGGAACTACTATTTCTATGTATTAGGGGTAACTTTACTAAACCTTTAATACATCATGAGAATGTAAATAGAGAGCTATTCAAGGTGATATAGGAATATGTAACAAGCTAAGTAGTTTTAGTGAAAATCCTAAAATTCAGTTTTGGAACGAAAACGGATGCAAAAAAATCTATATAATATCATGTAAACAAAAAGAGACATTTCTATTTTGAGTTTACTACAAAAATATAAAATAGTAAGTTTCATTCTGGTATTTTAACCTAACACCCCTTCTATGATATGTTTCTAGGTTAAGTGGAAAACCTCACATCAAAGCAAGTCCTCTCTTATAAATCACATAACTATGAGTTAAACATTACCGTATGGCTTCATTTTATATTTTTATATAGGTTATATAGCACATGATTGCATGGGTTTACCTGTGTATGAAAGATTAAAATATATGATTATTCGTATATATACATATATATATTGGAATTCATTTTGTGCCTATATAAAAGTTTTTCCCCGAATAGAATGAAATTATTAAGAAGAAAATGTATTGCTTTCTACATATATCGCATTTATTTGGGGGTATGCATTATAAATTAGATTGTACTCATAGATTATATATATATATAGGATATTTATTCACTGCCCGCGCGGGTAGCCTGATTTTTCGCTACCTGCACATCCAAAAATGTAACTATATGGTACACAAAAGTAACTCTATGAACAAAAGAGTAACTGTATTGATAAAAAGTAACAATATGACTAAAAAAGTAAATGCGCAGAAAATATACAATCAGTAAATATATATACGTTTTTTTTATTTTGGTGGGGCAAATGATATTATATTTGGATGAAATTTTTTGGGGAGCTAGATAAAATGCACTTTTATAATTGTGGGAAAAAATTAAAAAAAGTGACAGGAAGGGTGTGCGGGTAGCTACCCATGCGGGTATTAAAGATGAGCCCATATATATATATATATATATATATATATATATATATATATATATATATATATATATATATATATATATATATATATATATATATATATGTGTGTGTGTGTGTGTGTGTGTGTGTGTGTGTGTGTGTGTGTGTATATATATATCATACTCTCTCAAGAAGAAGGAAAAAGCCTACAGAGCAGCATGGCATGACTCAAGTGATGATAGTGAGGATGGAGAAGAATAAGTGGAGTGCCTTATTGCTACAACAAATATATATATATATATATATATAAAGGAATTGTATATTGAATACATGTATCTTCTATGTACCCATACTAATTCAACGAATACTCTATAAAGGAAATCCAACCATATAGATTGATGTATATTCCTTAGATTACATGTATATAGAAATCCATCTCATAATTTGTGGTTTGTCCAACAAGAGAAGAAGATATTTATCTATTAATCAATGGTCAGTGGCAAAAACCATTACATGATATTCAATTATATCCCAAAATTTATAAGAGATAAGATTGTGACACTACTACAGAAACGGCTTATAACGTCACATTTACAGGTGTCGGTTGTATACAAGAAACTGACGCCTATACCATACTGCGTCCGTTGAATACACAAATCAACATCTATCTGTGAAGAGCAGCCAGACACGGGTATCACTTTAATTCAACATCGGTTCCTCAACTACCAACTGACACCTAAAATCGACTGCCAAATCTAAATTTTGTAGTGAAAAAAATTACCTCCAAAATTTAACATACGGTGTTAGTTATTAACTAATTAACCGACGACTAAAGGTTTTTTGTGAGATAGAAATTGGGCCCATTTTTATCATTGGTGTTCTTGCAATAACCGACGCTGAAGTGTTTACACGTGCTGTCCCTGCAAAAAATTTTACCCCCCTTTGGCGTCGGTTTTCTAAGGCAACCGACGGCTATGGTCAGAATTCGAGAACATTCTTTTTGTTGGCATATGTAGGTAGACGTCAGTTTTTCTAGTTGAAATCGGTGACTATCATTGAGCATAGGTGTCGGTTTTTTGTGGTAACCAACGCCTATTGTTATAAGTGTCAGTTGTTTTTAACAACCGACGTCGATTGTTAACTTAATAGCACCCGCGCAAAGCAAACTCTTCCCCTTTCTCTATTTCATTGTGATTGAAACTTAGGTCTGGCGATTCCACCCCCTACTCCCTCCTCCTTGCGCGTTGCAGCCTACCGCTCCCTACTGCTCCTTGCTCGCCACCGTCGTGTCGCTCCTTCTCATTGCTCACCGCCACCACCGCCCTTCTCCCTGCTCGCCACCGCCGGCATTGTGCTCGCCACCACCCAAAATCACAGTTGTGACCTGCTCGGTCCTCCTCTGCCTTCTCCCTGCCCTCCGTCGCCCAAGGTTAGCCCCAAGGTCGCCGCCACTGCCCAAGGTCAGCCCCCCCCCATGACCTAGATTTATTTCTCCCTTAAACATGTACTCATACAAACTGATGGTTCGATGAATGATCACTACACATCACTGTTTTCTTCTCTTCCATCGTTTTGAACACGATTGAGGTGATGCTAATTGAAATTAAAGGGACCATCACCACATGGCCGCACTTTCTAGCAACTTGGGCATCCTTGTTTTTTATCACATTACTAGCATTAAGATTGATTTATTATCTAGCAAGAATAATTCCTAGGTAACTTTATTCTTGGAAATTCCTAGGTAACTTTCTTTTTTATTTATTGCAGTAGCATTGGCAACCTTCTTCTTGGAAATTCCTAGGTTACTTTTTAACATATACATTAGTTCATTACTTATCAATATGGTCGCTCATGATTCAATTAATTATATGACACGATGATACTGATATGAATCCATGATAAAAGTTTGATGGATCATCATAAGACATTTTATATGAACATATTTTTACTTAATTTGACCAAAGTAATTAGGGTTGTCTCGTGTTTGAACTAGGAGTTAGGGTTACAAACCCTAGTTCCATCATATCATTGTTTTTAAGATTACAACCTTTAGTTATGCATATTAGGTGAAACCTTATTCATCATCTTAAGCATATTATATAGGTTATCCATGATACCTAGATCATATTACTAGCATTAAGATCATAGTAAGATGTCCATGGTTTCAAAACACTAATTCACCATGAATAATATTATTAATATAAAAACTTCAATTA
The DNA here is from genome assembly GCA_963693085.1 of Alisma plantago-aquatica. Taxonomy (NCBI): domain Eukaryota; kingdom Viridiplantae; phylum Streptophyta; class Magnoliopsida; order Alismatales; family Alismataceae; genus Alisma; species Alisma plantago-aquatica. Next base: position 700,499,882 of record OY856411.1, read on the forward strand.
TTCATCAAGAGTTTCTAATCATATATGACAATATCAGTTATAATTCTTAACCTAACCCTGATGCAAGTAAGAGATGATGGTACATAGCCTCTTGTGTGATTATAATGATAGACCAGATATCCTCAAGAGACAATATCCTCAAGCCAATTCAATGTGGCTTGCTAGATAGCATAACAAGACATTCATTAAGTGGTTTGAAGACAAAGTCTTACACAAACTATCTCAAACACCAGATAATCTTACTAAAACTATCAAATGCCTCGCCTTTAAACCAAAATTGAATGTTATGTCTTATGAAGGGTTTGACATAAATGGATTCTCATATTACACAAAGCGTCAAGATGATAAGAGTGTCGTCCAAAACAGTGGGGTCACCCTTCAAGCATCATCATTGTTTTTTGCAAGTGCAATGGATAAGAGTCCGCGTGAAGCTAAAATGTCATATTACAGTGTCATTGAAGACATATGGGAGTTTGACTACGTAGATTTCAGAATTCCTCTCTTTAAATGTAATTGTGTTGATAACACCAAAGGAGTTATAGTGGATGAATTGGGTTTTACATTAGTGAACTTTGAAAAGATTGGCGAGAAGGGTGAACCATTCATATTGGCATCACAGGCGAAACATGTATTTTATATCGATGATCCTACAAATGATAAATGGTCGGCTGTTCTTCATGGTAAAAGACAGTTCATTGAAGATCCTATAGATGAAGAAGAGTACTATGATAAGTATGATGACTCCAGACCATTCTCAGTTGGGTTGCAAACACCGCCAAATATTGAAGATAATGATGACTTTTATGTGCGCAAAGATCACAATGAAGGATTTTTAATTGATAAAAGATCACAATATTAGAGGCATGCATGTTTATATTTTTTATATGTTTTATTTTTCTGAATGTGAACTTTATAATGTGAACTTTACAATGTGAACTTTACAATGTGAATGTGAACTTTACAATGTGAATTACTTTACAAATGTGAATGTGAACTTTACAATGTGAACATTACAATGTGAATTACTTTACAATGTGAGCTTTACAATGTGAATGTGAACTTTCAGATGGTTGAGCATTCTCCTGATGACTGTGCCGATGATTACCGTGACGATGATGATGTCAATGCACCGCCTCACAATGTAAGTTTTAAAAATATATTTTTTATTTGTTTTATTTTTCTGAATGTGAACTTTACAATGTGAATTACTTTATAATGTGAATGTGAACTTTACAATGTGAATGTGAACTTTACAATGTGAATTACTTTATAATGTAAATGTGAACTTTACAATGTGAATTACTTTACAATGTGAATGTGAACTTTTAGATGGTTGAGCATTCTCCTAATGACCATGCTAATGATTATCATGAGGGTGAGGATGTCAATGCGCCGCCTCACAATGCAAGTTTTAAAAATATATCCCTGAGGCTTCTATCTATATGTTCATTTATAGTTATATCCTATAAGTGTGTTTTTTTTTGTCAAATTTTAGGTTGGTGATGTACCCCCTGAAGAAATTGGGGCACTCGATGAGTAGCAAAAAAATTGAGAAAGTGAGGGGCATCACAATGATGAACAAGTTACTACACCAAAGGGGCAATGGACCCAAATTGGCTATGGATTTCGATCATGTAGGAAATCCAGTTGGAGTGAACCGCAACTCATTTATTTCATATCTTGGGGTTCTTACTCGCAGCCATTGTAGTCCTATTTTTGAATCTTGGCATAAAGTTCCTAAGGGAAAGAAAGATTTAATATGGAAGGAACTATGTGTGAGTTATTATTATTTGCAATTCTATTTTTGTAGATTACTAATTTTTAGGATACTAGTTAATAGCAATTCTATTTTGCAGAGTATATTTGATATGGATGAAAAGTTGCATCGTAAATGCATGATGCAACACTGTGGGAGGGTCCTAAGAAATTATAGGACAAATCTCACCCAAGATTACATACGCGATGCTGAGAAGAGGTTCTTGATTGATTTCTAATTCTAGACATTGATCACTTTTTGACTAACTCTACACTAATAATATTTGTTTGTATTCTCTTTAAAAAATAAATTTAGGAAAAAGACAGCCACTGAGCAATGGAACTACCTGGACACCAAAGACTGGGAGTACTTTGTTATCCAAAGAAAAATGGATGAATTCAAGGTATTAACTGTCACTCCCAATTTAATTAATATATGTTCTTATGTATTCACCTATTCAAGATTAAACTTTAGTGTTACTAACCAAATCAATGTGCTTAATAACAAGGCTATCAGTGATGCTCAAAGAGCAAGGCGTGCACTGAATGTACATGACCACACAATGGGTCCAACATGCTATGCAGGCGTTCTCCAAAGACTACAAGCTAAGTCTACTGCTCAATGTACTGCTACTCAGGAGTCCTCTACTATTGGTCCCGCACCTCTGCCTCACCATGCTATGTGGATAGCTGGGAGGCAAAATAAGAAGGACTATATAACGAAGCCCGCAACTGCTGAGGCGGCTGCAAAAATGGTAAAATTCAACTCTTAGAGCAAACGATCGATATTGATTATTATTATGTTTACTTACCAATTTCTATTGATGGCGATTAGCAGGAGTTGCACGAGAAGAGGAAGGAAGGCAATTTCGTTCTTGAGGGCACAACGGATGAATTGACAGTTGCTCTGGGTAACCCAGAGCATCCTGGATGTGTTAGGGGTGCAGGCGCTAGTGTGGGCATCAAAGCATTCTTTGGGCCATCTCAGCACAAACCTGTCCCAAAAGCGAGAATTTCACAAGTTGCTTTTTTTAGAATGTTATTGTGAAAGGGAATTCAATAATTGACTACGTTTCTTTTATCCATGCATAGGTAGATGAATTGATTGAGAGGAAAGTCCAAGAAGCAATGGTGAAGTGACAAGTGTCTCATACGGCCACTCAGACGATACTTGTGACGTGTCATGCTTCTATTACTCCTACTGCAGAGGTTGGGAATAATCATGTAGACCCACCACCTAGAACATCCTCTGTAAATATTTTTATGACATAGTAGCTAGTCTATTCAAGATGATATGTTTATGTATATATGTATATAACATTCTTTACATCAATTTTTAGGGGTTGAAACCATGTCGTCTAAAAAGTAAAGAATATATCATTGCAGAGGCACAGGCTTACTCAGACCTTCCAGGGGAGATGTTTCATGGGACTCCAGTACCAGCTGGTGTGGTTCGTGTGAGCCCAATACATATACTCCCCGATTGGAGGGATCTTCAACTGGCATAAGCCCACCCAGATTCTGAAATGCTTGGTGAGGCAGAAGGCGGAGTGATAATGTGGCCCAAAGCGGATGTCATCTATATTAATATTGTATGGTAAATTTACATTACATTAATTTGTTAGTGTGTATATATGAGTCAATTGATCTGAAATTATATATACAGGTCAAAAAGATGACACTCTCTACATCTCGGCCTCCACGTCCACCTCCTCAACTACCAAGTTGGCTTTCAAGGGACCTACACGCCTCGTTAGGTCCTAATTGTAGGGGTATGGCAGTATGGATCGGCAAACATGATCAAAATTGCCCTATAAATGTTACAATTCTGGAGGATGCTGCAGGTCAATCATACAATAACAATCTATTTATACAAGTTCTGTATATGTATTAATGCATATGTATTAATGCAGGTCAATCATATGAAAACAAGCTATTTTTACAAGATATTTTGGAGTTGTTTCGTTATGATTGGATGAACACATCTATGATAGAGGTATGGATATGGTGAGATCTTATTTATACATCTGTATACCTTATTTTATATATGGTGATCTGGTTTCTTATATATTAATACATACATAATACATGTTTTGCAACCACTTACACAAGATATGTACATATTTTGTATTTTCCCATGTGGGATTTTTGGTTCCATCTTTGATTAGTCTTGTAGATATAGACCCTTCTTCAGTTACTTCATACTATTATGATGCTTTTGAATATTTTGGTAAAAATAATAAGACGGTGATAATAGCTCCATTCAATGTTGAGTAAGTTTACTTTACTTATAATTTGGACTTGAGAAAATTACATTTTTATTGTGGATTTTGAGTTATTAATTTTTAACTTTCTTACCTGTAGTGGTAGGCATTGGGAGTTACTAGTTATTGTCCCCAAGATGTTCATTGTCTATTATCTAGATCCTGCGGGGAATGAATTGAATACATTATATGGACACGCAATGAAAAGGCCATTATTCTCGTGAGAAATATTTTATATTTTTATATATGTTAACATCTGTTATTACATTAGTATTTAATTATGCAATTTAATGTGTTACATTAACATGTAGGGCTTTACAAGAGTTCAAAAACGCTGGAGGAAAGGTCCCCAGGAAAAAGAACCATCCACTAATTTGGGAGAATGTGAAAGTAATTTCCTGACTCCAATGTAAATATTATTTATGTGAACTGTGCTTATTTGTATTTTTGAATATTTTGTTTGTTTCAATTTACAGTGTGCTACACAAGACAACGGTTGGGTATGTGCCGACTATGTGATGCAATTTATGGACCTAATCATCAAATATGCCATAATATAAATCGATACTATATATCAGGTATTATATATAATCTCATTAGATAATATGAGATATATCAATCTTATTATATATTATTAATTATACATATACGTCATTCTCTTTGCAGGTGTTTAAAACTGACTTCAGCACAGGTGGAAAGTTATTAGATGTACATACTCCCTATACGAGGGAGGAATTAGATGTTGTAAGAGAAGAATGGGCAAAATCCCTACAAATAATGGGAATTTTTAAATATAATTGGGACAATGATGACGATGATGAATAAAGAATGATATTTCTAAATTTTGTTCTTGTAACATCCCTGACATGGGTTATGTTTTAACCCTAGGTGTTTTTCCTAATAAAGCTAATTAGATTCTTGCTCTTATATTTGGAAAAGTAATTTAGGCTCTTGAGGAACTTCTATTTCATTCAGTCCTTTTTTAATAATGTTGAGACATTGTTTTGTTAATTTTGGACTAAAGTGCAAATTACCCAAGTTGAGGGTTTAACTTGCAAATTTCACATGATAAGATGTTCCTATGATGTTGAGACATCATAAGAATGAATATGATGTAGTTGTATGGTTTTCACAAGCTTGGGCACCAAGATAAAGCTTGTAGAGCAATCCTTGTGCATTAAAACCCAGTTTTGGTGTAATGTGCAAATTACCCAAAACCTATGGTTCAATATGCAATATATCACCTCTAGAGGGTCTCTCATGTTTCTTGGCATCAAGTAGAGCAAAGAAAATGAGAGGGGCGCATCATTTGAAATATCTTGGAGGAGAGAGAATCTTGACATTAAAATAACCAAGATTTAAGCATAAATGGAACTTTAATTTAATTTAATGCAAAAAGAAATAAATTAACTGAGGAGCCCTTCAACCAAAAGTTGAAGGATGTGTTTGCAATAGTTTTGGATGAGCTTGTGCCTTGCTATGGCACAAAAAGATCTTGGTTGAGTGGAGGCCACTCACATTATCATAATAAAAAGTAACATCCACTAAAAGGTTGGATATTAATATAAAATTCCTTTAGGTGCTTAATTTCTTTTCCATTGATCTTTGGATAATGGATAGGTTTTGCAAGCAAATGAAGATGGCTTCGTGTCCAAGAAATGTAGGGGAGTTTGGTGGAAATTATTTTGGAATTAAAAGAAAAAAATCCCATTTTCTCTTTCCTTGAAAATCCATATACATATCCTTTTTCCAATACACATAAGGATCGTTTCCTTAGGATTCCTTTTCTCATCTTTGTTTGGCCGACCAAGGAAGAGCTCAGGAGCAGGAGAAGGACTACCATAACCTGTTGGTAAGTCTTTATCATCTTCTACCTCGGATTCATGGTGAAAACCCTAAAGCAATGCTTGATTCTTAGTTTTCTTCACCCGATTGCCAATTCTAGCCAACTTCATCATCCAAAAGCTCAAGGATGGACCTTGGACAGTTTATGGAACTCCATCCACCATTAGAGCCGTGGAGCTTGGAGCTTGGGATCAGTTTTAGAGGTGGGTTTTATAACTAAAACCCTTAAACATTAGTATTGCTATCCATTCTTCCATAATCATTGGTTATATTCTTCTATTTGGTATTCTTTTGGTTCATTGCTGAAGTTTCCATGAAGAATGGTTGCTGTTCTTGGATCTATGAAAGAAGAATATGATGACATCATCATATATGTTTATCCAAATAAATCCATGTCCAAACGGTTTCAAGTTAACTTTATTAAACGGTTTCACAAACCGTTTGGGAGCAAATAGTTTCAAACCGTTTGAAGGGAAACAGTTTCACCAAACCACATGAGGCCAAACAGTTTCAGACCGTTTGGTGATGTTGACTAGGGTTGACCATTTGGGGATTTGTTCATAATGACCTAGGTTAATTACCCATCAATTATAGTTGATTAACTCCAATTGGTTCATGAGTTGAAGGTCCATCAATCACCAAAACCCTAATCGGGTTGAGTGTTGATTTCATAAGTGTTTGAGTTTGAAACTTGGGTTGATTGACCCAAACGGTTTCAAAACCGTTTGGGGATCACCCAAACGGTCTCAATACTATTTGTTGATCACCCAAGACCTTTTGGAGGTCTAGGGTTAGGTATGGTTGAGCAATTGAAGATTCAAAGATACTAGGTTGAAGTATAATCAATTGCTAATTTGGTGACAAATCCTAGGATCCAAGCCCTAATTGGTTGACTTGGATTTCGATGTTGACATGGGAAAACGGTCTCAAGACCTTTTGGAGGTCATCCAAACGACCTCAAGACCGTTTGGGGTCAGGTCATGTTCAATTTGGATGATGGTTCAATGTTTTCAAAGTAACTAATCTTACATTGATTAATGTTGAAGGATCATCAATTCCAAACACTAATCCAATTGATTCAAACCCTAATTGATGACCAATTGAGGGTCAATTGATGGTCAAATCAGTTGAATGTTGACCTATTTAACTCAATTGAAGTATGGTGATAGGTCCAATTGATTATTGGTTACATGAATTCAATGATGAAGGAATCAACATTGAAAACCCTAATTCAATTTGATTAGTTGAGACTATCTTTGGTTCATGCGGATTTGAGGAGGTTTGGACCAAACGGTCTCAAAATCATTTGGGACCAAAAGATCCCAAATCAGTTGAGTTCATGCGGTTTCAAAACTTCACTTTAGCAAACGATCTTGAAGGTCACCTTTAGCAAACGATCTTGAAGGTCACCTTTAGCAAACGATCTTGAAGGTCACCTTTAGCAAACGATCTTGAGGGTCACCTTTAGCAAATGATCTTGAGGGTCAACTTTAGTAAATGGTTTAAAGGGTCACCTTTATCAAACGGTTCCATGGTTTGAGCAAGACCGTTTGGTGGATAACTAACCAAAACCACATGGGTACTTAAAGTGGTTAAATGACAAATTGATTAATTGATTAATACATTATGTAATCAAAGATGATTACAGTAATTTGTACCCTAATGAGGTAAGGTGATTAGTACCCTTTGAATAGTTAAACTTAAATATTCATGGTGATAATGACATAACCCATGAAGTCAATCCTTCTTCAAGATTGAATTGACTTAGACTTATCAAGGCTGAAGTAAATATCATCCTATAGAGGATGAGCGAGAGAAAAGATTTCCTACATGAATGATAATCAAGTAGTGGACTTCCAATATGAATGAATGCCTAAGTAGGGTATGATCCATCATAATGAGATCATGAAACCCTAATTATGAAGGTTAATGAACCATAACCCTAATTGAGGACATTGATAGGTGAAATCCTAATACATGATGATGGTATGATCTTAATTCATAATAATGACATGATAAACCTTAATTCGAGGTACTTTGATGCTCACTCCTACTTGGGGTGAATAGTAAACCCTAATCTAGGGTGATGTGATGTGAATAGTAAACCCTAATCTAGGGTGATGAGATGTGAATAGTAAACCCTAATCTAGGGTGATGTGATCTGAATAGTAAACCCTAATCTAGGGTGATGTGATGTGAATAGTAAACCCTAATCTAGGGTGATGTGATGTGAATAGTAAACCATAATCTAGGGTGGTGTGATGTGAATACTAAACCCTAATCTAGGGTGATGTGATGTGAATAGTAAACCCTAATCTAGGGTGATTTCATGTGAATAGTAAACCCTAATCTAAGGTGATGTGAATAGTAAATCCTAATCTAGGGTGATGTCATGTGAATCGAAAACCCTAATTCCAAATAAGGTAAATGAGAATGTGAAACCCTAATTCTGGGCTATACTTTATAGCATGAAGCTCTAAGGTTGTATAATGACATGATGAGTCATTAATCCTATTTGAGCTAAAGGGGATGATTAACCCTAATTGAATTGAAAAGGGAAACCATAACCCTAGCAAGGGCATAATGGTATATTCCTTGATTAAAGATGATATAGTTGTTTTACATTGTGCTGATATAAAATTGATGTATCTGTTATCATATGTACTAATCATGCAAGTTTTATGAGATATTGAACATTACCAGGTATGAGCTATGATTCTTTGTTTATTGAAAGTACTTTATGAGCTTTGTGAGCAATGATATGCTATGTTGCCTAGTGAAAGGTAACAAAAGAGATTGATAGGCTTTAAGAGCCATGTGAAATTCCTGCATTGCAACTATCATGTTTTATACTATTAGATGACTTGATGGCAATAAGTTACCTATTAAAGTGGTAACAAGTGTTTTGATGATCTAAGGGTTTGAACATCCATACTCTTGAATCATGATGATGAGATGATAAGGGATTGAGTTCCCAATGTTAATAAAGTTGTGAAATGAACTTGATAAGAAATACATACTCTTTCTTTACAGCAATTGTTATAATGGTTTATGTTTGAAAACATGTCTGATGCTAAAAGAATGTTGTAATGTACTTCGTTAATCAAGTGAAATGATATCATGTAGAGCCCTAACCATAGATCCATCATCGTCAGCAGTTAGGTGATGGTGAAATAGGTTTTCCTAAGGAAACTCCTGGAGAGCATACTTTTGAGTATGTGGGGGTTATGGGCGTGAATATCCTTACGCCCTAATGGAGGAATTGATGTGAGATAAACATTAAATCTCTCAATCGTTCACTATATATATATATATATATATATATATGTCGGGATGACGTATCACTAATCTCTCGATGATGATGTTAATGTTGAATCGATGTGAGATAAATAAGAAATCTCTCGATTGCGAAGAGACTACATCATGCCACTGTAACTCTAATAGCGAAGTTGCTAGTATACCCTGGAAAACTATTTTAGCAGAGACACCATATGTCCTACAAGTTGTTCCTCACACTGACTGAGGAGGATGAGGTCATAGAAATCCGGCTCTTCTATTGACATATGTATGGTACCGATTTTAATTTCTCAATGGTCAGTTGGAGCATGAGTGGTATACCTCATCTCCTCAGGGCATAAGTATGTTTGTAAAATGTAATCAGCCGTGTAGCATATTTGCTTAGGATTGAATTATGAGAATCAATGGTTGATGATACATTATTTATTATGTCCTAGTTGGATAATTGATATACATGTTCTTCATATTCCTTATTGAATAAATGACTTGCTGCTTTATCAAGTTATAACTGGAATGAACTGTATAGAGAATACTGCTTTACTTAGCTCAATACATGATTTACCTATTGTTGAATATTTATAATTCTACTGCTCAATGTTATTCTATTATCTACAATAACAATGCTTCTGGCGGAGGGTTATATCTCTCGCTGGGACAATTTTCAATTGTCTCACCTCCGTGGGATTCAACTTTTTAGGTAGACGCCGAGGAAGAAGAAACCCTTCAGTGGGTGAGCAGCAGCAACAGCAACCACAGCAGCAACAATAAGGACAGCAGTGATCTTCAGGTGGAGACACTGTCTGTTAAGTTCTGTGTATATAGAGTCCTATGTGTCGTCTCTGTACTCTCAGGTCCTAGGAGTTAGTTGATGGTTTGATATAGATCTGAGATTTTTGGCTTAATGCCTCGAGATTTTTGTATATTGCTTATGTATAGTGTAACAGGGCAGTTAATGTTTGTGACTCTCGAGATGAGATGATACAGAGATGTACTGATGAATCAGAATGTAAATAACTTACTTTGGTTCTTTATGAAAGAGTTTTACAGTTTATGGATCTCTTTGCAAAAAGTTTAAATTTTTAGTGATTTTTAGTAATTTTGTTGCTAATGATCGCTTCCGCATTAGTTAATCATGTTTTCATAAGTTGGATGCCACAATTGTTGGTATGAGAGCTCTAGGTTCGCTGAGTCTACAGAGACATAGGACTAGGGTTTTTGAGTCTGTTCTACTGTCTTCCAGTCTATCTGATAGTTTCTTCTGCTCATATAGGAGGAGAAAATAAAACTAAAGATGTCTTGATCACATGATGAACATGTTGCTGAAAGTAGTGTTGCTGCACCCAGAGGAGGTGCAAGAGACTAAGGAAGGGAGGAACATGTGCCTGAACCACCCCAGTTCAATCAAGCTGACATGGGGAATCCCACCTTCCAGGCTATGTTTGGGAAGTTTATAGCTTCCATGATGCATATGAGTGATAGGATGCCCATACCTGCACCTAGGGCACCTACCCACCCTGAGGGACAAGCAGCTGGCAAGACGTTTGAACGACTACGCCGGGTTGGAGCCACGGAATATGCGGGGACAGCTGACCCAGCAGATGCTGACATGTAGCTAACTGAGTTAGAGAAGGCCTTTCAAATCCTGAACATCCCAGAAGCTGAGAAGGTTAGACATGTTGTGTACCTTATTAAGGGGAGTGCCGGTCACTGGTGGACCATAGAGGAGGGAAAAAGGCCAGGTGTGGAGATTGAATGGGAAGTATTTCGGCGAGAATTTGTCAACAGATACTTTACTAAAACGTTCCTCGATGAGAAGATCTCTCAGTTTGAGATATTAAGACAAGGACCAATGAACATTAGCCAATATGAGGCTAAGTTCATGGAGCTTTTGTGGTTCTATCCGCATATGGCAACTACAGATGAAGAGCAGATTCGGCGTTTTGAGAAGGGATTAAACGCTGAGTTGACCACCCCTGTGTCTGCTCTGGAGAACAGGGAAAGATTTGCTACTTTTGTGGAGTCTGTTAGAAGGATAGGGAGGTCTGTGACTGAGAAGAGATAGACCAAGAACAAGAAGGTGTACCCTCAGTTCCAAGGATCCTCATCCAAAGGTTTCAAGAAACTGAGGTTTTCCATGCCTACACCACCACCTAGATTCAGTACCCAGACGCAGTGGACGTCAAATAGAAGTAGAGGACGAAGTTTACCACCAGAAGGAGCTCATAGCTTAGCATATGTGTCGGTTACAGGACCATCCATACCACAGTAAGGGATCAGAAGTTGTTTCATATGTGGAAAGATGGGGCATTTGATGAAGGATTGTAGGGCCAGAGAGGCAAGTGTGACTCAACCTCAAAGGTAGAGTCAGCAAGGTTCTCAAAGGAGATAGTTTCCAGGTGGTGCTAGAGGATGTGGACAAGCGTCCCAAGCTAGATCATTGGCACCCAGTCATCGAACACTGAATCAACCACAGGCGACGGTGAGATTCTATGCAATGAATCCACCCGATGCAGTGATCAACCCTCGGGTTGTGACAGGTCAGATGAATTTGTTTTATTCTGATATGTCTACATACTACATCGTATATGTTTTAATTGATCCAGGGTGCTACACATTCCTTTATCACTCGAAGAGTGATTTTTGACTGCAATATGACAATTGGCCATAGGGCAGAGAGTTTGAAGTTAGAAACTCCTTTGTTGGGATCTGTTGTGTTGCAGGAGGTGTGTTCTCCCTGCATTCTTTCCTTTTTTGAACATCGCATTCAAGTGGATCTTATACCACTTGAGATGCACGGGTTCGATGTAATCCTTGGTATGGATACCTTAGAAAGGTATAAGGTTGTCTTGGAATGTGAATCCAAGCAAGTTGTGTTCACAGATAATAGTGACACATGGATATTTCAAGGAGACAGAAAGATCCTTCCAACCTGTCTTGTGTCAGCTATGGTAGTTGAGAAGTTGTTGAGGCAAGGATGTTATGCATTCTTGGCCCATGTGGTAGATACCACCATGGAGAGTTCTAATCCTATTGAAGTTCCTATAGTCAGGGAATTTGAAGATGTATTTCCTAAAGAACTTCCAGGTATACCTCCGCCTTGAGAGATTGATTTTGAGATTAATCTAATTCCAGGCACGCAACCAATAGCACAAACACCGTATAGGATGGCATAACTCAAGAAACAACTGCAAGAGTTGCTTGAGAAGGGTTTTATCCGACCAAGCACTTCACCCTGGGGTGCTTCGGTCCTCTTTGTTAAGAAGAAGGATGGAGTGATGCGGTTTTGCATTGATTACAGACAGCTAAATAACGTAACTATAAAGAATAAGTATCCTTTACCAAGGATTGACGACCTATTTGATCAGCTGTGTGGTGCAACTGTCTTTTCAAAGATAGATCTGAGGTCAGGATATCATCAGCTACGTATTAATGAGGGTGACATACCTAAGTCTTCTTTTAGGAAAAGGTATGGTCACTATGAGTTCACAGTTATGTCGTTTGGACTAACTAATGCACCAACTACATTTATGGAACTCATGAATAGAATATTTCAATCTTTTCTCGATCAGTGTGTAGTCGTCTTCATAGATGACATCCTGATCTACAGTAGAGATGCTCAGCAGCATGAGCAGCATCTTCGTCAGGCTCTAACTTTGCTAAGAGAGCATGAGTTATATGCTAAGTTTAGCAATTGTGAGTTTTGGTTACCAGAAGTTTCTTTTCTTAGACACGTAATATCTGCTTCAGGTATACGTGTTGACCCTAAAAAGGTAGAATTTGTCCTGCAATGGGAGCAGCCAAAGACACCGACGGAGATTCGCAGTTTCTTAGGGTTGGCAGGCTATTACAGGAGGTTCATTAAGAACTTCAGTTCTATATCTTTACCCTTAACCAAGTTGACTAGGAAGGATGTTCCTTTTCCCTGGAATAACAAGTGTCAGCAATCATTCCAGTTGTTGAAGGAAAGGTTGACAAGTGCACCAGTGCTAGTGTTACGTGAACAAGGGAAAGGGTATATAGTTTTTTATGATGCCTCTAAGAATGGACTAGGGTGTGTGTTAATGCATGATAAACATGTGATTTCTTTTGCTTCTCGACAGCTTATGAAACACGAGGAGAATTATCTGACACACGATCTAGAACTAGCTGTTGTAGTCCATGCTTTGAAGATCTGGAGACATTATCTCTATGGAGAGACATTCCAAATTTTCACAGACCATAAAAGCCTAAAGTACATCTTTTCTCAGTGTGAGCTAAACATGAGGCAATGCCGCTGGATGGAGTTAATCAAGGACTATGATTGTACAATTGATTATCATCCAGGGAAGGCCAATGTGGTTGATGATGCTTTGAGTAGCAAATCAGCAACACCAGCCTTAGATAAAGCATAGTTGAATTCTTTGGTGTGCTCTAGGAGGGATATGCTTATCTCTTTAAGGCAAGACAATGTACAGTTAAAAGTATCATTATTATCAGGGTTGCTAGCTGAGATGCACATAAAACCTACTCTGAGACAGCAGATTAAGGAGGCACAGCAAGTTTATGTTGTAGTTCAGCAGATTAGATCAGAGTATGGTAGTGAGAAACGAGATGGTTTCCATGATTCAGATGATCAGGTAGCCTATTATCATGGTAGGATGATAGTACCTGATGTGGATAATTTAAGGAAGTTAGTCCTGGAAGAAGCTCATTCTTCTATGTATGCTATGCATCCAGGAAGCACCAAGATGTATCATAACTTGAGAGAAATGTATTGGTGGCCTGGATTGAAGAAGGATGTTGCTGAGTTTGTTATGCGGTGTCCTGTATGTCAGTAAGTTAAAGCTGAACACCAGAAGCCTGCAGGAACAATGCAGCCTTTGCCCATACCACAGTGGAAGTGGGATCATGTAATCATGGATTTTGTGGTTGGTCATGATTCCATTTGGGTAATGGTTGATAGGTTGACAAAGACAGCACACTTCTTACTTGTCAAAACAACCTATTCTGCTGAGAAGTTGACCCAGTTATATGTAGATGAGATAGTGCGACTGCATGGGGTCCCAGTTACCATTGTTTCTGACAGAAGTCCCCAGTTTATGAGTCATTTTTTTGAGCAACTTCATAAAGCCTTAGGCACATAGTTAAGGTTTAGCACAACCTTTCATCCTCAGACTGATGGACAATCAGAAAGGACTATACAAACCTTGGAGGACTTGCTCAGGGCATGTGTCCTCCAGTTTACAGGAAGTTGGGATCTACATCTAAGTTTGATAGAGTTTGCCTATAACAATAGCTATCAACACGGTATTGACATGGCACCTTATGAAGCTTTGTATGGTAGATGTTGTAGATCTACCTTATGTTGGTATGAAACTGGTGAATATCAACTTTTGGGTCCTGATCTTGTGTAGCAGACCACCAAGAAGATTAAAATAATACAACAACATTTAAGATTGCACAGGATACATAGAAATCTTACGCTGATAAGCGTCGTAGACCTTTAGAATTCTAAGTTGGAGACAGAGTGTACCTCAAGGTCTCACCTTGTAAGGGAGTTCTTAGATTTGGAAGGAAAGGAAAGTTAGCTCCTAGATTTATGGGGCCTTATCCAATCATTGAACGTGTTGGAAAAGTAGCTTATAAGCTGGAGTTACCACCTGAGGTGCAAAAGTTGCACCCAGTGTTCCACATTCCCATGCTAAGGAAATGTCATCCTGACACAGAATCAGTTCTGCAGCCTATGGAAGTAGAGTTAAATGATGATATATCCTATGTTGAAGGACCTATGTTGATTCTTGACAGAAGAATCAAAAAGCTAAAGAAGAAAGACATTAGTCTTGTAAAAGTCCTCTGGAATGATCGTGGCATTGAAGAAGCTACATGGGAACTAGAGGAAGAAATAAGGAGGAAATACCCTACTCTTTTCTCTTAAAATGTTTTGTTAATGATTTCGGAGACGAAATCCTTGTAAGGGGTGGATAATTTGTAACATCCCTGACCTGGGTTATGTTTCAACCCTAGGTGTTTTGCCTAATAAAGCTTATTAGATGCTTGCTTTTATCTTTTGAAAAGTAATTAAGGCTCTTGAGGAACTTCTATTTCAATTTCAGTCCTTTTTGAATAATGTTGAGACATTGTTTTGTTAATTTTAGACTAAAGTACAAATTACCCAAGTTGAGCGGTTAACTTGCAAATTTCACATGATAAGATGTTCCTCTGATGTTGAGACATCATAAGAATGAATATGATGTAGTGGTATGGTTTCCACAAGCTTGGGCACCAAGATAAAGCTTGTAGAGCAATCCTTGTGCTTTAAAACCTAGTTTTGGTGTAATGTGCAAATTACCCAAAACCTAGTGTTCAATATGCAATATATCACCTTTAGAGGGTCTCTCATGTTTCTTGGCATCAAGTAGAGCAAATCAACTGAGAGGGGTGCCTCATTTGAATTATCTTGGAGGATAGAGAATCTTGACATTAAAATAATCAAGATTTAAGCATAAATCGAACTTTAATTTAATTTAATGCAAAAAGAAATAAATTAATTGAGGATCCCTTCAACCAAAAGTTGAAGTATGTGTTTGCAATAGTTTTGGAAGAGCTTGTGCCTTTCTATGGCACAAAAATATCTTGGTTGAGTGGAAGCCACTCACATTATCATAATAAAAAGTAACATCCACTAAAAGGTTGGATATTAATATAAAATTCCTTTAGGTGCTTAATTTCTTTTCCATTAATCTTTGGATAATGGAGATGTTTTGCAAGCAAAGGAAGATGGCTTCGTGGACAAGAAATGGAGGGGATTTTAGTGGAAATTATTTTGGAATTAAAAGAAAATAATCTCATTTTCTCTTTCCTTGAAAATCCATATACATATCCTTTTTCCAATACACATAAGGATCGTTTCCTTAGTATTCCTTTTCTCATCTTTGTTGGCTGACCAAGGAAGAGCTCAGGAGCAGGAGAAGGATGACCATAACCTGTTGGTAAGTCTTGATCATCTTCTACCTCGGATTCATGGTGAAAACCCTAAAGCAATGCTTGATTCTTAGTTTTCTTCACCCGATTTCCAATTCTAGCCAACTTGATCATTCAAAAGGTCAAGGACGGACCTTGGACAGTTGCTGGAACTCCATCCACCATTATATCCGTGTATCTTGGAGCTTGGGATCAGTTTTAGAGGTGGGTTATATAACTCAAACCCTTAAACATTAGTATTGCTATCCATTCTTCAATAATCGTTGGTTATATTCTTCTATTTGGTATTCTTTTGGTTCATTGCTGAAGTTTCCATGAAGAACGGTTGTTGTTCTTGGATGTACGAAAGAAGAAGATGATGACATCATCATATATGTTTATCCAAAGAAATACCTATCCAAACAGTTTCAAGTTAACTTTATTAAACGGTTTCCCAAACCGTTTGGGAGCAAACGGTTTCAAACCGTTTGAAGGGAAACGGTTTCACCAAACCGCATGAGGCCAAACGGTTTCAGACCGTTTGGTGATGTTGACCAGGGCTGACCTTTAGGGGATTTGTTCATAATGACCTAGGTTAATGACCCATCAATTATAGTTGATTAACTCCAATTGTTTCATGAGTTGAAGGTCCATCAATCACCAAAACCCTAATCGGGTTGAGTGTTGATTTCATAAGTGTTTGAGTTTGAAACTTGGGTTGATTGACCCAAACGGTTTCAAAACCGTTTGGGGATCACCCAAATGGTCTCAAGACCGTTTGGTGATCACCCAATACCATTTGGAGGTCTAGGGTTAGGTATGGTTGAGCAATTGAAGATCCAAAGATACTAGGTTGAAGTATAATCAATTGCTGATTTGGTGACAAATCCTAGGATCCAAGCCCTAATTGGTTGACTTGGATTTTGATGTTGACATGAACAAACGGTCTCAAGACCATTTGGAGGTCATCCAAACGACCTCAAAACTGTTTGGGGTCAGTTCATGTTCAATTTGGATGATGGTTGAATGTTTTCAAAGTAACTAATCTTACATTGATTAATGTTGAAGGATCATCGATTCCAAACCCTAATCCAATTGATTCAAACCCTAATTGATGACCAATTGAGGGTCAAATCAGTTGCAGGTTGACCTATTTAACTCAATTGAAGTATGGTGATAGGTCCAATTGATGATTGGTTACATGAATTCAATTATTGAAGGAATCAACATTGAAAGCCCTAATTCAATTTGATTAGTTGAGACTATCTTTGGTTCATGTGGTTTTGAAGAGGTTTGGACCAAACGGTCTCAAGACCGTTTGAGTCCAAACGGTCTCCAGACCGTTTGGGACCAAACGATCCCAAATCATTTGAGTTCATGCGGTTTCAAAACTTCACTTTAGCAAACGATCTTGAAGGTCACCTTTAGCAAACGATCTTGAAGGTCACCTTTAGCAAACGATCTTAAAGGTCACCTTTAGCAAACAATCTTGAAGGTCACCTTTAGCAAACGATCTTGAAGGTCATCTTTAGCAAACGATCTTGAGGGTCACCTTTATCAAACGATCTTGAAGGTCAACTTTAGTAAACGGTTTCAAGGGTCACATTTACCAAACGGTTTCATGGTTTGAGCAAGACCGTTTGAGGTATGACTTGGTCAAGAGCGTTTGGTGGATAACTAACCAAAACGGCATGGGTACTTAAAGTGGTTAAAGGACAAATTGATTAATTGATTAATACATGATGTAATCAAATATTATTACAATAATTTGTACCCTAATGAGGTAAGTTTATTAGTACCCTTTGAATAGTTAAGCTTCAATATTCATGGTGATAATGACATAAAACATGATGTCAATCCTTCTTCAAGATTGAATTGACTTAGCCTTATCAAGGCTGAAGTAAATATCATCTTATAGAGGATGAGAGAGAGAAAAGATTTCCTACATGAATGATAATCAAGTAGTGGACTTCCAATATGAATGAATGCCTAATTAGGGTATGATCCATCATAGTGAGATCATGAAACCCTAATTATGAATGTTAATGAACCATAACCCTAATTGAGGACATTGATAGGTGAAATCCTAATACATGATGATGGTATGATCTTAATTCATAATAATGACATGATAAACCTTAATTCAAGGTACTTTGATGCTCACTCCTATTTGATGTGAATAGTAAACCCTGATCTAGGGTGATGTGGTGTGAATAGTAAACCCTAATCTAGGGTGATGTGATGTGAATAGTAAACCCTAATCTAGGGTGATGTGATGTGAATAGTAAACCCTAATCTAGGGTGATGTGATGTGAATAGTAAACCCTAATCTAGGGTGATGTGATGTGAATAGTAAACCCTAATCTAGGATGATGTGATGTGAATAGTAAACCCTAATCTAGGGTGATGTGATGTGAATAGTAAACCCTAATTCCAAATAAGGTAAATGAGAATGTGAAACCCTAATTCTGGGCTATACTTTATAGCATGAAGCTCTAAGGTTGGATAATGACATGATGAGTCATTAATCCTATTTGAGCTAAAGGGGATGATTAACCCTAATTCAATTGAAAAGGGAAACCCTAACCCTAGCAAGGGCATAATGGTGTATTCCTTGATTAAAGATGATATAGTTGTTTTACATTGTGCTGATATGAAATTGATGTATCTGTTATCATCTGTACTAATCATGCAGGTTTTATGAGATATTGAACATAGCCAGGTATGAGCCATGATGCTTTGTTTATTGGAAGTAGTTTATGAGCTTTGTAAGCAATGATATGCTATGTTTCCTAGTGAAAGGTAACGAAAGAGATTGATAGGTTTTAAGAGCCATGTGAAATTCTTGCATTGAAACTATCATGTTTTACACTGTTAGATGACTTGATGGCAATAAGTTACCTATTAAAGTGGTAACAAGTGTTTTGATAATCTAAGGGTTTGAACACCCATACTCTTGAATCATGATGATGAGATGATAAGGGATTGAGTTCCCAATGTTAATAAAGTTGTGAAATGAACTTGATAAGAAATAAATACTCTTTCTTTACAGCAATTGTTATAATGGTTTATGTTTGAAAACATGCCTGATGCTAAAATAATGGTGTAATGTACTTAATTAATAAAGTGAAATGATATCATGTAGAGCCCTGACCATAGATCCATCATCCTCAGCAGTTAGGTGATGGTGAAACAGGTTTTCCTAAGGAAACTCCTGGAGAGCATACTTTTGAGTATTTGGGGGTTATGGGCACGAATATCCTTACGTCCTAATGGACGAATTGATGTGAGATAAACATTAAATCTCTCAATCCTTCATTATATATATATATATTGGGATGATGTATCACTAATCTTCTGATGATGATGTTAATGTCGAATCGATGTGAGATAAATAAGAAATCTCTCTATTGTGAAGAGAGTACAACATGCCACTATAACTCTAATAGTGAAGTTGCCAGTATACCCTGGAAAGCTATTTTAGCAGAGACGCGAGATGTCCTGTATGTTGTTCATCACACTGACTGAGGAGGATGAAGTCATAGAAATCCGGCTCTTCTATTGACCTATGTATGGTTCTGATTTCGATTTCACAATGGTCGGTTGGAGCATGAGCGGTATACCTCATCTCCTCAGGGCATAAGTATGTTTGTAAAATGTAATCAGCCTTGTAGCATATTTGCTTAGGATTGAATTATGAGAATCAATGGTTGATGATACATTGTTTATTATGTCCTAGTTGGATAATTGATATACATGATCTTCATATTCCTTATTGAATAAATGACTTGCTACTTTATCAAGTTATAACTGGAATGAACTGTATAGAGAATACTACTTTACTTAGCTCAATAAATGATTTACCTGCTATTAAATATTTATAATTGTATTGCTCAATGTTATTCTATTATCTGCAATAACAATGCTTCTGACGGAGGGTTATATCTCTCGCTGGGACAATTTTCAATTGTCTCACCCCCGTGGGATTCAACTTTTTAGGTAGACGCCGAGGAAGAAGAAACCCTTCAGTGGGTGAGCAGCAGCAACAGCAACCACAGCAGCAACAACAAGGACAGCAGTGATCTTCAGGTGGAGACACTGTCTGCTAGGATCTGTGTATAGAGAGTCCTATGTGTCTTATCTGTACTCTCAGGTCCTAGGAGTTAGTTGATGGTTTGATATAGATCTGAGATTTTTGGCTTGATGCCTCGAGATTTTTGTATACTGCTTATGTACAGTGTAACAGGGTAGTTAATGTTTGTGACTCTCGAGATGAGATGATACAGAGATACACTGATGAATCAGAATGTTAATAACTTACTTTGTCTCTTTATGAAAGAGTTTTACAGTTTGTGGATCTCTTTGCAAAAAGTTTAAATTTTTAGTGATTTTCAGTAATTCCGTTGTTAATGATCGCTTCCGCATTAGTTAATCATATTTTCATAAGTTGGATGCCATAATTCTCATAATTATTTTTGTGTGAATGTGAATGACTTTTTCTAAATTGTCATATGTGTGAATGTGAATGACTTTTTCTGATCAATACATGAATGTCTGAATGTGAAAAGAGATGAAATGAATGCAGCTGAATGTGAATGTAAATGACTTTGCATGTTTCTACATGTATCTGATCAATACATGTGTCTGGATGTGAATGACTTTGCATATTTGTGGCCTGTTGTTGGCTGATATCAATGGATGTTGTAAACCTGTAGTTTAGAACTGAACTGCATGTTTTGCATCCTGCGACCAGCCATACAGCAGGCCTACAAACTGATAAGAAAAAAATCAGAACATAGGGGTCGGTTATTTGTATAAAACTGACACCAAAGACATACGGCGTCGGTTATTAGCAAAAAAATTGACGTCTCTTCCATGGCTGGCGTCGGTTATCAGTAAGAACCGACGCCTATTATGGCCAGGCACGGTCGTGCTGGCAGGGATATGGCGTCAGTTATTGTTTAATAACTGATGTGTTTAACCATGATATATTATCCATTTTATGTACTAACCGACGCTTATAGTTCCCTTGTTGGCGCATTTTTGGTGACGGGAAGGGTTATGGCATCGGTGTTTGTTTAATAACCGATGTCTTTGATCATGATATAGTTTTAGTTTTCATTAAGAACTGATGCATATAGTTCCCTTGCTGGCGCGTTTTTGGTGGCGGGAAGGGTTATGGCGTCGGTTAGAAACCGACGCTGAAGGTGTCGACTTTTAGCGGTGCCCACTTGGGTGTCGCTTGGAAACTGACACTAAAGGCTCTAAATAACCGACGCCAAAGGTCTTTTTTGTAGTAGTGTGATTTTTAAATACATCTAATCTTGAAAATGTTGAATTGGTGATCCATTTGTATGGTTCTAAGTTATGGGATTCTATATTTTCCTTTATAATGATTGACACATGTAATTCACATGTGTCGGATAGTATACACGTGTGTGTGTGCATCTGCATACATGTGTGTGTGTCTTTTAAAACACGGGTTGTAGATCAAATGTGATAGTTGAAAGGGTAACATTTAAAGTACATGAATAATGAATGTCAACACCATTTGCTTGACACACTACGTTAGATCATTTTACATATTTTATACAAAATATGTCCTATATATGTAATAGTTGCACGAACAAAACATCTTTTATACATGAAGGGAAGACAATATTGATTTTCCCTTATTTTGAAATTTGATACAGGTAAGTATCCTAATCCACATTGTGATATCACTTGTTCACCATACAAGTTGGCATTCCATGTATTACTCCCGCATCTTATTAAATAATGAAAAAAGTTATTTACTTTTAATCTCATTAGGTGTTTGGAACATTTCGTTTAACATAGGCATTTAGTGATGAGTGATCCGTCTTTTCAGAAATTGTTACATATCCCCCCAAAATAGTGACATTAATTGAATAGAAACATGGATGAATAACCTACCTTTTTGTGATTATAGTGTCATTTCTTCTAAGATCTTACAATCGAATAGAAACATGAATGAATAGATCAACTTTCTTTATATTGATCTTTGTGGATGAAGAAGAGGTTGGTTTCGACTAGTATGGTGGTAACTAGGCTTTGTAGGGTTTCGTATCCTAGTTTGCGTAGATTGAATCTTCAACAATATGTATGTTTGTCGATCAACATTACTAGATATGCCTGTGTCATTATGTGCTTCTTGTGTGCTAGATTCCATCCAAATTGTATCCCTAGTGGACTTCTGTCACCTAATTCCTTGTTATTAAGGGACTAATTTCCTTGCATGGTTGGTGATAGTCAGGTGTCGACCCCAATGCATGGTCTAATGACTTTGTTGAGACCTATGTTTTTGGTAAATAGTTGTGTGGGCCTTGTCGCTTGACTCCCTTCATGAGGTGGGAACTTTCTTTTTCACAAGCTCCTTCATATGTAAAAGGATATAATTCTCTAGATCAAAACGTTCTTGTTCATCATGTATATCATAATGTGTAATTACACTTCAACATAGACATAATTTCTTGGCAAGTTTAATATTCAACGATCTGTATATTTCTAGTTTTTTGAAGTTAAACAGACAAATTTCATTATGGAGGAGCCATACGGCATCTACATGAGGAGAAAAATAAACTAAAAGACCACACAAAGATCAAGAACGGATACATACCACCACAAAAACTCATATCGGAATCTGATAAGGACAATGATGTATAGATCCCTCTTCTCCTTCGTTGGCTAAGGCAGCTTTCTATGAGGAATACCTTCAACCTGAGTATGTATATGTGGTAGAGTACCTCCACTAAATCGGTGTTCCAAAATGATATTTTTCCCACACTTCATGCCATACAAACTCCCAACAAAATTGACCGAGAAAGAAAAATCTACCACGAGAAGAGAAAGCAGCGCTGATTAACAGCGAGATAGACAAAACGAGAGAACAATCTAAACAGAAAGCCAGTAAAAGAGAAAGGGGATAGGAAACTCGTCGTAGTCGGGCTCAACGACAGGTGGAAGAAGACTGCTGCCTCCAAAGACACCACGTCCACACACCTCCCGAAGAAGAGACCCTGCTGATGACGGGCGAGAAGAGGCCGAGGGGGAGTAGGGCACCGCTTTGCGGCGGCCAAACCCCCTCCCCCCAGCCAGCCACCTATGGAGGAAGTAACCCTAGCGGCGCTAGGGTGAGAGAGCGGGGAGTTTCTCAAGTTTTGTGTTATTCTGTATATTTCTAGTTAAGATATCGTATTGCCCAAAGTAATGCTATATTTATATTCGGGAGCATTAAGTCTCTTATTTATTTGTAGTAAAAAATGATTTCGTTAGAGTAATTGTGGCGTAATTTGCACCATGGCTTCAACTTCTAATGAACCATATAAATAATTTGAAGATGATATATACATCCAATATGTCTTTTGAATATCAATAGAAACAAATAGGCTCTTAGATGTCTTCCTTCTTCGAGCTTTCCTTGTACAGAGTCTCTACTTCCTTACGTAGAGTTTCCTTGTCATCACTTGAAATACATAAATCATATGTAAATATCAAAATAGGAAGCTTGTAGCAAGTTTCTATGTTTAGTATCTGCCATTTATTTAAATTTCCATATATGTACGCACATGCAATACTCTGGTGTTATGCAACTCTGATCCGAATGATTTTCAAACACGACTTAGCTACATGGTGGGACTATGTATCCAACAGATGGACCATGCACCAAAGCATTGTTATTCTGCAAAGCAAATATTAGGAGCCGGCAATTGTATATTATAATATCTCCCTTATTCAATATAAAAGATAATATGCAAGAGTCTTGTCAATATAACGATGCCTAAATAAGAATATATCCCCTGTGAATGCGAGTAAACCACGTGACCACAAAAGCTTTGAGAAGGAGAAACCGAGCTCTGCAGCAGGAGGAATGAGCTACTTTGCCGTGCGTCATGGTGCTATTACTTACCTAGCTGGAGCCCCACCGTAGAGATATAATAACTAAAAAGAACAAATCTAATAAAAAATGAAGGCTATGAATATTCGTAGATTACTATAGCTGAAGTTGAATGACCACCAAAAGATCTCATCCGTTGAGAAGGAGCCCTTCGGCTAGAGATTAGATATCAAGATTCTAGCTGCCCATTCGGGGAATATAAAATCATTGTTCCTTGCATGGTTTTCTACATGTAAGAAAGGCAAGATTCTATTTGTTTTTACACCATGATTTCAACCTACACCAAAACGGTATAGATGAGGTTGCCTGACAATATGAATTCAGTATTCTTTCTCACGGACACTATAAATTGAGTTTCTCGTTTAAGCTGAAACAAACTGAAAGTGAGATGTGGTCCTCATCTACCACATTCCTTGTAAAACCTCTAACTACTTGCTTGGAGAGTAGTAGTGTGTGATATTACGTAGGTGATGTATTATCTGCACAACTTCAATATCAAAACAGAAAATGAAAACTGACTTTGAAGTTTGCATATATATAATTATTTTAGCACATACAGTAAAGATCTGCATGTTACATGTGGCAATAATACTCAAGGTGTAATATACACTCTAGCATATAACTCCAGTGCCGTCCAATGGCCTAGAACGGCTGGCAACGGTAACGCCAACTGAAAAGCTTTGCACCCACATGTAGGCAGTTGAGCAAAAACTTTGTTTCCTGCTCTATTGTACTGCAGCTGAAAAGCTCATGCATTTCATTACTATTTCTATGTTCCGGAAATCATATCAATCTACCTATAGGTACATAGGCAATGTGAATTTCCCCTCTCCTTCATTGAGGTACTAAGCCCGACACCAGCGAAGTCCAACCCATATCTAATTTTAGCACACCTATAAAGCGGAACATTTCTGCCATTCCTGTTCTGGCATTTCAATTCTCAGATACTCATCCAGGTGACATTTGAAATTTACATTGTTTGCATGGTATAATATCCAATGCAAAAGTCCTAATTTATGGATCAAGCACAACCGACCACATTTTTCCCAAAGAGATCATATCAATCTACCTATAGGTACATAGGCAATGTGAATTTCCCCTCTCCTTCATTGAGGTACTAAGCCCGACACCAGCGAAGTCCAACCCATATCTAATTTTAAAACACCTATAAAGCGGAACATTTCTGCCATTCCTGTTCTGGCATTTCAATTCTCAGATACTCATCCAGGTGACATTTGAAATTTACATTGTTTGCATGGTATAATATCCAATGCAAAAGTCCTAATTTATGGATCAAGCACAACCGACCACATTTTTCCCAAAGAGATCACAAACTAAGCTTTAGTGCATGCTCGATTTTAATTCCATGCAACAATACAAACCTCCACGCAACAAGAAAGAGACAACTTGTTAGGGGCCTCGCAATTGCAGTATAAAGAGCCATCTACTCCGGATTAGCAGAATCATAATTTAATTCAGCCAGCTAAACAGCCATCTACTCCGGATTAGCAGAATCATAATTTATGTACGGATACAGCTTTTGTGGACTCAAAAAAGAAAACAGGAGAGGGGGAAAGGGGTTCAACTTGTTGCACTTCCCAGCCCCTGTTTCAGGTATTAGTACAAAGTCGCACTTGATATATGGGCCCAGATAACGTCTAGCAAGAAACTTCATCCTTGTCGACTTGAGGATCATTCGAACATTTAGAAGGTCAAATTTGCACCCGATGGTGCAACTTACCATTCACACGTCCTTCGAGGCAGCCAAGTTTTATTTATAAGATGGGAGGCAATGATCGTCATACCATACATCATATCAAAATTATAACAAAAAGTATGGGTTTGTAATAACCCATAAAAGTCAACAATCTTGCGGAGACTTTATTACCCTAAAGAACCTGCACTAAAGCGGCAAAGTCTGAAATAACACAACCCCAGCCGACCCCCATTGTATCAGCTGCCCAAAATCGGGTCAGCAGGAACAGAATCTCCATCCAAACCATTTATGAAAAATACAAATTATCTGTGTTGTGAGAATTAGAGGACCCACCAACACAGATACAAAATAACAAATCCCAGAGAAAAAAGGCTAAAAGTCCATGTTCTCGGTGGTAAAATATATGAGACTTTATAAGAAATCTAAGCAGGCCTCTGCAATTTAATCTGCCCGAGATTGACCAGCACGGGAAGAAAGAATGATGCCAACAATGAGGCCGTAGAGAGCCAGCGCCTCAGCAAAAATAAGGATGAGGATCATACCAACAAACAGCTTTGGTTGCTGTGCATTAGCCCTGCAAGAAGCAAAGACTTAGAATTAGGAAAAGAAGCACGGCCTGAGAGCATGCTATTTACATAATCGCAATAATTGAAATAATAGGTTGTAGTCAGACTCAGATTCCTCGTCCAGATATGCATTAAAAAGAACCTTGGGACGAGGCAAGTGCTAATCACTGATGCAGCCGTTCCCGTCTCATAGAAGCTAAAAAATGTTGTTAGTCAAAAGTCTCCATACACTCCCACTGTCAACTGTTGCATGGCTTGCTGCATAATTGCATAATGTATCCTGTAAGAAGCATAAGATCCATTTCTCTTTCAACAGATGACAAATTGTATTAAGAAAAAGGGTAACTCTGCCTCAAGTGGCTAAAAGCCGCCAACCATGTTGTAAAATACTTGTTTTTGACTGTGATAACATTCCTAGGTATGACCTGTTCCCTCAATAATTCATATAGAATCAATAGCCTGGACGCAAGAAGGTCAAGATATCAAGGCATGTTCCATTCTTCCCGTTTTATACATAAGCATCCACTTTTCCTTTAGAATGTGATCTCTAGGTACTACTCTTGGACTTCGTGCATTATCCCCCAGATTCCACAATGCAACCTTAACATGAATTCAAGCACACTCTTCAATGCAGTTATCTACTATACTATCATCATCTCTACTGAATCTTCATTTGTAACATGTGTGACTCCACAAGCTCCTTACACATCTCATTTTAAGTTGTCTGCCTCCAAACTTCACAACCTCAGGATATGTTTCCTTTGAGCCTTCCTAAAGAAGCTTCTAAATCAACTTTTAACCTTCTATCAGAACTGCTGGACCTCTCAACTGTTCAATTGACTAGATTTGTCATAAGGTGTTGTCAGGAATTCTTCCCCACCCTATAAACTTTTCAAATGTTTGGATCCTCTTTTTCCTTGAGGCTATAACATAAGCAATAAAACTTGTTTGATACAAGAGTTACCGTCCCCCAAAATGGAGGTTGCAGCTACCAGACCGGTTGTAAGCCTCAAATACTGATACGTACAGACAGACTCTTTGCTAGGCCTTTCTGAGCCAAGGCAGGGCGCACTCCACTACGCTCGTGCCTGTACCTAGCTCAAGGCTTGACCAGGTTTCTCTTCTTGGACAATAATGTACATTTTACTTCTTTCATAATACATGAAGGGCATGTTTGCTTTGTAGGATTTAGGTGGATTTACATAAATGCTGGATTTACATAATCCCAGGTACGGAAAATTCCTGATTTTTAGAAAATTCTGTAGACCAATGTTTAGGTTTGGTTTCCTTGCATTTATGTCACAGACTTTTGCCAGTTGGGTGCCTAGTTTCCTGAGATTTCTCAAGCACGTAGCACTCTGGAACGTGGGCTGTTAGAGAAAATTTAGCGCTCGGCACTGGATGACAGTGTCCAGCCCTTTTCAAATGGATAGCTCCGTCCAGCACTAACATAGTCCAAAAGAAATACAGGATAATGCCAATTTCTCCAATCCTGCTTACCAAACTTGACATTTTCGTTGTTGGGTCACCAACTCCAATCCAATACGATGGAATGCAGCAGCTAATCAAACATGCCCTAAAACACATGCTTCCTCAACATCCCTAGTTACGTTGCTCTGATGCAAAAAAAAGTTACGTTGCACTGATGCCCTCCCTCCTGACCCTTGTGTGCAGTCCCTTGGACCTTCTACCTTCTCCCTCGAATCCCCTTACTTCATCATTGACCTCTTCATTATCTTGATCACCCTTTCGGGTGCCTTCTTGCCTCCTCCATGTCTAACCATTATCCAATTCAAGGAGGATAGCTGAAATGTTATCTTGTCAGTCAAGGACTATTGACTAGCTAATGAGTTGCACCACCCACGTTGTTGGCTCTAATAGCAAGTCACCAAATCTCAAACATTGATCTCCACATCTTTTACCATAGCAGCAAAGAAGTTTCAATAAATCTAAATCAATGTCTTTTCCTTTTTTATGGACGGCGAGTCATTTTAGTATTACTGGTTGAGCTCCCAAGTTTTTCTAACAGGGGTTTAAATCCAGCCATGCATGTAGATTGGATCACATGCCCAGAGTTGGAGGCTTCTGCAATATAAACTATTTTAAGATTTAGGTTACACTCATCTAACATGGTGCAACAAGGTGAGCATGTGGATATCATTATTCCTTTGACCAATAACATGCATTTGTGCAATTGAAACATCATCCAGAGCTTCTGTTTTTTTCTCTCATTGAGTATGCCATTTTTTGTAAAGAATCAATCCTTCCTCCTATTGGAATGGGGCTTTCATTTATGACATCCTATTGTATATGATTGCTTAGACAGAAGAGAGGAGCCTTGCTGCTACTAGATCTAAGTGGATAGCTAGAGACTACCATAAATAATTGATATTAAACTTCCACCTTCAAGTTAACAATGTCATTTACTGCCATGACTACATATATCTAGAGGTTTGGATTGTTTCTTTGAATCTCCTCCACCTAGGTCCTAGACTATCCTTGATAACATTGGGGTTAGAGGAGACTTAGAAAAACATTCAAACACTGGAGGGAGTAGAAATCTTGGAAGTCTGGGTCCCATTAAGGATGTGCAACTACTAAGGTCAATTTATGCTAATTCGTGTTAATTTAGCTCAAGATAGGGTATAGTACAGGTTTATTTAGGTCTGAATCAGGTCAGTTCAGATCAATTGATATCTAATCCATGCTAGTTTAGAACTAATTTAACTCATTTCAGGTCAGTTTAAGTTTTATTTTGGTCAGTTTGCATCTAAGTTTAGGCCAATTTAGCACTGCAGTTAAATTTAAGTGTGAATAAATCTCATACACTTATCTAGTTAGAAGTTTGAAAGAAATTCAATTTGTTTGAGTCCATTTCAAGTTTTTCAACCAATTTCAGGCCTGATAAACACTCATGGAGAATCAGGTCTGGCTAAATCTAAGATCAGTTATTTGGGCCATCTTGGGTTTAATGCAGATTGCTTAAAGTCAAGTTAGATACTAGTTAGCGAATCCACATAGTAGTTTAGGTATTAGGCAAAAATATGTAAGCATGGTATTTTTACATAAGCCTTTAGATAATACTAATATATACATATGCTTATGCATATATACGCGTACTGTAAAATATATCTAAGACCATAAGTAAACTAAGTAAATATGTTAGATAAATGGTAACAAAGAAAAAAAAGGCCGCCAACAACTATCCATTTAGACTGTCGTCTACCCGCCTTGATGACTTTGCCATCCACAATTTTATCACGATTGATGTGGTAGTTGTCCCTGCCTATCTACCTAGGTTGTGCTTCTTTAAAACACCTTCGCCTAGCTAGCTTGTTTTTCTTTGTTGTGCATAAGTTACTCTCCTCGTTGATAAACAGCAGGAGATTCAAAAAGTCATTAGGGCTTCAATCATTTTCCTTAATTACCAGTCTTCGGATATATGTTCCTGCAGTTAGAGTTTGATTATTAAATAAGTTTTGAGAATTTGTGCACCATTAGAGCTTCAATCTTTCTCCACTAGCGGTTGCAGGCATAAACACCCCATGATCCCAGGCCTCCAACATCTAACAACCACTAACACGCTCTGGTGCTATCCCATGAGAAGCGTTAGGATCATCCCTAGCATCATTTATGGTCTTAACCTACAGAAGCTTGAGGAGGGAATCATCTCCATTTCCCATGGGCCCACCCTTTTGTGACTTACTGTAGGGAAAGTACATTTGGTCCCAATTTAATTGTTGGTTTGATCCTCTGCATTCCTCTCTCTCTGTGTAGCATCCCCAAGCGGTGGATGTCACCTATGGGTCCCAATGTTACAGATCCTCAAATTTGTCTTTCATCGACACAGATTGTCATGCAAAACAAAGAGTTCAACATCAAGATGGCCAATCTTGATTGTCATTTGGCTACGCAATACCCAAAAACCGCAAAGGTCAAAGCTTTGGTGATCAATTTCACCAACCGTCTTCACAGGGAATCAAACCAGCCATGCATAAATCAGCAAGCGCATCAACATCCACCTCATATTCACCAACAAGCAGATGCAAACCCACGCCAATAGCTAGATCAATCATTGAAACTCAATGTTCCTCTCTTTGACGACGTGAGTGAATCCAAACTCATCTACTCAATTTCATAGTATTCAAACCTTCTTCAATTGGCACCAATTTTCCAACTAGCGATGTCTATTGTACACCGAGACAAAGCTGCAAAGTACCTCACTCGCCTGGCGGCATAGTCACAATAAACAGCATTTTTTCAAAAAAAAAAAGTGTTTTAAACGCGATTTTTTCGTCCACCGTATGTTACGCCCATTTTATACTTCAAATTGTACAATACGTTTTAAACGGGTTTAATACGCATAATTCGTTTTAAACACATGTTTATTTCGTTTTTTTTTTTGCATTTTAAACAGTGGTGTGCGGCCCACTTTTTTTCCAGCCTTATATTCCGCCCATCGTGACATGGTTTTCCCAAAACCCTCGACACTTCCGTAGGAGCCCCCGACTCCCCTGCGCCCCCGTTGAAGCCTGACCCCTCTTGTGCCCAGCGGAGCATTGCCGGTGAGGAGCACTTGCTGCAGCACTGCCAGGAGGACCCTGTGTCGACAAGGAGGAGCACCCTACACCGTCAAGGAGCACTGCTGGGTGATGAAGAAGGGACCTATTGCCACCTACCTCTGCTGCGACACAACAGAATTATGTTGCTTCCTTGCGGAGACAACTCGCAGCTACGGCGGTTTCGTCCGTGGTTCCTACGGTTGCTTTTCCAGGTATGTCCCCTCTACATTTTATTTTTGCTTCTACTTCTTCCCCTCCTTCGTCCCCTTTTCTCCTAATTTTTTGTGATCTTCCCCCAATCATCCTCTGCCCGCCCTCATCCCCTCACTCATCTTCCCGCTCCATCAGCTCAACAATCACAGCAGCAAAGTCGGCTGCACAGTCACCCTCTCCTGAACCTTCCCTCACCCATCTTCCCGCCCCATCATCCCCTCGCTCATCACCTAGTTGTTGTGGCCGTCAGCAATTTGTTGTGGCCATGAAAGCCATGTCCGACCATCCCCCTTCATCCTCCCCAACAGTCACCCTCCCTTGAACCTTCCTCCTCAAGTTTTCCACCAAGCCATCATGTTTCCCCCCTTCCTCCATTGTCTCCTGTCCTAACTTCTGTTAATTTTCTGATTACTGCTTCACCTTCTCCCTCTTCCTCCTCCCCCATATCACCCTCCCCTTTCTCCTCTAGCAATCCAACAATAGCAAAGTCTCTTATCACTAAATCTTGTGGCTGTAATTTCCATAATTACAGCAATTTGTTTTGAAATCTCTTCCAGCAAATTCTCTTGTATTTCCCCTACTCATTGGTCTTCTTCCTGTTTTTTCTCCTTGTTGAATTGTTACATCTCAAAGAGGCTTCTTCCATTGGAGGTGTGACATGAGTTAGTCACAAATCACGATTGAAGTTGTAGGCAATTTGCTTTCGACATACTACAGAAATTAACTGTAAATCTATAAATTGATTAGTTAAACCCTTCTTGTTTTTAGCAGTTCATGGGTAATTACTATTTGGTGGATGACATTCTTGTATATTAGATTTATGTCATGACTAAGTAATTATTATTTGGTGGATCATGTTCTATCTAATTGCATGATGCATGTAGCAAACTAGCAATCTTCTATAGGGTTTAAGTCTAATTAATATTTGTTTGGCTATTTTATTAGGATCAACATGCCAAGAGGCAAAGATCCTATTTGTGAGCATGTAGAGCAAACAACTAATGGCAAAAATGAGTGCAAATTTTGCCTGTGAGATCTTTCGTGCGGGGATCACTCGTCTCTGCTATCACTTTGGCAAGTATCCTGGAAAGGATATCAGACCATGTCCTTTGGTGCCCAACAATGTGAAAGCCATGGCTCTTCAATCAATTGGGGACTAATGCCAAGTCAAAGAAACAGAAGGTGACAAGTTTTTGGAGAACGACTAGTTCTCAAAGTTCTAGCCCAGTAGGTGGGTCTACAGTTGTGGATGTTGTTGATGTTGACAAGTACAAGAAAGAAATGATTAGTCAACAAACTTTATATAGAGTGGTGAAGAAAGGGGAGAAGAAGGATGCAGATAAAGCAATCTTGAAGTTTTTAGTTTCTAATAACATTGCATTTAATGTTCTTCGGACTTCTGAATTCAAGGAGGCATGTGTTTGCTAATGCAAATGCAGGTCCTGGTTATGAACCACCTAGCAGTGAAGGTGTGAAACAGCTAGGGCACGCCTTCTAGATGAGGTGAAGGCTAAGGTGGATTCATATGTCAGCTTTGTGAAAGAGAGTTGGCAAATTTATGGTTGCACAGTCATGTTTGATGGGTGGAAAGATATAGGAGTAGATCTCATTTGAACTTGTTGGTTCAAAGCCCAAAGGGGGTGTTGCTTTATAAATCTTTGTGCACAGAAGGTCATGCTAAAGATGGGCCCTATATAGATGATTTTATCTCATCATGCATTGAGGAGATTGGTGTCCAAAATGTTGTGCAGTTTGCGTCTGATAATGCAAGTAACTATAGTAGTGCAGGAGCATTATTAGAAGTTAAATATCCTCAGATCTTCAAAACAAATTGTGCAGCACCAGCACATGGCATGGATTTGATTTTAAACGATGTTGGTAGTCTTGCTACTATTTCTCTTGTACTTGATAATGCCAAGAA
The DNA here is from genome assembly GCA_963693085.1 of Alisma plantago-aquatica. Classification (NCBI taxonomy): domain Eukaryota; kingdom Viridiplantae; phylum Streptophyta; class Magnoliopsida; order Alismatales; family Alismataceae; genus Alisma; species Alisma plantago-aquatica. Next base: position 700,532,876 of record OY856411.1, read on the forward strand.
GATTGTCAAATTTATGTACAAGTATCAACATGTCTTGGATTTGTTGAGAAAACACACAGAGGGTAGGGAATTGAAGAAACCCGATGTCACTCGCTTTGCTACTTATTTTTTGTGCTTGCAATATGTACTTGCACAACAACATGGTTTGAGGTTCATGGTTGCATCTCCCAGTTGGAGAGATTTGCCACAATCCAAGAGTGACGATGAAATTGAAATATATGATACTATTCTGGATAATCATTTTTGAAAGTCCGGCAAGAAGGTTATTCGTGTTGTTGAGCGAATGATTCGAATTCTAAGAATGGCAGATAGTGAATTTTCTACTATTGGATACATTTATGAAGGACTGGATAGAGTGAAAGAGGCAATAAAGGATTTTTTGAAGGAGTTGCAGATAAATACATGCCCTTTTGGAAGATAATCGATTATAGATGGGATAGAAACTTGCATAATCCCTTTCAAGTTGTTGATGCTTACTTAAGTCCTCTGTTGCACTATCAAAAGAGAGTCACAATGAATGTTGAGGTAAAACAAGGTGTTGAAAGAGTTGTGATGAAGATGGCGCTTGATGCGAGTACTAGGAGTTTGATATCCAAGGAGCTTCTTGATTATCATCCCAAGTCTGCTCAAATCTTCTCTTCTTTGGCGATTGATTGTCTTACTACTACTCACCCAAGTAAAACTCAAATATCCCTTTATTTTAATTCTTAATGTTAATTCTTAGTGTTTTAGCATGAGTGGTTGACCAATTTTGTTTCATATTGATAGGAGTTTGGTGGGATATGTGGGGTGGAAACCTCAGCTTATTGCAAAAGTTGGCCATTAGAATCTTGGGCCAACCTTGTAGTCCTTCTCCTTGTGAGCGCAATCGGAGTGCTTTTGATGCTACACATACCAAAAAAGCGCAATCGCCTTGATCCAAAAAGGTTGGAAACATTAGTCTACATTAGGATGGATTCACATTAGATGAAGACTACTGCTGCAAAGGAGGAGGAAGGAACCTTGCCTATTGAGTTGGAGAAGATAGACGCGTTTGTAGGTGATATCAATGATGGTTCTTCAAATACAGACGATGATGAACCAGCTTTGGAAGGAGGAGATAACCATCAAGTTGTGAATGTGACTACTACAACAGATGTTGAATTTGATTCTGAGCCCTTCAATCTTGATTTCATGTCTTAGTGATGTAATAGACTTAAACTTGATTAGTGTGTGATGTTAATGTAATGGACTAGTACTCCTTGGTCCTAAGATGCCTTCTTTTTTGTAAGTCAAGATGTGGCGGACTTTGATTTTCATATATAGCACCTTAATTTGCATTCCATTTCCCAAGTTTCTTGCCTAATTCATATATTTTTGCAACCATGTCTACATACAATATATATACATATTCATTTTTTTCCCGACTTTTCCCGAATAGTTGACCGTACTTTTACCGTATGTTGACCTTTTTTAGCCGAATTTTCCACATATTTCCCGAATTCCAAATTTTTCAACTCGACCGTATGTATCCTGAATACCAAATTTGTGACTATGTTGGGCGGCAGCAACTACACACCGTCTACTGCTAGTAGGCCTAGACCGACATGTAGGCAAGTCCTTCATTCTCGTCATCTATTTAGCAGTAGTTGTGCCTCAAGCTGTGTGATTTGGACCACGGCACAAATTCAGTCAATGAGACACCCAAGAAGTCTATGACATGTACAATATTGAGGTCATCTGGGACCACGAATTTTTCAACTCGACCGTATGTATCTTGAATACCAAATTTGTGACTATGTCGGGCGGAAGCAACTACACACCGTCTACTGCTAGTAGGCCTAGACCGACATGTAGGCAAGTCCTTCATTCTCGTCATCTATTTAGCAGTGGTTGTGCCTCAAGCTGTGTGATTTGGACCACGGCACAAATTCAGTCAATGAGACACCCAAGAGGTCATCTGGGACGATACAACAATGGTCACCATGTAGCGTTGTGATTTGAGTTGTCCATGTTGTAACCTATATTGAGAACGAATAAGAGAATTGAGCTTCTGGGAGAGACTCGCTAGCTGGCACCAATTCAAATACATAAGCCTCTTTCGTGCCATTGACAAAGGTTGCATCAATACCTAAAAAGGTGTAGTGCTTCTCTTGACAGGGCTATGGACACCGTTATAATGCACCAGTTTGTAAGGACCAAGACATCAAGCACAAAGTAGGAAAATGACGAGGAGTGTGAGGGCATCCTTCCATCCAACAAGGCAAGCAACAACGAGAATGCTTGTGAGGATCACCCAAGCTTTCCCATTATGACTTCAACTACACCATCATCTTTTGCCCACACTTAAGTTTTGAATGCATGTGCATGGTCATATTGATAGTGAAAGTGCCATTGATATTGTTTTTGCAACAATCGCCCAGGTTTTGGGGTTGTGTCTGGAACCCCCTCCGTCTTCCTACTGTTTGTGTTGGATTGACAATGCCAACTAAAAAGTCATGCAACTGTGCTATATAACCATCTCTATCATGACGTTTACTTTGACATGGTGTACTGCTTCTTTTGACAGGTTTGTGGACATCGTTATTATGCCCTACTTTTCTTATGACTGAGACATCAAGTACGAAGAGGAAAATGACGAGGAGTGTGAGGATGCCCTTCCATCTAGTGAGGCGAACAACAACGAGGAAGCATGTGAGGATCCACAGTGGTCTTCGCAATTTGAGCACCCAGGCTTTCCCATCATGACTTCAACTGCACCACCCTCTATTGTTCAGAGGTTAACTGTCAAACACATGTGCATGGTCATCGTTAATAGTGGCAGTGCCATTAATATCATTTTTGCAACAATCATCCAAGTTTTGGGGTTTTTTCCAAAACCCCCTTCGTCTCCCTACTATTTTTGTTGAATCGACAACACCTACAAAGTCATGCAACGGTGTTAAATCACCTTCTCCTATCATGGCATCTACTTTGACACACTGTACTGCTTCTCTCTTGATAGGGCTATGAGTACCATTATAATGCCTTAATTTTGTGACAACTGAGACATCAAGCACTTGTAGAAAAAATGATGAGTGTGAGGACGTCCTTCCATCCAACGAAGCAAGCGACAATGAAGACGCCCGTGAGGATTATCTAACAATGAAGACACATGTGAGGATTAGCCACACTATTTCCTCGCAATCTGAGCACACGAGCTTTCCCATCGTGACTTCAACTACACTATCCTCTTATGCTCAAAGGTTAAGTGTCGAACATATGAGCATGGTCATCATTGATAGTGGTGGTGCCACTAATGTTGTTTCTGCAACAATCATCCAAGTTTTGGGATTGTGCCTGGAACCCCCTTTATCTCCCTGTTGTGTGTTGGATCAACACCAACTAGAAAGTCTTGCATCGGTTTTACATCACCTTCTCCTATCATAGTGTGTACTTCGACGGGGTGTTGTGTAATGAGCTACCCTACAACTTCCCACATCTTGAGTCAACCATGGTTGTATGATTGCAAAACACATCCTGACCGCTTCACCAGCACTTGGACTAGTGTTCACGAGTCATCATGTGACTCACTGGAAGCTTATTTTTCTCAGTCATGGGGAACTAATGTAGGATGGCCTACGAATTCAACCCGACATCAAGCTCGGCAATCCCCCTAAGGGCAAGACTCGATCGATTAGTAGTAAATCAAGGTTTGTTGTAAATTTCATTGAGTTTCGCTGTTCGAGGGACTAATTTGTTCATTCAGGGACTTGGGCGTAAGTTCTAAGCTTTCTTTCCTTTATTATTTAATATGGTCATTAGTTGAGTTATTACTCGCAAATTGTTGTATCATTGGGATTTTCTTCATTTGATATCAAGGTTTAAAAAATGTGCAATGCATATCGAGACGGCTTTGTCTTGGTGAGGTGAGGCGTAATCCTCGAGGCAGTTGAGGCGCAGCTATGCAAGCCTCAAAAAGGTGAGGCATGATTAAAAGGTGCATACTTTTATGTAAAATATACTCCTATATTTTAATATCAAGCTAAAACTTATATCAAAAGGTTTATTGGGCCATTGGACATGTCCCATTATACCCAAGCCCCTAACTTTAAAAAATGACAACCCACCTACTCAACTCTCACACTTCTCATTGTTTAGAACCCACATCCCCTATTTCCTCCCCCCCCCCCATTCTTTTGCTCTCGTTTCCCTCCCGATTCTTTCCGCAAGGAACAACAACAGTAGCAGTCTGTTGTCGCAAGGATCACCAACAGCAGTCAGCGCAGCCATGTGCACCAGCAGCAATGGTCGCCACTAATGTGAGGAGCAGAAGTTGTTGCAACCTTTGTGGGGAGTTGCAGCAACAACACCCACCGCAGAGAGGAGCAACAACAGCTGAAGTTGTTGCTACAAATCTCCTTCACCTTAGGCCTTCCCACCCCCTCCTCATTTCCCACCTCTTATTTCCTCTCTGAGGCTCACACCTCTCCAATGCCTCAGCGCCTTGTGCCTTATTTTACAACTTGCAAAACTGAACCGTCCGCCTCATTGATTGGGGTTGAGGTGCACGTCTCGAGGCGCATCAAGGACCGCCTCGCCTATAGGTGCATCGAGGACCACCTCGCCTCAAGACGCGCCTTTTTTCCTTGTTAAAATACTATCCATGGGGTCGTTGCCCATATAGTAAGAGTTTGATATTGAATTTGAGTTTTCAAATAAGGTTTTCATTCACCTACTCCTAATCTCTATAGTGCCTACATTGTTTCTGGTCATGTGATTGCATACCATAAAAGTCTTTACTATAATCATGTATCATGAGAAAGAGAAGTAGTGCTTGTTGTCATCAATTGTAGTGCTTGGGTATCCAATACGTTGATCTCCTTGTCTCTCTTCATCTCTGCTTGTTGATTGACATACAGCAATTTTCCCTCACTATGTCATGCTTCAGACGCTATCCCCCCTTGCCACTATCTCCAAAAAGCACTACACATAATAACCCAATCTTGTTCACTATCTTTATCAAAGCTTGTGCCAAAGCAACATGTGATCGGGCATATAACGTGTGATAGACTTGGAGAGCAATCTTATTAACAATAAAAGGAGTACAAATGTGTCTTATATATAGACCTGCTTAGGGTACGATATACATGAGGAACATAATAAGATAAATCAGATTGATGCTAATGGCTTAAGTAGGAGAGTCACATTAGTTCTAATTAAGGTAAATAAGATAGTTGGTTATTACACTAACACTCCCCCTCGACTTAGAGAGTATACATCATGTATCCCTAGCTTGCTACACATGTAGTTGAAGGAGGAAGGTGGAAGTGGCTTGGTGAAGATGTTGACAATCCGTTCTCCGAAAAAACAAGAGAAAAAAGAACATTGTTCTGGAGAATAGAACAAGGTTGCTAGTTGATAGGGTAGCAGGCATTGAGAACAGCTTCAGAGCGGTAAGGTTTGGGTAATTGAGCTTGGAAAAGAAAAGCTCAAGTAATATCCAGCAAATTTTGATTCTTGCACTCAACAACCCCATTGTGTTGTGGAGTGTGAGCATGAGATCGTAGGTGGACAACCCCATTCTTGGAGAAAAAAGATGTCATGGAGCCAGAGAGGTATTGTAAAGCATTGTTAATTCTTAACATTTTAATTGGTTTACCAAATTGTGTTGAAATCATTTATTAAAGGTTTTGGAAATACCAAACATATCATCACAATATTTCAACAAATATTTTCAAGTCATCCTTGAGAAATCATAGACAAAAGTAACAAAACAGCAAAATCCGTTAAAACTCACAGTTCAAAACAGACCACAAATGTCACTATGAACCAAATTAAAGATAGTTTCTTAACATTAAAAAAATGCAAGGAAAATAAATTCTATGATGCTTCCCTAATTGAGAAAAGTCACATGAATGGCTTTTCAAACTAGATAAAAATGGCTCCAATTTGAGCTGTCCAATAATAGGTGACCGTAGCGTTGATGAAGCCGAAGGGGCAAGCAAGAAAGAAGGGCATATTGAGGTGTGCCATCGCCAAAGAAATACATATCACCAACTCTACAGCTTAAACCAATTGTCTTCAAGATTCAAGAATCTTGTAACACAAAGCCATGACAACTGAAGGTTACATTGTACTTAATTTGGCAACAGACATCAAGTTGAATGAAAACTTAGAGACAATGCACAGACTAGAGTTTTAAGTTTTGATGATAGATTCACACTCCCACACTATTAGACAGCTTTAATTGAGACATATGCAAGTGTGACATGGAAATTCAGAATATAGCAATCATATGTTGAAAGTAGGTGTCTCATACCAATCATGTGTTATGTATCCCTAAGTCAACTATCTAAGGAAAGTTGGACGCTACCATGCCCCACATTACTTTGGTCGGAGGCCTAATGCATTGAAAATGTCGCATCATTTTACACAAACATAGAATCCTTGGATCCAGTTTGTTGTTGGGAAGCTTGCAGAAGTTGTTCATACTTCATACTATATACTGAGGAGATAGTGATGAAGGTGTACGCAGTTTGGCTGACATAAGCTATACCTCCTTCTCGTTCATGCCCATAGGGATGATCGCTTGTTACAAAAGGTGCACTAGGGTCTAGGAGCAATCCTCGGCCTCGAGTTGCTGCAATCATGATTACTTGTGTGTCACATGAGATGTTTGCACTTTGTTGTGCGCGTACATCCGATTGTTGTAGATGAGAGAAGGCATCCTCCAAGTTGGGGAACTGATTGCTTGCTAAAATGACACTACGGATTCAGGCAAAGGCGGGAAGCAAACATTTTAGGAACTTTGCAGTGATTAGGTAGGCACGCTCTTTGGTTTGTTCATCAGAGGTGACGGGTTGGATATATTCAAGTTGTTGTGACAAGGTGACAATAGCATCGTAGTACTTGTCCAGTGATTTCTCCCCCTGGTGCTTGACAAATAGCTTGTCTCAAGCCTTGTAAGTGCACATTGCATTCCCTGTTTGCATGAAATGTCGATGCACAACCTCCCATAGATCCTTTGTGTTCTTATAGAAAACGTATTTAAAAGCAATGGAAGGTTCCATGCTAGTCTACAACCAATTCTTTACTTGGTTATTTCCCATCTTCCACTCGAGGGTGTCCTCGACAGTCTTCTCAAGGAATTTCAATCTATCTCTAGATTCAAGAATCGTATAAATCGAATTCATCCAGAGTAAGTAATTATACACATTTCGTTTGATGATCGGGGTTGGAGCACTGAGCTATATCTTTGCCTTCAGACATTCTGGGAGAAGATCACACCCAATGTTCAAAATTTCGTCGAAATTGGCAAAATTTTGCTAATTATTTCGATGCCGCCACCAATCGGTCATAGAAATGGCCTTACATGTCTGTATGTAGGAAATTTTGCCAAAACAAAATCGACAATTATTTTGAATTTTGACAAAATTAGGTAAATTTCAATGAAAAAAGGCCCATTTCGTCCGCATTTCGACGAAATTTTGAAAAACACATGCATTATTTCGAGAAATGGGGTACGATGTCTGCAGATTTTACTATGTGATTCCTTGGGCTTGTTAGGGGCAATCGAAGTTATGTTTCTTCTCTTCCTAACCTAATTCTACCTCTCCTATTTCTCTCACTTCTATAAAGATCTACAAAGGAAATATTTAAAAATGTGTGTGGGAGTGATATCTATGGCTATGATGACCCGCTAACATTCATTTTTGAGGTCACATGATTTATGTAATAGTGCGCAAAATTAGCATGACTATCGAGATATTTTGTATGCCATTATTAATCACACCTCTAACTACACGGTTGCCTCCTACAGTCTCTCGCTACAAAAGCACACGACCAAGATCAAAGCTTGAGTCAATACATTAGTATGCATTTTATCACTTGTAGGCATATAGAGATTAACAGTTAGACACATCTATGTTTGTATAAAACAAAATAAATTGGAGCCCATATGTTGGTAGGTATAATCAACAAGGATGGCAACCATCATGGTTCGACTAGATGCACAAACCATAGTTGTCTCATGCTTCCTCAATACTCACTCACATACCACTGCACATTGTTTATGTACTACGTCCTGTCATCTTAGTGAGAGGTCCTACCATCCTAGATCATGATATGTTTCCATAAATTTGTGTCTTTAAGTCTATATATTGTGCTTGCAAACTATAATGACTTAACGCATTCATTTCACCATTCAATTGACTTCAAAATCTCCATCGCAATCCCCATCCAAATTGTTCAGCTTCCTTCACTCACACATGAGGACTGAGGAGACCCACCCCTCACATATCCAATATGAAATATTATTGCATATTTCAGTAGATCTACACTAGTAGATTTTTCTGGTAAAATTTCACTAAATAATTCGACCATTTGGTCGTCGAAACGCCAGGAATGACTTAACTCATTCATTTCACCATTCAATTGACTTCAAAATCTCCATCGCAATCCCCATCCAAATTGTTCAGCTTCCTTCACTCCCACATGAGGAGACCCACCCCTCACATATCCAATATGAAATATTATTGCATATTTGAGTAGATTTACACTAGTAGATTATTCTGGTAAAATTTCACTAAATAATTCGACCATTTGGTCGTCGAAACGCCAGGAATGTATCTGTCGAAATTTACGTTTCTGTGGCTACGGAAACGGCGTCAAAATCGGACATTTTCTTCCTTGATCACGCCAATAGAATCTCAGTGGATGAAGACACATTTGAATGAAGCACTGTGAGATAGAGAAGAAACCACTGTTATGAAGAACGATGGATTTGAGAGAGTCAAAAAGATGTGCGGCTAAGCACTATCACAGAAAGAAGCTTTGTGATGGGAAGAGAGAGGGAGATTTCCTATTTTAGAAGCACTCAGCCTTGTCAACAACGAAGGTACATTGGGAGGAAGAGGATGTGAGAGAGAACTTAATGTCGTTACAGGATTTTACAAATTTACCACGTACCTCCATCAACGTGCCTCTGTTATATTTTGATTGGTGATGGAGGAGGACGGCAGTGCCAAACAGACTCCCTTGGAGGCTACAGCACCAATTTGCACTCGTCAAGGGGCAATGGTTGCAACTCTGATGGAGACAGAAACCCACTTCTCCCCCTTGGAAGGACTGCGGCAGTCTCTATTGCTTCCTTGGAGTGGGTGGTGGCTGCAGTAGGTAGTTGCTACCCTGGTGCAGGTTGCAGCTTGGCTGCCGACGGTGAATTAGGGGTGAGGGGCGGGTGGCGGCGAGGGAAAGAGAGAGAGGAGAGAGAGTGGCTGACAACAGCGGTCGCTGGGTTGTGCTGTTGCCAAATATTGTTGCTCTCTAAACCCTAAGGGTTTTTAGAGGTGCTCGATACCATGTGATAGACTGGAGAGAAATCTTATTCATATAAAAGGAATACAATGAGTTGTATATATATACCTGATTATATAAGGTACGATATACATGAGGAGCAGAATATGATATACTAGACTGGCGCTAATGGGCTTGAGTAGGAGAGGCCCATTAGTCCTAATTAAGTAAATAAGATAGCATTACTTATTAGTTATACATTGATAAAACGTACCAAAGTAGAAGAATTCAAACAAACTCTGACTTAACAAAATAAATCTTTAAGGTAATCGTTGTTGGGGTTTAGCCGGAAAACAGCAGACTGGATTGGGGAAACTTCTCTTTACTAATCACATTTTAGCTGAATATGTAACTTGTATAAACTCCAAGAGAAGTTGAGGGAATGAAAACTTAAAAGGAGCAGCAGAATGCTTGCAAATGTCACAAGAAAAGAGAGTGAGTGGGCTGAGGACAAAAGAGGGCATTCACATCACTTGTCATTGCGGCAGCGATATTAACATACTCAATAGCAGTATATCGAATTTGTAAGCAAGGTTACCCGAAGTCATGTCAATATAGAAATCAGAGGCCAAGGTTGACCAGCACCCATCATCAAAAATTACCACTATGTACAAAGAGATGAAACCACATGAACTGTACTATATATACACAAATAGCATGAGAATACTACGGTTTGACATGCTGAACTGTAGCAGTACTCAAACTAAAATGTAGGTCAATTTCAGTTATAATAGCATATGTTTTACTAGCAAGACCGCAGTCTAACAAGACTATCAAACGGATGACTTTGCCTGCAAGGGTTTGGTAGAACGTGATCAAACGATGATAGTAATTAGGAGGTCTAGAGTCCAGCTCCTACTGGGATTCTATTATTGAGGGAAAGTGAGGTTCGTTCAGTATTAATGGAGCTACTCAACCAATATTTTTACTTTATTTCGAAGGAAATGTGCACAGTTCGATGAGTCTGTAAGTCTACAACAACAACAAAAAATGTTCTTAAAGTCGCCACTTCCTGTATAATCACTTTCACGGCCATAAGGTCAGACTAGTGGTACCGGACTGACTAAGATCGGTGTATGAAATAAACAAAAAAGGGCCACAATCAATCGTTGTAGACACGATAAGGTACAGCAAAACATAAAATCAGACGGGACACAGGTGGGCAAGCATTCTATCACAAATCCAGATCTCACAACCAAGTCAAATATCAGGGAGCAAAAGAAATGACTAGGTACGAATTATCATTACCTGACACCCGCGTCTCCGACGATTCCAATAGCCATCCCAGCAGACAGTCCAGCAAGACCACAGGCGAGTCCAGATGAGAGATGCGCGTAGCCGTCAAAGAGGTAGTAGGACTTGGCCTTGGGGTTGATCCCAGTACTGATGATGACAGCGATGATGAGACCGTAGATCCCGAGCACTCCCGCCATGACAACGGGCACAATCGACTTCATCACCAGCTCCGGCCGCATCACTCCCATCGACGCCACACCGACCCCACTCTTCGCAGTTCCATACGCCGCTCCCATACCTGTTTCACAACAGTGGAGAACAGGAGAAAGAAGATTAGGCCTCTCGAGTGGTAAATCAGCGACAAGAGGGAAGGCAGATAGGGAGCTGGTAGTGCGTACAGGAGAAGACCAGAGCCGCGGCGGCGCCGAGGAATCCGAAGAAGGGGGCGGTTTCATCGCCGCTGAAGGTCGACATCTCCGGGGATCGGAGCTACCGGATCTCGAGGCGGAAGGGACCGGATAGGAGAACGGGGTAGCGAGAAGGAAAATTTTTGGGGATGCGAGAGAGACCACGGCGCTCGTGGGTAGGTGCCGGAGGGAGAAGGTAAAACAAGAGGAGGCCGTAGAGCGTCCGCGTGGGCTGTGGCGTCACGGAGGACTATCAGGGAGTTTCACGGATATACCCCATACATACTGGGTATCCAATACTCGAGACAAGGGACGAGTGGAAATGTGAGGGCAAACGGGTAAAGTTCAGTGCCGAACCAACGGTTGCCGCGAAGGAGTCCGTTGCACGTTTATCGATCTTATTTTTATTAGCTATTTGATCACTTCAACAAATCTACGCACAAGGCCACGGGCGCCATGCCGGGCTACTTCGACCCACCGACCGTCTGTTACTAAAGGGCTCGAACCCCTAACAAGGACTTGTTGTTGTTGGGTTTTCTTTTTGGGGGGATAGTGGGGACTTTTACTCCTGTCCAAAGTAATCAGAAGATAGAATAGCCATAACAAAAGCCTTGATCGATTCTGGGAGTTTTCTGAAGTTAAAACGTGGCATAAATACTGTATGTCCCAGTCAACACAGGAGACGATGCAGCTTTTCTTAATCGCCTGCAACTACATATGGAAATGTCGCAATCTCTATGTTTTTGAAAAGACCGTCAGATCATTTGAACATCATGTGAACTTTATTTCTTCTAGTGTATCTATACACAATTAGGCGAGCAAGGGACATGGTCGGGATGAGAGGCAGAGCACAACAGGCATATGGGACAAGTCGACTCAGGGAAGCATAAAAATTAGGTAAAAAACCAAAATGACATATTTGGCCATTTTAATTCCCAGAATAGCGCGTTCTTGAACTTAATTCTCAAAAATAGCAGCAATATGTCTCAGTCGGAGACGTATTGCTCTGTCGCAGAGCAATGCGTCCCGGTTGGGGACGCATTGGCCCCACAGCAGGGCAATGTATCTCAGGTCATGACGTATTGCTCTGCGAGAGAGCAATGTGTCTCAAGACGGGACGCATTGGTCCCACCGTAGAGCAATTTTAATTTGTTCAAGTCATGTAATGTTTACAATTTTAATTTGTTCAAGTCATGTAATGTTTACAATTTCAATTTACTCAAGTCATGTAATGTTTGCAATTTCAATTTAGTATAATATTTACACTTTTCATTTAATGTAATATTTGTACTTTTCATAGATATGGCTCCTAGACAAGTATCATTCCGACTCTCCCAGCACCACTTCATGTTGTCACAGTGACCTATTACTGACCCAGGTGTTTTGGAAAACATTTGTTTGGCTGGTTTTGGGCTTGTTCATAAACTACAACCTATCCATCTTGATCCCAATTTAATCACTGTCTTAGTTACCGGTGGGACAACTCTGGAAATACTTTTAGGTTTCCCCATTTTGAGATGAGTGTAACCCTTCATGATGTTGTAGTTCTTTTAGGTCTTAGGATTGATGGCCCACCGGTTATAGCTCCATATCCTTTAGACATAGATGAGGGGTAATTTTCTTCATGGTCTCACATTTGTGAGAGTTTCTTAGGAGATTCACCAGATGGGATGTCTAAGGGGCATATCTCCTTGATATGGTTGTGTGAGACCTTTAGGGAGATGGATTTCACCTTGGGAGATGAAGAACAATAAAGACAAATGAGGATAAGGTATATTGTTGGGTTTTAGGGGAGGCAGAGAACGTAGCGGAAACAAAAAAATTTCCTCCCCAAACCCAGAACAAGGAAACGCGTCAACGTCTATACAATAGGAAAGGATGGTTTGTGGAATCATACCTTGTCCAGAGGCTTGCTTGGCGACAATACCTCGCAGCTTGTGCGGTCTTCACCTCCGGTCTTGGACGGTGTCTGTGCAGCTCCTGGTCGCACCGGGACTGACGACTCCTGGTCTCACCGGGACTGTCGGGATTGACAACTATCTTCCTCGAGCGGCAGAAATCTCCCGCCTCTGAAGTAGTCCACACAGACCACCTGGAACTCCAATCTCCTTATCCCACAAGGAATTGGAAGGAGTCGCACCCTCTTGTCAGCGTATTAGTCACTGACACACTCTCCTGCCACCAGTCGCTTTCTGCAGTTGTCTTTCCCTTGATGTGCCTCCCTTATCGGGTAGCACTTGCTCGGGCTCTTTCGGTTACCAAAATCAGAGAGAACGACAACTTAACAGAGCAACTGGTTGCACTAAGTTGTAGTCTGAGAAGCCCCCAATAACCCTATATATAGGAGGTTCATGGGACAGGGTTCTCTATTCCGGGCAATGCGGGACTAAAGCAGGAGTAGAAGGGTTCGAGATTTTCCACAAAAACAACCAACTGCGCAACCTGAACCGATCGTTTCATTTTTGAAACGGTCATTTGAGGACTTGAGCCGGTCGGTTGACACCTCAACCAGTCGGTTCGTGGTCCTGATCAGTTCCCGATTGACTTTCCATCTTTTGTTTCTAATTGGTATCAAATACCAATCCTTGTTCCAATCAAATTTCTGCAAGTGAAACGAAACGAAAGGAAACTTCTCACCAATCCTACTTTCCCAACTTGCTCGGTTGCGTTATTTGAATCGATCGTTTCAACACTTGAAGCAATTGTTTCACCCTATCCTTGAGCCGATCGGTTCACCAAGCTGAGCCGATCGGTTCATCACATGAGCCGATCGGTTGGGATTGCAGATTGTGCAGAATTAGTCAATTGTAGTTTCAATCAATCTGATACTCTAATCAATCAGTCCAACACCTTGAACATTATGATATTGAGTTATTAATTAATTGAGTGTTTAATTGAACTACTAAACTCCTTTAGTAATCAATCTAAACATTGTTTGTGGACAAAACTCCTCTTCCAGGTTAAATCCTATGTGTGTGACCCTGCAGATCCATTTCACGTTGGCAGTGAAAGTCCATAACACTTATGACTTCACAAGCAAAGAGCGGTGCCTAGTCACACATCAGTGCTACCCAAGTGAAATAGAAAGTTGGAGAACAACTTTCAATCCTACAATCTGTGAATGGTGTTACAGTGAATGTATAATTCCTTTGTCACTGATATCCCGAATGAACTCGAGGCATAGAACAGTCATCCTGTCAATGTTCATTCACTTTCTTGATCTCAGACTAGATTGGAAGAGATATGTATGACATCAATATCACATACTGATTCACACATGCGTGCACGCCTTTCTCAATCCCACTCATCAAGTGGCCATGGATATCAAACTCCCTCAGGAGGGACAAATCCCATATCTATCACTCACCCCTCAAAAGCCCCATGTGTCAAAGCCACCCAATCATCACCTTTATAACAACCCATAATGTTTCAGGATTGCGTTTGAAGATGTCAAAGTGTGCCCAACGACATGTGTTGAGTGTAGTGATTTCAGGTCAAAGAATCACACTCACCACCATCACTGTGAGTACTGATTGTGACTACCATGTCATGGTTCCATGTGTCAAACTCACGGTGGGTCTGTCCGGTACACTTGTTCTCTAACAAGTACCTATGTGTTTGGTTTGATATCTCTATATCATGACTAATGAGATTCTATCATCAACCAACACCACAATCTAGTCTTGTGTGTCATTGTTGTCTATCTACCTTCCACAATGACATCCGACTAGGGACATAATGAGAATGTACAAACTCTTAGCATCAGTATGATCTCATCGTTCAGGTCCTCAACCTGAAAGCATACGTCATTGAGTAATGTCATTCTCTAGACATTCAATCTGTTATATCACTATCTCATATGACTGAACCAGAAAGAATTGGAAGCTTGCCTTTGATGTTTATTAAATCAATCTTAATGTATCCAACCAATCATCCCATGATTGGCTCTCAGGGCATACATACCAACAGACTCCCACTTGCATTGCGAGCCAATCACCCTTAAATCATATTCATAGTGATCTTTAAACATGTCCCACATGTCACTCTACTCTAGTGCGATCATAGTGAGTAATGGCAACACCTTGCCAAAGTCAGTATAAATTGCATGTCTCTCATCTCTTCGATGTACGTCACACGTATGAGATGGAGTTGTTGTAATATGCGATCTAGTATTCCTTTGCTAACCTTTAGCCACATTGCATGATCAAGGATTCCAAACTTGTCATCAGTGAGCGGAATATCTATAAGTTCATCTCATGAACTTCCAAATCCATATAGTATCCACTGTTGTTCTCTAACGCATAGATACTCGGCATTTCCTTTTAAATGGTTTTATTGGAACACTTCCAATTATCAACAAACTTTCACTTTTATATATCCTATATATATATTGCGATTAATTTTCTGTCCTTTTGGAAGTTCGCATCAATGTAACTCTTTACATTGAACTCTTCCTTATCTTCACAGAACTAGTACTTCACAAGTACTTATCAAGTTCTCATGGTATTCCAGTAACCCTTACTGGAAGTAGACAGACATCCACTCGTCATGTCCCACATACGAGTTATCAGGATGAGCACATCATATTTCCATATCCTACATACAAGATGATGAATGCATTTTGTTCTTGCCATGTCGATACATGCAAGATAATGGGATGATTACATACATGATAGATCCATATCTATTCTTAGTGTTCTCATTCTTCATAAGAATTGGACACTTGGCCTTGGGATACTAACTCCATGTAACATGGACAAGTTTTCTCCCACTGAATCTATGCATACTGAACCCTTCAGTACAGATTGCCAATGTATGCTCTCTCTTTTCAGGTCAAGAGGTTTTCGAGAACTATCTCTATAGATCTCTATTCCTATCACATAGGAAACATCTCTATCTTCCTTAAAGATAATTTCCACTTTTGGATTTCCATTCTAGAACATTTCCATTTCACATCAACATGTGGAATGTGAACACGCTCCCACTAAATCACAAATCCCTTCTTTATCTTTGACATATCATTCAAACCCTTTGACTATATCATCAAAGTAAAGATCCAATTCTGAGTTGCTTGTACTCAATCAATCACATTGATTAGTCCATTGTAACTTATAGACTTCATTTGCATTAGTGGATTCATAAACCTTATAGGCTGTGTCACATACACATCCTTGTTTTATTCCTCATAGGAATGCGGTTTTATTATCCATATGCCAAATGTCTTAGTCATTAAGTTGCAATCAACAAGCATCATCCTTCTCAAAATGTTATCCATGTGTCTTAACATTTAAGATTCATTTGCACTTATGGATTTCATCCAATGGGTGCTACCATCAAGGTCATACCTTATGGTTCACATGGATGTCATTTAGGATGTAATGGTCATAAACCATAACTCGAAATTTGGTTCCTCATATTCATCTAGATAGTTGACTCATCACATGAACAACTCATCACATAGATAAACGAGGTGTATCCGTCAAGGATATAAGAACTCACAACTCCTTGTGATTCTTCATGTCCTTTATTAGTGTGGGGTATTCCTTTATTAAGAAGAATTCAGTTATTTGATAATCATTCTCTAACTCCTTAGAGTATGATCCCTTCTTGATTTAGACATCACCATGCCTTAATCATGAGTTCACTATGATACACTATCATAATTACTCATAAGGATCTCAAATATTTGGTCCAAGTATTTTATTCATTGATCTCATCAAGAATTAACACTTTACCAAATTTGCACTTCATCTATGATAATCTTGAACACTTCAAGATATTCATATTGGTATTTCTCTAAACACCATTTTAAGTATTAGCATTTGTTCCAATAGGTATGTAAATACACCACATGTATCATACCTAATAGGATAATCATTCTCCCAGTACCATTAGTGAACATTGATTAATCATGTCCAAGATATTCATGTCTCTTACTGGTTCTCTAACCAAAAGAGTCTAGATTTATCCATCACATGGACACTAGAAATGAATTTCTCATGATTGATGCTAATTTGATTGTTTGAGTTATCTATAACTATTAGGTATCATTTTATCTTATGCATATCAAATATCACAAGATAAACAAGGCATTGCCACAAAGATCATATCTTTAGAAATTGAAACATCTCTTTATTGATTGCCATCATTGTCATACAATATGCAAAAATAAAGTGTTTCTATCTATTGGAAAATATGAAATAGCAGTTCTCAACTCTATTTCGTGCCCTTTATGCTGAAATAAACTGAAAGGTACTCATATCTATGGCAACAACACTTGCTCCAATGATGGGTACTCCTTTCTTGGTCCTTTCACAAAGGCCATCACTTCTTTGTGGATATTGCATATCATATATGACATATCCATATCTTGGTATCATATACCTCAAATAAAGAAGCGGTTCATTTCATGATACCTTAGGTGGAGATCTCCATCCCCTCCTTCATCTTCTTTTGTCCTTCCAGATATAGAGGGCAATTCCCTCATACACCCTTTCCCCATGTGCCTTGAGGTTGAAGATGGCTTGGGCTGCTGGCTAGCATCAAAACACTTCTTTGCTTTGCCTTTGCCCTTGCCCTTGCCCTTAAGACTTACGTTTCATTGATCTCATCAAAGATTAGGGTTAGTCTTTCTTCATATTTGCCTCTACTGTCCTCAACATGTCCAACAACTTTGTCAACGCTTTTCAAAGTTGTTCATGTTGTAGTTTATCATGAACTGTATGATTCTCGCAACATTTGCAGTATCATACCAATAGCCAACTCTTGGCTCATAGGGTATCCTTCTTAGTCAGGTCTTTCTACATACCCAATCATATTGAGTGTGTGAATACCTTACTGGATCTCCTTCTGTCATGACATACTAGGACAATGTCTTGGAGACATCATATGTCTCATGTTGTCTCTGCAACTCATAGTTCAGAGAACACAACATCAAACACTTTGCATCAATGGCATCATCAGAATGCTTCTTGTAAGCATCCTTTTCTATCTTTGGTGCATTAGGAGCAGGTTCCTCTGGAATTGGAGTATCCAGGACATAGAGCTTTCGCTCTTGAGTGAGAACAATTCTCAATGTCCTATATCAGTCGTGGAAGTTTGTCCCATTTAGCCTGTACTTTTCAAGGACCGATCGCAAAGAAAAGTGATTGTTGTTTGTTGTCATTTGTACTACAAAAGGAAATATGCAATTTTAGTCCAAAAACTCATTTTTGACTTATTTGATCGATTTGAAAAGTTGACGATATAATTAGGCCTTTAATTAATTATCACTCCCACTATTTTACTTCAAATTGATATCCCTCGCCATCAATTTGGAAGATTGTAGCGTACAACCTTCTAGTGGGCAAGATTCTGAAATCCTCTAAGTCATGGACCAGCTAGGGTTGTCACCCACAACTTAGATCTCTCATGTAGGCAACTCTTTCCAATTGCATCATATGCAACTCTTGATAAGATGTCATATGCAACTCCTTGCCATGATCATCCCCATGCCTCAAGGTACTAGATCCAATCTAGATCACCTTGTTAAGTCCGACCCAAAGCAAACACGATGAATATGCACCCTGCTAGGGCAGACCCACACATTCATCCTTCATGCTTCCACGAGATAGACGGTGCACCACGCTAGGGCGTGCCCACACTTGGTCGATCAAGCTTTTCACTTGTGTCGCATTTGGAAGGCATCTAAAACTTAATATTTAATGAGGGATTTGGTTTTTATATACATATACATTTCCAATTACCACAATACATAGTACATATCATATACATGCTATATCCCACAGAAAACATACAAAATGATAAAAGCGATGATTATGGCCATCCTAATGTGATTCCTCGAGCCAAGAGGAATCACAGTCATCTAGGTCTACATCACATGCAACCTGTATAAGATGAACTCTGTGCTTTGCCTTCCGAGTAGATCAACTCATCACATGAATGACTTGCTCGTTCTGGCCCGGTCGTCTGGGTGCCACCAGCCGATCGGTTGGCTCCTCCAACCGATCTGTTCGACTGGTCGTCGTGCATCTCATCATGGTCGCCACCCACTCATCTCACTCCTCGAACCGATCATCAATCGATCGGCTCACTCCTTGAACCGATCGTCTGGAACGTCAACCGATTGGTTCACGCCTTGAACCGATCGTCTCAGCTGTCGTCAGAATGTCCTCCATTCTTTGACATAACAGGAAATAAAATTCTATCCTATTTTACATTGTAAAAAGAGAAACCTCGAGTTATATTTGAGGGGAGCAAAGATAGGAAAGAAATCTCCAATTATTTCGAGTTACATCAGGAATATGAGAAGGAAGATCGGTGCGCAGACCGAGATGCAAGCAACCACATACAACCATACACAGATAGGATTTATTGGTCATAACCACACTATACATCCACCACAAAACTCATTTAAGGGCGACGCGTATTGAGTGCATTCATAATACGTATCATATATGTAAATTGGGATTTGTGGATTTAGGATTGGACATGCATAAAGCCAATTTTATTCACATCATATGCAATAAATAAAGGTGACAAACCAAAATCGATCATATCGATAATCCTAAAGTATAGAGCAGTTGACGTGGCTCTGATACCACTGTTGGGTTTTAGTGGAGGCAGAGAAGGTAGCGGAAACAAAAATTTCCTCCCCAAACCCAGTACAAGGAAACACGTCAACATCTATACAATAGGAAAGGATGGTTTGTGGAATTATACCTTGTCCTGAGGCTTGCTCAGCGACAATACCTCGCGGCTTGCGCGGTCTTCACCTCCGGTCTTGGACAGTGTCTGTGCAGCTCCTGGTCACACCGGGACTGACGACTCCTTGTCTCACCGGGACTGTCGGGATTGAGAGTTGTCCTCTGAGCGGCAGAAATCTCCCGCCTCTGAAGTAGTCCACACAGACCACCTGGAACTCCAATCTCCTTATCCCACAAGGAATTGGAAGGAGTCGCACCCTCCTGCCAGCGTACTAGTCACTGACACACTCTCCTGCCACCAATCGCTTTCTGCAGTTGTCTTTCCCTTATTGTTCCTCCCTTATCGGGTAGCACTTGCTCGGGCTCTCTCGGTTACCAAAACCAGAGAGAACGACAACTTCACAGAGCAATTGGTTGCACTGAGTTGTAGTCTGAGAAGCCCCCAATACCCCTATATGTATAGGAGGGTCATGGGACAGGGTTCTCTATCCCGAGCAATGCGTGACTAAAGCAGGAGTAGAAGGGTTCAAGATTTTCCACAAAAACAACCAACTACACAACCTGAACCGATCATTTCATTTCTGATACGGTCGGTTGGGGACCTGAGCCGGTCGGTTGACACCTCAACCGACCGGTTGGGACACCTCAACCGGTCGGTTCATTTCTGAATCGGTCGGTTCGTGGTCTTGATCAGTTCCCGATTGACTTTTCATCTTTTGTTTCTAATTGGTATCAAATACCAATCCTTGTTCCAATCAAATTGGGCAAGTGAAACGAAACGAAAGGAAACTTCTCACCAATTCTACTTTCCCAACTTGCTCGGTTGCATCAGTTGAATCGATCGTTTCAACAGTTGAAGCAATCATTTCACCCTGTCCTTGAGCCGATCGACTCACCACCTGAGCCGATCGGTTCACCAAGCTGAGCCGATCGGTTCATCACATGAGCCGATCGGTTCATCACATGAGTCGATCGGTTGGGATTGCAGATTGTGCAGAATTAGTCAATTGCAATTTCAATCAATCCGATACTCTAATCAATCAGTCCAACACCTTGAACATTATGATATTGAGCTATAAATTAATTGAGTGTTTAATTGAACTACTAAACTCTTTTAGTATTCAATCTAAACATTGTTTGTGGACAAAACTCCTCTTCCAAGTTAAATCCTATGTGTGTGACCCTGCAGGTCCATTTCACATTGGCAGTGAAACTCCATAACACTTATGACTTCACAAGCAAAGAGCAGTGCCTAGTCACACATCAGTGCTACCCAAGTGAAATAGAAAGTTGGAGAACAACTTTCAATCCTACAATCCGTGAATGGTGTTACAGTGAATGTATAATTCCTTTGTCACTGATATCCCGAATGAACTCAAGGCATGGAACAATCATCCTGTCAACGTTCATTCACTTTCTTGATCTCAGAGTAGATTGGAAGAGATATGTATGACATCAATATCACATACTGATTCACACATGCATGCATGCCTTTCTCAATCCCACTCATCAAGTGGACATGGATATCAAACTCCCTCAGGAGGGACAAATCCCATATCTATCACTCACCCCTCAAAAGCCCCATGTGTCAAAGCCACCCAATCATCACCTTTATAACAACCCATGTTTCAGGACTGCGTTTGATGATGTCAAAGTGTGCCCAATGACATGTGTTGAGTGTAATGATTTCAAGTCAAAGAATCACACTCACCACCATCACTGTGAGTACTGATTGTGACTACCATGTCATGGTTCCATGTGTCAAACTCACATTGGGTCTGTCCGATACACTTGTTCTCTAACAAGTACCTATGTGTTTGGTTTGATATCTCTATATCATGACTAATGAGATTCTGTCATCAACCAACACCACAATCTAGTCTTGTGTGTCATTACTGTCTATCTACCTTCCACAATGACATCTGACTAGGGACATAATGAGAATGTACAAACTCTTAGCATCTGTATGATCTCATCGTTCAGGTCCTCAACCTGAAAGCATACGTCATTGAGTACTGTCATTCTCTAGACATTCAATCTGTTCTATCACTATCTCATATGACTGAACCAGAAAGAATTGGAAGCTTGCCTTTGATGTTTATCAAATTAATCTTAATGTATCCCACCAATCATCCCATGATTGGCTCTCAGGGCATACATACCAACATATACTAGAGCATATCTCCTATACTTTTTAGGTAGTTACCTTATTCCAGATAGTTTCGGGGACAGAGTTCATGTACGGTACCTCCTGCTTGTGTTTGACTTTGCAAGTTGTAGCACTCTATCTTGGGGTGTTGCAACTCTAGCATACTTGTATAGGGAGTTGTACAAGGCTACCACCCGTTCTAGGAAAACTACCTGCCTGTCTGGTTATATATGTCTACTGCATATGTGGTATTGGGAAAGGTTAGGAATTGGACGCCTAGGTTCACTCGCTATGAACTGGGGGGAGTGGCCAGAAGATGTTTCCTTGGGTTACATGTAAAGATTTACACAATTTATTTATACCTTTATCCAAATTTTTGTAATGTTTATCTAAATTTAGGTTGTCAATTTAATAGATGGCCTACATTTCTGCAAAGGAGTGATACTATGAGAGAATCAGTCCAGTTTTATGATTCAGCATTTGACTAGATTTTGCCCTCTCGGGTATAACTTACTTACTTCTACTAACATGTTGTATGATATATGTTACAATTTACTTAGTTTTATATGATACATGTTGTATCTATTTGAATAATAGATTCAGTTAACTCCTTACACTGTTGATATTCTAGAGAGACTTCCAGCCTTGTGTCGAGAGGGTCGTGATATTTGGTTGGTACAAGTGCCTTTAGTGTGCTACACAGTAGTAGAGTGGCAATTCCCTTACAACCTACTCTAGAATTGCCACACCTTGGTAGGATAGATGGGAGGGGTCATGCGGCTGAGGACTGGTTGCATCATTATAGGCGGGAGGTGCAACTATGGAACAATAGATGTGAGAGCTTAGTTCCCCCTCCACCAGCGGAGACAGTCTTCAGTCCACATGTGCACTACACATGGTATCATACCCAGTACATACTGCCCCCTCTAGCTCAACCTCCAACCACATACTACCCATAAAGTTATCATCAACAACAATTTGTGAGTATCATTATTATTTCTTTTACCAACTGTTATTATTTATCTTTATTATTTGTAATATATGTAATTGGTTTTATTATTCGTACATACTTTGTTTGAACAGGTGGAATGACATGTGTGGATCCGAGCAGCTTTACAGCATGCCCCTACACATATCAGAGATGACATCTATGGCATCCAGGGGACTTTCTTTGATAGTCTTCCTGACTATGCTTGCATGTATGATCCCATACCCACTCATACCACATCCCATGAGCCCACTCCTACTCCTACTCCTACTCCTATGCTTACTGCTCCTGAGCCCCGCTAGTACAGATATCACCTTTAGCATCAGTTAAATATGACTTTAGCAGTCGGTTTCCAAGTGACACCCAAGTGGGTAACACTAAATATATACGCCTTCAACGTTAGTTTTATAACCGATGTCACAAAGTCATCCCCCGATTGTAAACCCAAAAAATGCACCAGCAGGGGAACCATATGCGTCGATTATCAAGTCATAACTGACGCCACATCCCATCCTGGAAAAAAAATTTCCCCAGGTTAGACCATATGTTTCGGTTACCAACAGACTCCGTTGACCTCAAATTATTGACGATTTGTAAGTTAACCAAATAGTAACTGACACCATTAGAGGATAAAGAGATCGGTTAACTATTAATCACCGACGAGTTAAGTTTTTGTTGTCGATTTCTTTTGTTAACTGATGACTATGTTTTGATTTTTTTCTTCTTATCAGCTTGCAAGCCTGCTGTTCGACTGGCTAGTAGGATGCAGAACCTGCAGTTCAGTTCTAAATTGTAGGTTTACAACATCCATTGATTTCAACCAATAACAAGCCACAAACCTACAAAATTAACAAGGATGGACAATTAATATATGGAATGATTCACACACATGTATATGCATATTTCATATTATGATTTCATCACACACATGTAGAAACCTATAGTTCTATTTTAATCCTCCATTTCATATTCACATACATGTAGTAACCTACAGTTCCATTCATTTCATCTCTTTTCACATTTAGACACATGTAGAAACATTCATGTATTCATCTTCACACACATATGTATATAGATAAGACAATTCAAAAAAATTCATTCAGACATGTATATATTAGTGTGTCTTTCAAAGTTTACATGTCATTAAATACAGAAATAATTATGACAACAAAGTTTAGAAATATCATTCTTTATCATTATCATCGTCATCATCGCCATCAATATTCCACTGATAATAAAAAATTCCCACAACTTGTAAGGCTTTTGCCCATTGTTCTCTTACATCATTTAATTCTTCCATCGTATATGGAGTATGTACATCTAATAAATTTTCACCTGTAGTGAAGTCACTTGTTTAAAACACCTACAAATAGAATGACGTATATATAAAATCAACAATATATAATAAGATTGATATATTTCATATTATCTAGTGAGACTATATATAATACATGTTGTATGGTATCGATTTCCATTACAACATGTTTGATCATTAGGTCCATATATCGCATCATGTAGTATGCACATGCCCGACCATTGTTTTGTGTAGCACATTATAAATTGAAACATACAAAATGCTAACAAATACAAACAAGAATAATTCACATAAATAATATATACATTGGAGTCAGGAAATTACTTTCACATTCTCCCAAAGTAACAATTTCTTTGTCTTAGCCATGTTTCCTCCAGCTTTTTTGAATGCTTTTAAATCCCTACATGTTAATGTAACACATTAAATTGCATCATTAAATAATAATGTAATAATAGATGTTAACAGATATAAAATATGAAAGATTTATCATGTGAATAATGGCCTTTTCATCGAGTGTCCATATAATGAGTCTAATTCCCTCCCTGAAGGATCTAGATAATAAATAGTACACGTCTTGGGGACAATAACCAGTAACTCCCAATGTGTAGCACTAGAGGTAAGAAAGTAAAAAATTAATAACTCAAAATCCACAATAAAAATGTAATTTTCTTAAGTCCAAATTATAAGCAAAGTAAACTTACTCAACATTGAATGGAGATATTATCACCGTCTTCTTTTTTTTACCAAAATATTTAAAAGCGACAGAGCAGTATGAGGTAACTGATGAAGGCTCTTTATCTACACGAATGATCAAAGATGGAACTAGAAATCCCACATGGGAAAATGAAAAATCTTTACAGTCGTGTGGAAGTGGTTGCAAAACATGTATTATGTATGCATTAATATATAAGAAACCAGATAACCGTATATAAAATAAGGTATATAGATATATAAACAAGATCTTACCATATCCATAGCTCTATCATATATGTATTCAGCTAATCATAATGAAACAACTCTAAAATATCTTATATAAATATTTTGTTATCGTATGATTCGCCTACAACATCCACCGGAATAGAAACATGTATAGGAGAATTTGGGTCATGTTTGCCTATCCATACTGCCATACCCTTACAATTAGGACCTAACGAGTCGTATAGGTCTTTTGGAAGCCAACTAGGTACTTCAGGAGGAGGTGGAGGTGGAGGGCGAGCTGTAGCAAGTTTCTTCCTTTTGACCTATATATAATTTCAGATCAATTGAGTAGCTCGTATATACACACTAACAAATTAACGTAATGTAAATTTACCATATAATATCATCATAGACGACATTCATTTTGGGCCACAATATCACTCTGCCTTCTGCTTCACCAAGTGTTTCAGAATCTAGGTGGGCATATGGTAATGGATGATGCCTCCACTGGTGGAGTACAAGTCTCGGGTTCACACGAACCACACCATCTGGTACTGGAATGCCATGAAACATGTCCCCTGGAAGGGGTGGGTAAGCTCGGCCTCTACAATGATAAATTCTTTATTTTTTAGATGGCATGGCTTCAACCCCTACAAATTTACGTAAAGTATGTTATATACATATATACATAAACATATCATCTTGAAAAGACTAGCTACCATGTCATGAAATACTTACATCGGATGTGCTAGGTGGTGGGTCTATAGGATTACTCCCAACCACCTCTATAGTAGGAGAAGAGCGGCACACTAAAGGTACTGTCTGAGTGGTAGTAAGAGACGCATGCCATTTGCTCATTGCTTCATGGACTCTCCTATTAATTAACTCATCTACCTATACATGGACAAAAGAATTGCTAGCTTTTGATTATTGAATTCCCTTTTATATTAAAAAAGATATGTTACCTCAGCTTTTGAAAATCCCGCTTTTGGGACATGTTTGCATTGTGATGGCCCAAAGAACGCTTTTATGCCCACATCAGCGCCTGCACCCCTAACACGTCCAGGATGTTCTGGGTTACCAAGAGCAACTGTCAATTCATCATGTGTACTTTTAGAGATGAACTTTCCTTTCTTCCTCTGCTCATGAAGCTCCCACCAATCGCGATCAATAGAAATTGCTAAGTAAACATAATAATCAATATTGATTGCTCTGAGAGTTGAATTTTACCATTTTTGCAGCCGCCTCAGCAGTTGCGGGTTTGGTTATATCTCCTTTCTTATTTTGCCTCCCATCTATCCACACAACATGGTGAGGCAGAGGTGTGGGAGTAACTAGTAGGGGACTCCCCAGCACCAGACTCAGCAATAGCAACAACCTGTAGTCTTTGGTGAACGCCTCCATAGCCTTTTAGACCCATCGTGTGGTCATGCACATTCAGTGCACGCCTTGCTCTTTGAGTATCATTGATAGCCTTGTTAGTAAGCAAATTGATTTGGTTAGTAACAATAAAGGTCAATCTTGAATAGGTGAATACATAAGAATGTATATTAATTAAATTGGGAGTGGTGCTTAATACCTTGAATTCATGAGTTTTTCTTTTGGCAACAAACTCCTCCTAGTCATTGGGGTCCAAGTCGTTCCATTGCTCCGTGGCTGAATTCTTCCTCTTCTCAGCATCTCGTATGTAATATTGGGTGAGATTTGTCCTATAGTTCCTTAGGACCCTCCCACAGTGCTGCATCACGCATTTACGATGCATGCTTTCATCCAGTTCAAATATACTCTGCAAAATTTCATATAATTAACTAGTATCCTAAAAATTAGTAATCTGCAAAATAGAATTGCAAATAATAACTCACACATAGTTCCTTCCATACTAAGTATTTCTTCCCCTTAGGAACTTTATGCCAAGATTCTATATTAGGACTACAATGGCTACGAGTAAGAACCCCAAGATATGAAATAAATGAGTTGCGGTTCACTCCAACTGGATTTCCTGCATGATCAAAATCCACAACTAGTTTGGGTCCATTGCCCCTTTGTTGTAGTAACTTGTTCATCATAGTGATGCCCCTCAGATATGAGTACCTTTATTAAGAAGAATTCAGTTATTTGATAATCATTCTCTAACTCCTTAGAGTATGATCCCTTCTTGATTTAGACATCACCATGCCTTAATCATGAGTTCACTATAATACACTATCATAATTACTCATAAGGATCTCAAATATTTGGTCCAAGTATTTTATTCATTGATCTCATCAAGAATTAACACTTTACCAAATTTGCCATGGTGTTAGGGGAGAAACCGACAACTATGATTATAACTCAAGAACAAAAAAAAGTTGTCGGCGTATGTGGATAGACGTCGGTTATTATACGTTGAAATCGATGATGAACACCCCGTCCCAGTATTGGTTTGAAGTTGTAGATCATGTTAAGCATCGATTTTACACAATAACTGACGCTGATAATTAACTTAATAGCACCCGTGCGAGCCAGACTCTTCCCCTTCTCTATTTCATTCCTGATTCTCTGTTGCCACTCAAGCCAGGTCTCATGATTCTGTGTTGCCGCTCACCGCTACCACTGCTACTACTGTGGAGAGGACCTTGCCGCCGCCGCTATGGAGAGGTGCTCACCTCCACCGCTGTGGAGAGGCACCTCTATGATGAACAACCTAAAATTTGACAAAAAAAACACACTTACAGGATATAACTTATAAATGGACATATAGATAAAAATATATGATATATTTTAAAAACTTACATTGTGAAGCACCACATTGATATCCTCACCCTCACAGTAATCATCATCACAGTCATCATACTCATGCTCAACCATCTAAAATTCTCATTAAAAGATCAAACATTTAACATTTAGCATAACTAGAAGAAAATAAAACATTGTAAAGTTCACATTTAGAAAAATAAAACATATAAAAAAATAAAAACATGCCTCTAATATTGTGATCTTTTATCAATTAACATTCCTTCGGTGTGATTTCCACGCACATACAAGCATCATTAGCTTCAATATTTTGTGGTGTTGGCAACCCAATTAAGAACGGACTCGATTCATCATACTTATCATAGTACTCTTCTTCACCTATAAGATCTACACTGAACTGTCTTTTACCATGAGGAACAACCGACCATTTATCATTTGCAGGATCATCGATATAAAATACTTGTTTTGCCTATGATGCCAATATGAATGGTTCTCCCTTCTCGCTAATCTTTATAAAGTTCACTAATGTGAAACCCAATTCATCCACTATAACTCATTTGGTGTTATCAACCCAATTACATTTAAAGAGTGAAATTCTGAAATCTACGTAGTCAAACTCCCATATGTCTTCAATGACACCGTAATATGACATTTTAGCTTCACGTGAACTCTTATCCTTTGCACTTGCAAAAATTAATGAAGATGCTTGAAGGGTTACCCCACTGTTTTGGACGACGCTCTTATCATCTTGGCGCTTTGTGTAATATGAGAACTCATTTATGCCAAACCCTTCATAAGACATAACATTCAATTTTGGTTTAACGGTGAGGCATTTGATATTTTTCGGCGAGATTATTTGGTGTTTGAGATAGTTGATGTAAGACTTTATCTTCAAACCACTTAATAAATGTCTTGTTATGCTCTCTAGAAAGCCACATTGAATTGGCTTGAGGATATTGTTTCTTGATGAAATTGGTATGTTCCTCGATATAAACACTCACTTTGTTGATGTTGTGTAAAATATACAAGTGAGCTTGTTCCAACTGCTCACGGCTAATTACTTTCATCCGTGATCCCAAAATTCCTTTGCCAGAATACTCCTAATATTCTTGTCATTAAATGGAGCATCATTACCACTCAGAAAGTCATTGCAAAAATCTATAACCTCTCTCGCCACATAACCCTCAATAATACTCTCTTCATGTCGATAATGGTTTTGAACATCATCTTTAAAAACACTCATGTATTGTTCAAAGGGATACATCCAATGCAAGAAAAGTGTTCCTAACATTTTCACTTCCCTAGTCAAGTGGACAACAAGACGTACCATGATATCAAAGAACGAAGGAGGAAAATACATCTCAAGCTGACATAGGGTAACAACCACTTCTCTTTGCAACTTATCTA
This sequence comes from Alisma plantago-aquatica, assembly GCA_963693085.1. NCBI lineage: Eukaryota > Viridiplantae > Streptophyta > Magnoliopsida > Alismatales > Alismataceae > Alisma > Alisma plantago-aquatica. The sequence goes on from OY856411.1 coordinate 700,562,049, forward strand.
GAGTATCAGGATCAATAACTTTGCTGCACAGACTGTTGAAAAAGAAACAAAGTCTGGTGATTGCAAACCTTACATGCTTCGGTAATATAGATCGAATTGCCACAAGCAATATTTGTTGCATTAGAGTGTGACAATCATGAGATTTAAGACCTATCAACTTTAGATATTTCATTGATACCAATCTACGGATGTTGGATGAGTAACCCTGTGGCACCTTAACATTTACCAAGCAATCGCAAAAAGCTTTCTTCTCCTTTCTAGACAGTGGGTAACAAGCAGGAGGTAAGTATGTTCTCTGATCTCTACTAACTACTTCTGTTAATTTTTTCCTTATTACCATTTCACATAGGTCCATTCTAGATTTTATCCCATCTTTAGTCTTACCTGGTATATTCAACAGAGTAGCAATGATGCTATCACAACCATTTTTCTCAACATGCATGACATCGATACAATGTCTGACTGCCAAAGAACTCTAATAAGAAAGATCCCAAAATATTGATTTCCTCTTGAATAAAGATTTATCACTCCATGTGGCCATGGTACATTATTATCTCTTACCAAATTCATTGACAAAGTCTTTTACTCTTTCATAAACAACCTCCACTGGTATAGGTTTAGATGCACTCTGTTCCTCATTTCGTTTGCGTAACCTATGGTACAGATGGAATTTTGGAAGAAACCTTTGATGACCAAGATATACAGTCTTGCCGCCATGTTTTAGTCGTATTGAATCAATGTTATCTTCACATATAGGACACACTTTATATCCTTTGACACTATATCCAGACAAATTCCCATATGTTGGAAAGTCATTAACAATGCAAAACAACACAATGTGCAAACGAAATGTCTCTCTTCGTGAAGCATCATAGGTCATCACACCTTCACCCCAAAGTTTCTTTAAGTCATCAATCAGAGGTTCAAGATAAACGTCGATATCATTTCCAGGTTGTTTAGGGCCCGATATCAACAACAACAACATAACATACTTATTTTTCATATACAATCAGGGAGGAAGATTGTATATAATAAGCATAACTGGCCAAGTGCTATGTTGGCTACTCAATATCCCGTACGGATTCATCCCATCTATACAAAGCCCAAGTCTTAGATTCCTGACTTCTTCACCAAATTTAGGGTACAATAAAACAATCTTCTTTAACTATGGGGAATCAAACTCATGTCGTAGGATCCCATCATTATTTTTCTTAACATCTGCATGCCACCTCAAATTCTTCACATATATTAGATTGACAAACAAGCATTGAAACCATGATATTATAGGTAGATACCACATCATCTTGGCAGGAGAACCAATTTTGGGCTCCCCCGAAGTCGTCATTTTATACCTTAACGCACCACATTTTGGACAATCTTTCAAATCCACATAGTCCTTTTGAAATAATACACAATCATTCAGGCATGCGTGTATCTTCTTGGCCTCCATTCCCATTGTGCACAACAATTTCTTTAACTGGTATGTTGAGATTGGCAAATTCATTCCTTCAGGAAGAATTTCTTTCAACAAAGACAACAATAACGTGAAGCTTTTGTCGCTCCATCTATTGTTAGCTTTTAGCTTATACAATCTCAACACAGTGCTAAGCTTCATAAACTTAATACAACCTGTGTATAACAATCTCTCAGCATCATGCATAATGTTTCTAAACATGGGAGGTGGATCAGTGTGCTCTACCCCACAACTATCCAACATCACATCAATGTTGTCTACTGGAACTGGTTATTTTACATCTACGTCATCGGAGACAATTTCTTCTTCCACACAAGAACTGCTATCGACATCCACTGATTTTAGGTTTGAAATCTCTCCATGCCAGTGCCATTCTGTATAGCCTTGTACAATCTCGTTGCACATGATATGACTTTTGATTTCCTCACCAGTGTTGCCTTTCAAGTTGTTACCATAATGCCTACATGGACAGTAGAACCTATCTCCAGGTTGTTTCCTATGTTCCTGGGTAAATCTAATAAATTGATCAAGACCAAAAATAAACTCTGGGGTGCAGCGATTTGGAATGGACATCCATGATTCATCCATTCTATGATCAAAGAGAAAACAAGTATATATTAGGGTTTAGGGTCAAAAGATTAGGGTTTAGGGTTAAGAGATTAGGGTTTATGGTTAAAAGTTTAGGGTTGAGGGTGTTATATATAATAAATGTGTACCACCTATCCCATTCTTGATCACCTAATCTCACTAGTAAGTGTATAATGTGTATTCAATTTTCAAGAAATTTTGGCAGCATTTCCCCACAGTTCTCCAAGTACACCGATGTACATGGGCAAATGCCCACAGACATATGTACTTAGAGAACAAACGGGGAAGTGCTGATGAAACATCATGAAAACCGAATACACATTATACACTTACATCCTAAGTGAGATTAAGTGTTCAAGAACAGTCCCAAACCGGGGACTATGCAATATTTACTCCTAATGAGTAAATCTCACATGGGTTTCTAGGTGAACAAAATACATGTATATGTGTTGTCATTCATATACCTATAATCATAGTATCATTGTTCATATCCTAGGTTTTGTGTAACATCATTTAATTCAATTCATTCTTCCATTTTTATAAGTTCATTCATTCATCATTAACCCAAATCAATCATTAATAATCAACTACACAATTTTGAAGAGCAATTATATATTGAAATAAGTTAAATCAATCACTATATAACTAGAGAGAAAGAAAGCAATAATAATTTATTAAATTCATTCATTCATCATTAACCCTAGTTAATCATTATTAATCAACTACGCAATTTTAGAGAACAATTATATATTGAACTAAGTTCATTCATTTCTCGTTTAACCCTTATTAATCAATATTAATCAACCCTAATTAATCAATAATAATATTACAGAAAACTCACCGTACTGGTGGAGCAGGCTAGGGTGGCGGCGACCAGAGGTGGATGTGGTTGCATCTGTGGCTGTGGAGGTGGTCACAACTGTGGTTGGAGGTGGAGGTGGCCGGAGGTGGAGGCGGAGATGATTGAAGCTACGGTGAAGCAGGTGGCGATCGGTGGTAGGGTGGCGGGCTATGGTTGTGGTCGTTGGCGGAGATGACTCAGCAAGAGAGCGGCGGCGGCGGCGATTAAACTAGAGCGGTGACTGAACTGGAGCGGTGGCAGTGAGCTCATCAACGGTGCCTCTCCACAGTAGTGGCTGTGAGCACCTCTCCATAGCAGCGGCAGCAAGGTCCTCTCCACAGTAGTAGCAGTGGTAGCGGCGAGCGACAACATAGAATCACGAGACTTGGCTTGAGTGGCAACAGAGAATCAGGAATGAAATAGAGAAGGGGAAGAGTCTGGCTCGCACAGGTGCTATTAAGTTAATTATCGGTGTCAGTTATTGTGTAAAATCGATGCTTAACATGATCTAAAACTTCAAACCAATACTGGGACGGGGTGTTCATCATCGATTTCAACGTATAATAACCGACGTCTATCCACATACGCCGACAATTCTTTTTGTTCTTGAGTTATAATCATAGTTGTCGGTTTCTCCCCTAACACTGATGCCGATTAGCCAAATTGGGGGGGGGGGGTTGTGGGGACAACTTGAAAACAAACATCCTCATCGATTCCTATACAACAACTGACGCCAAATAAGGTATGAATTTTTACATCACGAGGGATATTTAGGCGTCAGTTGTATTTTAAACAACCAACGACATATGGGGAAAAAAATTCGCAAGGCTTGGCGTGGAACATGAGTCGTCGGTGTTTATACAACTGACGTTGAATTGAAAATTTTGGAGGTAGATTTTTTTTCCTGGAAAATTATATTTCACAGATGATTTTGGATGTCGGTTCTTATTTTGACCAGTCGACATTAAAGAAAAAGCGATACCCGTGTCTTTTATAAAGCAACCAGCCTTCACATATAGGTGTCAGTTGTAGTGTTAAACTGACATCATAGTTTATTAACGTCAATGTTTTCGTTATAATCGATGCAGCAAATGTGACGTTATGCGTCATTTCTGTACTAGTGCCCACTCCCATTTCTCAGTTCATGGGATGGGGACCGACATGCTCATACTATACAGAAGTTGATTCATTTTCTTCATTCATCACTCCACCTCCACCGTCATCCTACTACGGAGCAGGTTCTTCTGTTCCATACATTCCACTCTCACCACCTATTATTCATGAGACTCGACTATCACTCTATGCCACATACTCATTGACTCTATTAGATTTCTCTGGATACACCCCCTGATGCCTCACATCCTAGTTTTCAGAGACCCCTCACCCCACCTCCAGTTTATCCTTACTTCCCATGTGCTTGTCAGGCTGCTGCTACACAACTGTCTCCAGTTGAGGCATCTCCATATGACTTCGGTACTCATGAGCAAGATGTACAGGGAGGTGGGCGAGGACGTCGTGGGCGTGGAAGACATGCTTAGTTTTTCGTATATTATATTATGTTGTATATATGCCTTTGTGAAGGCATTTATTTGGCTTGTATATGGATCTATCATATTATGATATCATATTATTCAGTTGTGTATTATTTTCTCATCAAGTTGGTTCATGTTTTAACCTTGTTTTTAATCGATCTCTCATTTTTTGTATTAATTTCTTATTATATAATCAATTAGGAACCGACTAGTGTTGGCTGCAATACCACTTCTATAATCCATTTGCATGTTCATAGCTATTGAAATTAACAAATTTATAATAATTAGCTATATTACAGACATTCAAATACAAGTGAATGAATTGTAAATGTACAAATATAATCAATATTGTTAATAAACAAATCAATAAGCATGAAAGAATAATAATGAATGTAAAAAAATTGAAAAAACTGCAATACGTCCTGCATGGAGACGTTTTACTCTGATGTAGTAGCAATACGTCCCCATGCAGGACACATTGCTTTCCTGTGGGGCCAATACGTCCTGCCCGGGAACGTATTTCTCTACGAGAGAAAAATGTGTCTCGGGGTGGGACGCATTGGTCCCACAACAAGGCAATGCGTCCCGCGTCAGGACGCATTGCTCTACGGTGGGACCAATGTGCCCCATCATGAGATGCATTTCTCTCTCGTAGAGCAATACATCATGACTCAGGATGCATTTCCCTACTATAGGACCAATGCGTCTCCAGCCGGGATGCATTGCTCTGTGACAGAGCAATTCATCTCCGACGGGGACATATTGCTCTCAAAATGTGCCATTTTGGGAATTAAGTTAAAGAATGTGCTATTTTGGGAATTAAAATAGCCAAACGTACCATTTTGTTTTTTTGCCTAAAATTAATACAGATGCAATGGTTAACAAACATGAAGTGTCCTCATCTATTGTGGTTCGAAACTCGAATGGAGACTGGATCCAAGGGGTCGCATGTAAATCTCCTTTTTTCGTCTGTAGTAGTATCTGAACTACAAGGTATTCAGATGGCCCTGTAGTATGCATATGAGAAGCAGATGAAGGACATAATTGTGGAGACGGACTGTATGGAAACTACTCATGTTATTCGTGAAGACCCAAAGGCAAATCCAAGGTATGCTTACTGGGTGCTGAAGATTCATAAGCTTATCAAGGACGAGTGGAAAGTGAATTATGTCTACAGGGGAAAAAAATAAAATGGATGATTGTTTGGCCAAACTCCACTTAAAATTGCACCATAGGGTGTTCCATTATGTGATGCCCCCACCAGAGTTGAAGGAAGTTTTAATTCTAGATAAGTGTAATGGTAGTAGTACTACCATGTCTATTTCTGCTAATGACATTAGTGATTGTAATGTTTTAATTTCTCTTTCAAGAGGAAGGAAAGATGAATAAAAAAAGAGAAGATAGAATAGTCAATTACATCCATAAAGGATTTTTAATCTTTTTTGTAGTGTCCTAACATGATTCGCTAAGATTCAATTCTGCAACCTGTGCTTCACAAGCAGCAAGTTCGATCAACAAGACTTGATGTTGCTGGTAGGGTATAATCAGATTAAAAAGTCACTACAGGAAACTAGCACAATAACGACAGAAAATGTTTGTCGTAGTTGTGGAAAAGTTCATTGTTATAACTATTAATGATAAGAAAAAGAAGTCGTCGCATGTTTTCGTTATTGGTCTTGTCATAAATTAAATTTGCGGCAATTAATTTCATTCCATCGCTATTAGTAACAAGGATGACTTAAATATGTTGTCTTTATTAGTTATAACGACAACATATATAGTTAGTCATGAATAGATATAGCAATCATATGATTTTGTCACATATACTAATAATGCCAACATAAATATTCAGTCGTTAATAGTATTAGTTATTAACCAATTCCATCATAAAAGTTAATAATGATTATTTCACCAATTTAATGATAGTAGTTAATAGTGATGTCTATTATGATCATAAATAGCTATAACGACAAAAATAAAATGTATTTTTAATTCATTAAATATTTTATTTATAATGTATTGTAAAGATTTAATAGACTTTTAAAATTTACATGAAATAATATATAGAACAAACAACTTATTTTATTAATAATCAAAGTGAATTACATGAGAAGATAGTACATGAAGAGGGTATTTTATCTCGCCCCTTATATGAAAACTATGCATATATTTCAGTATCATAAGTCACATGTTTTCTCAACTATATACCACAATCACATGATTTGGCACTTCTATGTTTCTAGCTTTACTTTTTGAAACTTCTCCTTCAATAAGGATCTCATACACCTCAAAAGTGAGCACCATTAATGTGAAGGGCTTATTTCTTTCATCTTCTATTGACAACATTTTGTGTTATAATGAAGCCATATTCAACAATGAATAGATCCAACCCCTAGTTATTGTTACTAGTATGTTGCTTCAGATGATGCAGCTGGATGAAGAGAGATTCCATCCCATGCACAAGGCTTTGCTCTAACACCATTAGAATGACTTTTGTCTTTGATGTTGTTGCATTTGACGTCACCCCCAAAATCCTAATGAACAAGGCATGTGAATCTTCGTCCCCCATGTCCATGGCAGCTAACCAACCATCATGAACGAACTTCTTTCCAGCTTCCCTAGGGCCTCCATGGCATGTAGCAAACATATTAATGACATATTGTATATTAGTGAGCATAAATGCTTCATAAAATACATGTTGCAATCAAGACAAAGCAAGAAACAGTTAGACAAATATGAATAGATAAGTCCCAATCTCAGCTGACCTACTAGACAAAAGCAGAGAGTTCAAAGATGAAAACTTTGTCAGGCACCATAAATCAACAATAGTAGCCTCCTGGTCATATCATTTCTTTGCAAGGTATTATAGTGGAACATGAAAAACTATAACTAAAAAGTACATTCATGAATACTAGATGTTTATCTCACTTAGACAAAAGCATCCCTATTATCTGCAATATATAACAATCTTATAAATCAATAATGATGCAATAAGATTTCTATCAATGTTATTGCCTATTATAGAAATTGGTTTACACTATGACTCTACAACATTCTTATTTGCAAACATCTAGACAAGATCACAACTCCTACTGCCAATAAGCCAAGGTTCAAGAAGGACGTCATCTGCCAAATCTTCTCACAAGGAAGACACCATAACCTAAGCGTCTATACTATATAAAGGTATACTCAGCATGACACTATCTTTCCTGAAATCTTTTGCATGGTAGAACAACAAATCCATTAATCACAAGGTAGGCATCAACATATCATTGAGCTCACAAACACAACACATACAAGTTTGATAGTTTTGTTGTGAAGGCTTTTATCCCTGTTGGGTTTTGGCTGGGCTTCTCCTGTGAGTGGGAAATCTCAGAACCAAACTAGCACGTGGCTGAATTGATGAACTCCAATTCAAAAATTTTGATATAAAATAAGCTATTTGAGACTTTAGAGTTGATAATTCCCGTGAGAAGCTACTATCACTTTAGATATAGGTTCCAATGTGTACTCACAATACTTTTGGCTGGAAAAACAGAGGTGTGTATACTATCATAGTTGCATACAAATTGGAGAAGTTGGGTCGTGGGTGTTGCTATGCTTCGTAGTGAAAATCTCAACACTGACTCCCAAGGCTTATGGAAAACTATATGAAACCTCAGTGTCCTCTCTAAAAGATGAGAACGCCTAGAAAAGTATGATCCCAACTATTTATATGATAACATAGGCACCATCCCCAATGAGAGAGATTGGATCACATATCTTATTTGTCTCCAAGCCCATAATATTGTATTGAAGGCCAATATAACACGTCCATGATTGGCTCTGCTAGAAGTGATTTGAGATGTCATAGTCATTACTGTTATGTCTTTTACATGGGTGGTCTATTGGTAAGTAAGCCAATTTCACTTATGTTTCCCTTCAAGGAGATCTGGTCTTTGTGTTATATTATATCATAGGTGTAGCTGGATGCTTCCTATTGGGTGATACTATAGTTTGTGTGAAGAAGGAAACTATTTTTTAATTCCACATGTCTAATATTGGAAGTGTAGTTTCGACCAAAAAAATATTGGAAGTGTAGCAATAATATGGATACATGAGTTGTCCACTACACCTAGAATAGCCTAATTATGAATGAACAATTCAAAAGTATGGCAATCCTTGCAACATAATGGTTGTATAGTTTAACCAAGATTTGTCTATGGTGTTACATATATAGAAAGCCTAGAAATACCCATTATCCAAGACCATACACAAGACAATATAAAAATAAGTTAAAACCAGAATGAAATGTATCAAAATCATCCTAGACATTCTGCTCTCATTCATCTAACCATGAAATTGCATATGCTAGGAGTCACACGTGCTAATATAGGATAATAAGTTTAGCAATATGTAAATAAGGCATCAAGATGCTTACCTGGATGGTTGTGGTCACTGGTGATTGATCTTGACAATGGTATCAACTGCAGCAGAAAGCATACATATAAGAATACATATTTCTTCATACTCATGCTCAAAAGCATACATAGTGAAAGACATTTCACCACCATTAGCAGTTGCCCTAGATGCAATGTGGGAGTCAACGACATTATGAAAACTTTGAGAGATTGCTAACATGCCAAGATAGTCTAGGAATATCTTAGAGATATGGATATGGATGCTGTCTTTAGAGAACCCAACCCACCAGTTGGGTGGCCAGAAATATGAAGAAAGTCGAAGAACATATCAAAAGATTCATGAAATGTTGCTCCTATATCTGGAACTATAGGAACACAACTGTGTTTGACTTGTCCTCGCCCTCCACGGAACACCATGTTCAGTTCATAAGAAGTCAAGCTCATCATATCAAGATTTCTTGGATTAATGATAATGATAGGAAAAGAATGTGTTGGGAAGGATCATATCAAGCAACTACATATATTATTGTTCAATCCGCTGATATAACAAAAATAAGCACCTGTTAGATTCATAATCTTACAATAGTTGAAGATCTTTTATAAGTAAAAGGGAAAGATTTCCACCTCGAATTAGAACAATGAATCATATAAAATATATGTCACAAAATCATTAATAATGCCCTACTCTTTGTTAGAAATCAAGTAACACATCAACGTCAAAATCCCCCTTTCATTTCTTAAGGAACCCATGTTAGATCAATGGCTACTGATTATTATTGATCAAAATGCAATTTCGACCAACATCAATTTACTTAGGAATCATTTGTACATACCTTGGTTGTTTGTTTAGTTCTCTTTAATATTCTGAATGAGGATGCCAACTTCCGAACTTTTTGAATATCAATACGAGCAGCTCCTGGTCTTTGGTAATCTTAACTTTGTCCAAAAATCACCTACTAAGCCTTCCAATCATCCTCCTAATCACAACTGTAGATCATTAAGTGTAACATCCCTGACCTGGGTTATACTCTAACCCTAGCTGTTTTGATTAAGAAAGGTGATTAAATGCTTAATCTCATATTGTGAAAAGTAATTAGGGCTCAATAGGAACTAGGACTCAAGAGGAACTTATGTTGCAATTCTAGTCCTTTTTGAACATTATTGAAATCAATGTTTTGCCTATTTTGGACTAAAGTGCAAATTACCCAAGTTGAGGGGTTTAAGTGCAAATTGTGCATGATAATATGTTCCTCATGTGTTGATGAATCATGAGAGTAAAGATGATGCTGAGGTATGGCTTATGGAAGCCTGAATACCAAGAAAGAGCTGATAAAGCAATGTATGTGCATGAAAACCTAGTTTTGGAGTAATGTGCAATTCACCCAAAACCCAGGGTGCAATATGTAAATTACCACTTCAATAAGGTCCCTAATGTTTTTTGGCATCAATTAGAGCAAATAAATTGAGAGGGGCGCCTCATTTTAATAAAGTTGGAGGAGAGAGAATCTTGATATTAAAATAATCAAAATTTAATCCTAATTGAAACCCTAATTTGATTTAGGGAAAAAACTAAATGTATTAATTAAAGGGACTTCAACCAAAATTAAAATGGTTGGATTCATATGTGTGTGTGACGTCCTTGAGCTTTGCAAGGACCACGAAAATATCCAAGGGAGTGGATAACTCACACACAATTTTATAAGAAAAAGAAATATCCACTCACATATGGATATTAATATAATATGATTTAAGGTGCTTGATTTGCTTTTATTTAAATCATGGATAATTGAGAGGGATAAGAGGCAAAAAAGATAGCCTCGTCCCTAAGGAATATGAGGGGGAAGAGGCGGCCACATTTTTGGGATTAATTGGATTTTTTGCAAAGTATATTCGCTCTCATCGATTGTTTTTATAAAAGAACCTTTTACAAGCCAAATGAAAGGCTTTTTCGACCCCACTTCTTCTCATTGCTTGGGGAACTACCAAGGGAGCTTGGTAGGGTCAGGAGGACGATCCCCAACCTGTTGGTAAGCTTCTTGACCTTGGTTCATCACGATTTCATGGTGGAAATCACAAATCAATGCATGATTTCTTCCTATTTCGATCTCCTCTTCAATTCTAACCATTCCTTTTCACTTAAACCTTGAGGACGAGCCTTGGAATGGTGAAGAGAGTTGCATCCACCATTTTTTCCGTGAACATGGAGCTTTGGAGCTCAATTGGAGGCGGGTTTTATAACTTGAACCCTTCTACATTGTTATTCAACTATCAATCTTGCAATTTCGTTGATTTCTTCATCTTTTTGGTTAATTGCTTGTTGTAATTGGTAAATCCATGAAATCAGATGCATTAGGAGTTGCAGGGACGAAGTTAGATGATGATGACATCATCTTGGACACTTTTCCCAAAGAAATCTTGTTCCAAATGGTTTCAATATGTTTGCCCATTCGGTTTCACCAAACCGTTTGAGAGCAAACGGGTTGAGACCATTTGAGAGCAAACAGTTTCAAAACCGTTTGAAAGAGTTGACCAAGGGTTGAACGTTTGAGAATCCTGTTCCTAATTTTGTTGGTTGATAACCCACCAAATTTGATGGATTAATTCCAAAGGAATCATGAGTTGAAGGCTAATCAATTAGGCAATCCCTAATTGGATTAAGTGCTGATTTTCAACTTGATTGATTTGACTTTTTGGGTTAATTAGCCCAAACGGTTTCAAAACCGTTTGGGAATCACCCAAACGGTCTCAAGACCATTTGTAGGTCAACCAAGACCATTTGGAGGTCCAGGGTTGAGTATGGTTAAGTATTTGAAGATTCAAACATATGGTATAAACCCTAACCGACTAAGTGCTGATTTTGCAATTGAATGAGTTGATACTTTGGGTTGATTGGACCAAACGGTTTCAAAACCATTTGGGGATCACCCAAAAGGTCTCAAGAACGTTTGGGGATCACCCAAGACCGTTTGGAGGTCTAGGGTTAAACATGGTTGACCAATTGAAGGTCTAAAGGTACCAAATCACTTTGCAATTAAGTGCTGATTTGATGATCAACTCAATAGCTCAAACCCTAATGATTTTTCACTAGAATCCAAGGGTTGGATGAGTCAAACGGTCTCAAGACCGTTTGGAGCTCAACCAAATGGTCTCAATACCGTTTGGAGGTCACCCAAGACTGTTTGGAGGTCTAGGGTTGGGTATGGTTACGCAATTGAAGATCCAAAGATACTAAGTTGGAGTGTAATCAATTGCTGATTTGGTGATCAATCCAATGATCCAAACCCTAATTGGTTGACTTAGATTTTGATGATGGCATGGGAAAACGATCTCAATACCATTTGGTGGTCATCCAAATGACCTCAAGACCGTTTGGGGTCAGGTCATGTTCAATTTGGATGATGGTTCAATGGTTTCAAAGTAACTAATCATGCATTGAATAATGTTGAAGAATTATCGATTTCAAACCCTAATTCAATTGATTCAAGCCCTAATTGATAATCAAATGAGGTTCAATTGAGGGTCAAATCAGTTGAAGGTTGACCTATTAAACTCAATTGAAGAATGAGGATAGGTCCAATTGATGATTGGTCCCATGAATTCAATGATTGAACGAATCAACATTGGAAATCCTAATCCAATCCAATTGGTTGAGACCATATTTGGTCCATGCGGTTTTGAGGAGGTTTGGACCAAACGGTCTCAAGACCGTTTGGGACCAAACAATCCCAAACTGTTTGTGCCCATGCGGTTTCAAAAGTCAAACTTGGGAAAACGGTCTTCACCTACTACTTTAGCAAACAGTCTTGAGTGTGCAACTTTACCAAACGGTTTCAAACCGTTTGAACTTTGAAAGACCTAGACCTTTTTTGGGCTCAAGTAGTCAAGGTTGATTGAGGATTTAATTGTTTAATCCACTTGGACACCTATTATAATTGAAGATTCAATTGGTCAATTCAATTGGATACCTTATGAAATGAAGGTCCACTGTGATTGAATCTCTTGAGAATTAAAGATGATGAATGATCCATTGATCCAATGATGATTAGTAATGATAATTAATGAAGGTACAAAGGTTGAAACTCTAATAGTACCTAAATGATTAATTCCAATTAAGGGATGAACCCTAATTGCTTATAGGATCAATGACTTGGTACACTATGTTAATCATAGTTGTATGTACTTGATTGAAGGGTTGATATGACCTAATCAAGTTGAGAGGATGTTAACATGAATTCATACATGAATATGGTTCATGTGGTGTTTAAGGGTATGATCCTTAAGTAGAGAGATCATGAAACCCTAATCATGAACATAAACCCTAACTGACAAGTCTATTGAGTCCTAACCTTAATTGAGGGCAATTCTAAATGTAACCCTAACCCAGGGTGAGGATGTAACCCTAATCCAGGGTAGTAATGTGTGAAACTCCAATTAGGTAAATGAGATGTAAAACCCTAATTGGTATGTGTGGCGACCGTCTCGCGAAAACATGATTAACTAATGAGGAAGCAAATTATTTGCAGCGGATTACTGAAAATCACTGAAAATTAAAACTTTTTCAAAGAGATCCATTCACAGGAAAACTCTTTAACCAAGAACCAAAGTATTTCAAATTCATCCTAGTTCACAAGTACACAACATGTACCATTCCTTCTCAAAGATTACAACATCAACTGTCTTATAAACATTATATACAGACAATATACGAATCTCGAGGCATCAAGCCAAAACCTCAGATTGATTCATAAGACACTGACTAAAAACTCTGAGGACCTGAGAGTACAGAGACGACACATAGGACTACTATCTGTATGACTAGACAGACAATATCTCCGCCTGAAATCTTTTGCTGTCCTTGCTGTTACTGTTGCTGTTGCTTTTTCCTTGTTTTAGGATTTCTGCTTTGCCTCCCATGCATACCTAAAAATGTTTTCCACGGGGGTGAGACAATTGAAAATTGCCCCAGCGAGAGATATAACTCTCTGCCAAAAACATTGTTATTGCAGTTTATTAAATTAAAACTGAGCAGGGGTTACTTTTACATTATCATGCATAATTATTCATCATAGAACAGAATAAGATAATCTCCATTCTCAAGGAGGTCATTGCATCTACCCATGGTAGATAAGTAATTCATCTGTCTACCTTGCAGAAAATATAAAGAAACATAATTAACATTTATCCACTAAGGAATGCACAAAGAAAATGCAACATCAGCCAATGAATCTCCGTATTCAATCCTTAAGCAGACATGCTATACGGCTGATTACATTTTACAATCACACTTATGCCCTGAGGAGGTGAGCCGTACCGCTCAAATCCAACCTTCGGTTGCGAAACCCAAAGCCGGTGCCATACAAGGTCCATGGAAGAGCCGAACTCCATGACCTCCCATGTCTTGGTTAGTGCGAGACCATAAGCAGGACCGCAGTCTCTTGCTTAAGTGACCTCAGTCATAGGGTTAGCTCCCGTAGGCTACCCTTTCTCTAGCCTGCCTTGGTACAGGTCTCAGCGCTAGTATATCTGAGCCACAGGCCAGTTCACCGTGCTCCCTAAGCCATGAACGCATTCATGCTCTTTCACACTGAGCCATGGGCCTGTTCACCATGCTCTTATACACATCTTGAGTCTACAACCGAAGTTGCACTCTAATCCTCCTATTTTCGGCAGGAGAAACCCCACATATTCAATAATATATGCTCCGGATTAACCCGCAGGAAAACTCGTTTCGCCATCACCAGCTACTGACGATGATGGATCTATGGCCAGGGCACTACATGATGAAATTCAACTTGATTAATTTAGTGCATTACCATATCTTTTAGCAGCATCCATGTTTCAAACAAGAATTATTATAACAGATGCTATAAAGAAAGATACAATACATATATCACATACTTTTCAAATCTTTAAAACACATGATACTTGGGATCTCAATCCTTTATCACAGTACTGGGAATTCTCATCCCTTTACATTATCATCATCATGATTAATGGATCTAGGTAGTTAAACCCTTAGATCATAACATTTTTATCTCTATAATAGATAACCATTACCTCTAGGTCCTCAGACCAAGGTATTCATTTTACTTGTGTGCAAGTATTCACATGGCTCACCAGGCCATTACACATCTTGTCACCTCTCACTAGGCAACAACTTATTCACATGGCTCACAAGGCCATTACACATCTTGTCACCTCTCACTAGGCAACAACTTATTCACATGGCTTACAAGGCCATTGATCATTATACTTGTTATACAAGTATTTAACATGCCTTACAAGGCTTATGCAATAAAAGAAATACAACCTTCCCATCATTAGGGTTAAGGTTTTCCATTATTAACCATTTAGGTTTTCAAGGTCATATTATCAATGATCAAACCCTAATTCATTGCTCCACACATCTAGGAGCAAAGATTGATATCATAAATATTCAATCATACTTATTTATTCTCATCATTTTTCATTAAATGAATCATCAATTCAAGGTATGAGTTCATTTCTCATCCTCATCATGGTATGATTACATCATACACATCATTTGGGATTAACCCCATTCTCAAGGTACATTAATTAACACTCATCAAGGTGCAACAACTCATTACATTTCATTGTAATAGTTACATAACACACTTCATATGTTTCTTACCCAATTATATTGGATTTGGAGTACATCAAGGCATATAAACCTTGAAGTGTTGAATGTGATAACTATCATATTTTGATGTATCACTTTCTCATCACTTCAGACTCTCCTGAATTAGCCATCTTATCTTGTATTAAGGTATTTCCCTTCTTAATACATTCCATCACTAATCACTTACCTATAGCATATAATGCATAGGCCACACATTAGATTTGTCCAACTATCTTTAATGATATGGACTTGTCTAATGGTAAAGACATTGCTTACAATTAGGTTGCATATATTCTACCACATGAAATGTTTCACCTTTATAAGGCCATACCTTCTATCTCATCATTAGGGTTTCTTTATACCCTTACTTAAGATTAGAATTATGATTCATTGTCATATTATCCAAGATTAGGGCTTTATGTATTATGAATCCTCATTAGAGTCTCACATGCCTTCACCCTTCTTAGGGCCTCTTATCACAACATAACATTAGTACGTCATGTGGTGTTAATACTTAGTTAAGGTTTCTCATGGGATCACTCTCAACTAGGGTTTCCACCATAGTTTCCCTTCTTTTTGGGTCTACTATTCATCTCTATAAGGATTTCATTCAATTATCCATAATTGGAGATTCACTATTCATCCCAATTAGGGATTTACATCTCTTTTCCCTAAATTAGAGTTTCACTTATGATTACCCTAGATTAGGGCTACATCCTTACCCTGGATTAGGATTTCATTTAGAATTGCCCTCAATTCGGGTTAGAATTCAATAACCTTGTCAATTAGGGTTTATGTTCATGATTAGGGTTTCATGATCTCTTTACTTAAGGATCATACCCTTAATCACCACATGAATCATATTCATGTTATGAATTCATGCTAACACCATCTCAACTTGATAAGGTCATATCATCCCTTCAATCAAGTACATACAACTATGAATGACATAGTGTACCAAGTCATTGATCCTATAAGCAATTAGGGTTCATCCCTTAATTGTCACTAATCACTTAGGTACTAATAGGGTATCAATCTTTGTACCTTCATTGTTTATCATTACTAATCATCATTGGATCAATGAGTCATTCATCATCTCTATTCTCGAGAGATTCAAT
This sequence comes from Alisma plantago-aquatica, assembly GCA_963693085.1. Classification (NCBI taxonomy): domain Eukaryota; kingdom Viridiplantae; phylum Streptophyta; class Magnoliopsida; order Alismatales; family Alismataceae; genus Alisma; species Alisma plantago-aquatica. The sequence goes on from OY856411.1 coordinate 700,578,642, forward strand.
CACCTTGGACCTCCATTACATAAGGTATCCAATTGAATTGATCAATTGAATCTACAATCAACTTTGACTACTTGACCCCCAAACGGTTTGAAACCGTTTGGTAAAGGTGGTGCTTGAGACCGTTTGACCAAGTAGGTGAAGACCGTTTGCCCAAGTAGGTGAAGACCGTTTGGCCAAGTAGGTGAAGACTGTTTGGCCAAGTAGGTGAAGACCGTTTGTCCAAGTAGGTGAAGACCGTTTGGCCAAGTAGGTGAAGACCGTTTGGCCAAGTAGGTGAAGACCATTTGGCCATCACATCATCAAAATCCAAGTCAACCAATTAGGGTTTGGATCATTGGATTGATCACCAAATCAGCAATTGATTACACTTTAACTTAGTATCATTGGATCATCAATTGCTTAACCATACTCACCCCTAGACCTCCAAATGGTCTTGGGTGACCTCCAAACGGTCTTGAGACCGTTTGGATGAGCTCCAAACGGTCTTGAGACCGTTTGGCTCATCTAACCCTTGGATTCTAGTGAAAAATCATTAGGGTTTGAGCTATTGAGTTGATCATCAAATCAACACTTAATAGCAAAGTGATTTGGTACCTTTAGACCTTCAATTGGTCAACCATGCTTAACCCTAGACCTCCAAACGGTCTAGGGTGATCCCCGAATGGTCTTGAGACCGTTTGGGTGATTCCCAAATGGTTTTGAAACCATTTGGGTCAATCAACCCAAAACATCAACTCATTCCAATGCAAAATCAGCACTTAGCCGATTAGGGTTAACACCATATCTTTTGTCCTTCAATCACTTAACCATATCCAACCCTAGACCTCCAAACGGTCTTGAGACCGTTTGGGTAATCCCCAAATGGTTTTAAAACCGTTTGGGCTAATTAACCCAAAAAGTCAAATCAGCCAAGTTGAAAATCAGCACTTAATCCAATTACGGTTTACCTAATTGATTAGCCTTCAACTCATGATTACTTTGGAGTTAATCCATCAAATTTGGTCGGTCATCAACTAACATAACTAGAAACAGGATTATCAAACGGTAAACCCTTGGTCAACTCTTTCAAATGGTTTTGAAACCGTTTTCCCAAAAAGGCAAATAAATCAAGTTGAAAATCAGCACTTAATCCAATTAGGCTTTGCCTAATTGATTGGCCTTCAACTCATGATTCCTTTGGAACTAATCCATAAAATTTGGTGAGTTATTAAACAACATCATCAGGAACAGGAATATCAAACGGTCAACCCTTGGTCAACCCTCTCAAACGGTTTTGAAACCGTTTGCCCCAAAAATTAAATTAATCAAGCTGAAAAATCAGCACTTAATCCAATTAGGTTTGCCTAATTGATTGGCCTTCAACTCACGATTCCTTGGGAGTTAACCCATCAAATTCGGTGAGTCATTAACCAACATAATTAGGAACAGTAATATCAAACGTTCAACCCTTGGTCAACTCACACAAACGGTTTTGAAACCGTTTTCTCCCAAACGGTTTCAAACCGTTTGCTCTCAAACGGTTTGGTGAAACCGCATGGGCAATTAACTTAAAACCGTATGAACCATGATTTCTTTGGAAAAAGTATACAATATGATGTGATCATCATATACCTACGTCCCTTAAGTTCTAACAACTTCTGATTTCATGAAATAACCATTTTCAACCAGCAATTAAACAAGATAATGAAGGAATCATTGAAATTGCAAGATTAATGGTTGAATAACAATGAAAAAGGGTTCAAGTTATAAAACCCACATCCAATTGAGCTCCAAAGCTACATGCTCACGGCAACAATGGTGGATGAAACTCATTTCACCATTCCAAGGCTCGTCCTCAAGGTTTGAGTGAAAAGGAATGGTTAGAATTGAAGAGGAGATCGAATTAGGAAGAAATCCATAATTTATTTTCGATTTCCACCATGGAATCAAGGTGAAATGGATCAAGAACCTTACTAACAGGTTGGGGGTCGTCCTCCTGATCCTCCCAAGATCCTTGGTCGTTTCCCAAGCAAGGAGAAGAAGTGGGGTCAAAAAAGCCTTCCATTTGGCTTGTAAAGGGTCTTTTTATAAGAAATTCAAGGAGAGAGAAAGTGCCTTATAAAAATTCACTTAGTCCCAAAAATGTGGCCGCCTCTTCCCCCTTATCTTCCTTAGGGACGAGGATATCTTGTTTGCCTTTTATCCCTCTCAATTATCCATGATTTAAAGAAAAGAAAATCAAGCACCTTAAATCATATTATATTAATATCCATATGTGAGTGGATATTTCTTTTTCTTATAAAATTGTGTGTGAGTTATCCACTCCCTTGGATATTTTCGTGGTCCTTGAAAAGCTCAAGGAAGTCACACATACATCTAAATCCAACCATTTTAATTTTGGTTGAAGTCCCTTTATTAATACATTTATTTTTGCCCTAAATCGAATTAGGATTTCAATTAGGATTACATCTTGATTAATTTAATATCAAGATTCTCTCTCCTCCAACTTAATTCAAATGAGGCGCCCCTCTCATTTTATTTGCTCTACATGATGATAAGAATCATTTAGGACCTTATTGAAGTGGTAATTTGCATATTGAACCCTAGGTTTTGGGTAAATTGCACTTTACACCAAAACTAGGTTTTAATGCACAAACATTGCTTTATCAGCTCTTTCTTGGTATTCAGGCTTCCATAAGACACACCTCAGCATCATCTTTACCCTCATAATACTTCAACACATGAGGAACATATTATCATGCACAATTTGCACTTCAACCCCTCAACTTGGGTATTTTGCACATTAGTCCAAAACAAACAAAACATAGATTTCAACAATGTTCAAAAAGGACTAGAATTGCAATATAAGTTCCTCTTGAGCCCTAATTACCTTTCACAAGATGAGATTAAGCATTTAATCATCTTTCTTAATCAAAACACCTAGGGTTAAAGTATAACCCAGGTCAGGGGTGTTACAGGATGAATAGTGAATCTCTAATTATGGAGAATTGAATGAAATCCTAATGGAGATGAATTGTAGACCCAAATTGTGGGTGACTGTAGTGGAAATCTTAATTAAGGATGATTCCATGTGAAATCCTATTCTAGGGTTATGTTATGAGAAACCCTAGTTGAGGGTGATTCCATGTGAAACCCTAGGTGATTCCATGAGAAACCCTAATTGAGGGTGATTCCATGAGAAACCCTAATTGAGGGTGATTCCATGAGAAACCCTAGTTGAGGGTGATTCCATGAGAAACCCTGACTAAGTACTAACACCACATGATGTTCTAATTCTATGTTGTGATGAGAGGCCCCATGTAGGGTGAAGGTATAAGAGACTTTAATGTGAAGTCATAATGCATAAAGCCCTAATCCTGGGCAATATGACAATGAATCATATTATAATTTTAAGTAAGGGTATAAGGAAACCCTAATGATGAGATAGAAGGAATGACCTTATAAAGGTGAAACATTTCATGTGGTTGATTATATGCAACCTAATTGTAAGCAATGCCTTTACCATTTGACAAGTCCATATCATTAAAGATAGTTGGACAATTCTAATGTGTGGCCTATGTATTATATGCTAAAGGTGAGAGTTTAGTGATGGAATGTATTAGGAGGGAAATACCTTAATACAAGATAAGTTGGTTAACTCAAGAGAGTCTGAAATGATGAGAAAGTGATACATCAAGATATGATAGTTATCACATTCAAAACTTTAGGGTTTATATACCTTGATATACTCCAAATCCAATGTAATTGGGTAAGAAACATATGAAGTGTGTTATGCAACTATTACAATGAAATGTAATGAGTTGTTGCACTTTAATGAGTGTTAATTAATGTAACTTGAGAATGGGGTTAAGCCCAAATGATGAGTATGATATAGTCATACCTTTATGAGGATGAGAAATGAACTCATACCTTGAGTTGATGATCATTAATGCTATATGATGAAATTAATGTTCTAGAATAATCAAATATGATATCCTTGAATGCCCCAGAGGTATGTAATAATGAATTAAGGGTTGGACATATAATGTGATCATGAAATACTGATTGATAAGAAATGGGAAACCCTAACCCTGGCGAGGGAATAGTGGTGTTACCCATGAATAATGATGTTATATATTGTTTTGCATGGTGTCATCTGTACTAACCATGCAGGTATGATGTGACAATGAACATAGCCAGGTATGAGCTATGACATCTTATGTATTGAAATTGTTTATTGGGCCTTATGTGCCATGCTATACCTTATTGCCTAGTATGAGGTAATAAGAGAAGTAATGGGCCTTAAGTGCCATGAGAGATGCTTATGTAACAAACATCATATTTACCTTGGTCAGATGACCTGAAGGTGATAGCCACCTGAAAAAGTGGTAATGATGCTCAATGATGAGCTAAGGGTTTGAATACCCAGAACCATATGATTAGGAATGGTAATTTCCAATATTGAAATGAGGGACTGAGATCCCAATGTCTTATAAAGACTGAGAAGTGATTAATGGGAATAGTACATGTTTTATTTGTAGCATTTGTCTTATTAAGTTATGTTTGGAAACTTGGCTAATGCTAAAAGAATATGAAAATGTACTTAATTAATCAAGTGAAATATTTTCATGTAGAATCCCTGACCATATATCTATCATCATCAGGAACAGGTGATGGTGAAATGGGTGCTCCGTGGCAAAACCCGGAACACATATTTTTGAATATGTGGGGGTAATTGGGAAAATATATCCTTATGCCCCATAGGAACGGCTACGGGCTATGTCCTATGTATGGTATTGGTTACAGACCATACCCCAATAAGAGTATGGCTACGGGCCATGACTCCACAATATAATACCAGACATTGGCTACGAGCCATATCCTGAAAAGAGTATATGCTACAGGCTATAACTCTAATAGCAATGTTTCCAATATACCTTGGAAAGCTATCTAGCAGAGACACAAGATGTCCTGCATGTTATCTCGTACTGATTGAGAAAGTTGAGGTCTTGGATTCCGGCTCTTCCATAGACCTATGTATGGTACCGATTTCAACTTCACAGTGGTCGGTTGGAGTATGAGCGGTATACCTCATCTCCTCAGGGCATAAGTGTGTTTGTAAAATGAAATCAGCCGTATAGCATGTTTGCTTAAGGATTGAATACATAAATTCATTGGCTGATTTTATCTTTCTGTTATACATCTGTAGTTCATTGATGTTGTTCATATTTGTTGTATTCATTACAAGTAGATGGATGAACTATGAGTCTACCATGAGTAGATGTAATTTTATCCTTGAAAAAGGAGATTACTTTGCTTTGTTCATACAAGTGACTTACCTGATGTTGATTAAATATATAAATCCTTCTGCTCAGTTTATTTTAATAAACTGTTATAACAATGTTTTGGCGGAGAGTTATATCTCCCGCTGGGGCAATTTACAATTGTCTCACCCCCATGGGATCCAACTTTTTAGGTGGACGAGGATAAAGAAGCAGAATCCCATTGCAGGGAATGGACAACAGTAGTAATAACAAGGACAACAGTAATATCTCAGATGGAGATACTGCCTGTCAAGTTATGTAGTTAGAAAGTCCTATGTGTCATCTCTGTACTCTCAGGTCCTCGGAGTTTTTAGTCAGTGTTTTAATGAATCAATTTGAGGTTTTGGCTTGATGCCTCGAGATTCGTATATTGTCTATATATAATGTTTATAAGGCAGTTGATGATGTAGTCTCTGAAAAGAGATGGTACAGGTTATGTATGTTTGAACCAGAATGTAAATGTTATATAATGGTTCTTGATAGAAAATATTTCCTATGTGTGGATCTCTTTGTAAAAAGTTTTAAATTTTCAGTGATTTTTAGTAATCCGCTGCAAATGATTTGCTTCTGCTTAAGTTAATCTTGTTTTTGTGAGTTGGATGCCACATTAAGTGTCCTGTAATTAGAAATAGAATACAGAATACCATAATCTATATCTTTCCCATTAAGATAAGACAATGGGGAAATTGTAGGCTATAATGTCAAATGTATGCTTTAGATATATAGAAAATAGTTTACATCTCAAGATTTTCAAATAAAGAAAATTACATATTTCTCATAAAATACATCATGTGTTTATGTTCATTGAGAGGAAATATCATACAATTTACCACCACATTAAATGGAATTCAAGGAACCCATATCAAGGGTAGAAACTTCTTGCCACTTCTACAGATAGTATTACTACGTCCACTCCCAGTCAAAAGAACACAACTAGGCTCCTAGTCAGTTTTCTACATTACTCAGTTGGCTTTTAAACTGAAATAAGTCACCATATCCAAAGAAAATAAAAAGAAAAAAGGTTTATGGATCATAGAAGTTCTAATCAGTAGACTTTCTTCCAACATTCCTATGAAGTGAAACCAGCTATGGAGGAATGGTGCATAAATACAACAGTGCTACCCTTGTGTTGTGGTATGGATTGCAATAGGAAGAAGAGCAAGAAACAAAAAAGTTTCTTCTCCTGGGGCAATGATAGTAACAACAATTGTTGTGGCTAGTACAAGTAATAAAAGAAGGGAGAATAGACATATTAGTAGAGATAAAATTGGAGCCCACATTTACCTATAGTGATGTACCCAAATCCTACTCCTCAACTCCTAAGAGGTGATGGAATTGGTAGATGGAACATAGATGTGTTCTTGCTATGATTCAGTCCTCTACTCCTATTGAATTACCTACTCACCTTCTAAAATTCCCTCCCCCATTCCAATTAATCACCTAATTATGATGTACAATATGGAATGGAAACATTGTAAAAACTAAGAACTTCCTCACACACACCCTGCAACTTTTGCTACAACTGTTTACCAACATGTCTTAGTTCAAACAACAACAAACCTTATTGCAGCTGCCTAACATGAAGGTCTTTGGTAGCCAAAATCTTCATAAGGTTCCATCATCAGGATGGGACCTCTCGATGCTAGAACATCACATGAACACAGTCATCCATGTCTTTATGGTCCCTACAGTAACTAGTGCCCAAATCTGGTGCAAGCTATTTTATTAATTAGTTTCCCTGGGATCTTGTTCTTTCTTGAATTTGTCATGTTTTCCTAGGATGTTTCTCACTACTGAGTATGGCAGTCTGAATTAATCCGGTGACCAGAAAATTGTTATGGAAATTTGTATGATACAGGTATGAGATCTCCTGTCTTAGACCGATGTGGGTATGTGACATGTGTATCCCATGTATATCCACAAATAAGGAAAAAAAACATTATAGTTATGCATCTTAGAATGTATTGACCTTCTTTGCTGAGACTTGCTACCAATTCACCTAGTTTAAAAATAAGATGAGCGACCCCTCATATAGTAATAGCTAAATGTGGTATTCATGTCGATTACCAAAGGAAAACTATTGCATGTCAAGGAGAAGAATCCAAGTGGTTGCATGGTGATGATGTTGGAAACACCTACAACTGATGTGCTACCTAGGAAATCCCTTTTAGTGATTTGTTTTACTCATCTAATCTATTATTGCTAAGGCATGCTCGTTCATAACTTCCTTTGCATCTCCTAGTTGATTGACAACCTAGAATAGAAAGTTTAGGAAGACAACAACATGATATAAGCATATTGAGAAGAAATAAATGTGAAACTGAGAGACTTATGGAAGCAATTATTTGAAGAGTTTTCTTTCTTTGACACCCTTATGTGGATGAATGGAATTTGTAGATGGAGTTTACTCATCATTGTTAACTAAAGGACCCAACCCACTCCAATATGTGGTTAGTGATTTATCCAGATGATTTATATTGCACCAACTAGAAATAGGGGTAACTTGGAGAGAGAATGAATTTAAACAATCACAATTATCATGTCACAGCAACCATCTGCATAAACTTAAGAGAAACAACAAGTACAAACATGGTAAGAGAACTATAAAAACATATATTCAGATACTCGGTTGGTAGTATTGTCCTTATGGACTTGCCAATTAGTGTCTGTTTATAAGGTGCACATAAGTTGTTGACGCCTTTTAACTTAATCTAGTCCATTTCTTTGGTACACACCTAACCACACACCATAAAGACACCCACTAGATTCTACAATGCCTGATATACGACTGCAAGGAGACTCTCTCGCATGTGTCTTTGCTGAAATAAATTTGCTATAGACTACTTGAATGAAATTGGATGGACGAGCGTTGGCATTACTAGCAAAAAGTTTCTAGCTGAGTCAAGTCAATGGCCAGCTACCCTTTACTTTTATAGAGGTTTCTAGTAAGTCAAGACAAAGTCCTACCCAACATAACACGTATAAAATGAAGCCTCTTGTGCTGTCGTTATCAGAGATTATCAATGCCAGGTTTTACTCATGGTTGATAAAATGTCTTTGGGTTATTGAGCTCCCTATATATCTTAAGTGTATATTATTATGTTAGACTTCAAACAACTATTCAGGAAGTTTCTAAAAAAATTATGACCAAGTCCAATGTTGAGTCTATTATCATGATCATCAAGAACATATACCAGATCATTTGCCTACAAAACAAGGGTACTAATTTTGGGATCATTTCTAGCATGCACATTAGATCTATTGAACTCACGATAGTTGGAAGCATACATGGTAATTGTGGAGATGAGGTTATCTGGAAGCATGTGTGTCGTTCAACAACTATAATGCACATTCTAAATGTTTTTGGATGCAAGTTACTAAACTTAGCAACTAGGAGCATCCAATGTGATCTAATGCTTTTAGAATAGGTGTGGTGTATATGCGGTTGTATCATTTGCAACTTAGATTAGACTTGACAGGCTTTATAAAATTGACTTATGTGCTTGAAATGGCCTAATAAGGTGGCTTGATATCCAAAAATGAACACATGTACATCAAATGTATCAATATTTAACCACTTCTGGAAATCAAGTCAAACAGGGGTGACAATATAGGCAATTTGTTATGCCATGTTATTTCATGTGTGTACACAACATGCATAAAGGAAGAGATATATGGATGAAACTGTCAGTCCTTAAACCAAACAACTATGTACATGTCAGATTGACTTGTCAGTGTGCTTTGAATATATTTGCAACTAGATAATAGAGTAAGAAGGATTTCAGCAAACTAGTTCTAAAGCCTAGGCCCATGGATAGTTCTTATATATCAAGCATCAAAGAGGTGTATGACTAAAATCCTAGTGTATGAAATAAGTCACCCAACTTATCACAACATTTAAATTAGATAAATTGAAGAAGAATATTAATGTCATTGCAAAAGTAGGGGCTAGTCATGCTAATTGATTTTCTAATGTTGTCTAGAAAGTCCAAAAATTACCAGAATTCAATAAATCTATTCAGTTTAATTGATTTTCTACTGTTGTCTAGCAAGTCCAAAAGTGCACCTCATTTCAAAACTCAAGAAGCTTGGAATATGAATGATGATTTACAAAATATTATTCTCACTCACTGGAAGGGCAAGAAACATTTTCCATGAGGCTCTATGGATCGTGGATCAGTATGTCTTGAAATGAAGATCTCAAAATAATGAGGAACAAATGAAGCAGAAAGAAAGGTGCTAAAACTGGAGATCTTTATGGGAAACACATAGCAAACACCATTTTGTTCACTTAATGAGGATTGCATTGAAGTTACAACTGAGTCTTGAGAATTTACTATTTAAAGAGGATAACTGAAAAAAGGGAGTAAATTTACCTTGCTAAAAATGGGGATGACAATATCGAGTTCTATCATGTGTATGTGAATAGCACATCTCTCCAACCAGTTTGCCACATTAGTAAACAACCTAGATAACACACTTCATAACATTAGTTCATTTAAACTTCAATATATCACAAGCATAAATGAGCATCAGGTAAAACATAGTAATAATCAAAAGAGAATAGAGTGAAATCTCAAACTCTAGAGCTTGTACCAGACTATTGAAACCCCACTAGCACAAGAGGTCATTATCATAAGTAGGGATTAATGGCATCATATACCTTTTGCGATCAACTCAGAGTTGGTTCACCATCATTTTGACTCAGTGTCATTGGTAGTGGGCTTTCTAGATCTTAAAGAGTATAGTTATGTATGAAATAAATGTTAACACATTCTTACATATGATGGGAAAGAATGAAAAATGCTCAATGAAATGAATCCAGCTTGGTTGTTGTAGTTTTAGTTTTTACCATTCATGTTGTACCGAATCTCCTTCTCCACACCGTTGCACTTGTTTCATGATGTTGAAGATTTCCCTAATATGATAATGACACCACACTTTCTATTGAAAATCAATTCTGAATAATAGCCATGATGTTGAAGATACACCACACCTACTGGTGGAAATAAACAACCACTCATATATGCAGATTTAATTTTGGTTCTCTATATAAGAGAATGCTACATCTTCTTTTCTGTATTAGTTGAAATGATAGAAAATTTTCAGGTTCGGAGTTGATGACTAAATGGTGTTCTGTATAACGTTCTAGTTTGCCTAAATGGAATAGAAAATGGCCTAGTTTGGCCCTAGGAGACCTATAAATTAGATTTTTGTGATCTAAACAGACCAATACAGTTGTACATAATCCAAGTACTTTTTATTTATGATCAACATGAGTATTTGAGGTTCCAATAATATATAGAAACATCTTATATATAGAACCAAATAAAAAATAATCCAACACCTACCTTGCAATTAGAAAGTATCCTGCCAAGGGGGCACTCCACAGAGGATGATGTCCGGGCACCACTGCATTTTATAGGGTTGCTTGTCATTAGGCCTTTCTCATTAGGCTTCTCCCACTGAAATGATCTATTTCTTTCAGGCTTCTACGGGCGATCAACCTTCTGCCATGATAAATAAATGGATCAATATCTAGAGAAATTAGTAAAAATTAGAAATTTTGTACATGGAAGTGAAAATTGTAATATAATAAAAAAGTGTATGTCCACATATACCTTTTGCGATCATCATCATAAGTAGGGGTTAATGGCATCATATACCTTTTGCGATCAACTCAGAGTTGGTTCACCATCATTCTGACTCAGCCTCATTGGCAATGTGCTTTCTAGAGCTTGAAGAGTATAGTTATGTCTGAACTTAATGTTAACACATTCTTACATATGATGGAAAAGAATGAAAAATGCTAAATAATAACAACCCCTCATGGGTTACATACAACTAATTTGTACTCAAAGTGATACAACCACATCCATACTGTGGCATTAGGTTAACCACAATCTAAACATCACTATCATTGGCCACCTCCCATAGGACCAAGTGTGGGGCCTACAAACCCATCATATATAGAAAATAAACTGATGTCATACTTATAAAAGATATAATTGATTTTCTCAATAAAAATTCACCAAACCAATATAGTAAATGAGCTACATCACAACTTAGCAACACTAATATATTTTTTATCCTACTATTAGTTGTTCTCAGAGCAACACTAGTACATTTTTTTTATAAGGAGGGGTGGAGAATGTCTAGAATGATAAATATAAACAACAATGAAATATAAATATTAACAAGTTCTTCCTTCATAGCCTAATGTGCCATCTTAACCACATGATGGGATCCAAATGGTTAATAGAATTGGAGGCTCCAATTCCTACAAGATAAAACAATAAAACATTTAGTTTCATTTCACCAATAGATATACATAATAGAAAATTATGATATGTAAATATATGAACCATAAAGAATAGAATAGTAACAAGAAACATCATCAATTGGTGAACTGACCTCATAACCAATTTGAGGTATCATCATCTAAAATAGCCGGAGAAAAGGCACATCCATCATCATCCTCACTAAAATCCAAAAGTTCCTAAATTTTTTTATTGTTTATTATCCTATCTAGTATCACTACATGATGGTTGAAATGGAGGAGTGCAACTGGAGTTTTATGCGATCAGAAGATCCCTCTCAGGTTAAAAAGTAAGTTTTATAGAACAGCTATACGACCATCCATGCTCTATGGGAGTGAATGTTGGGCAGTGAAGAAACAAGGTCTCAACAAGATGAACGTGGCCGAAATGCGTATGCTGAGATGGATGTGTGGGAAGACAAGAAAAGATCGTTTGAGAAATGACTATATCAGGAATAAAGTGGGGGTGGCGAGCATTGAGGAAAAGTTGCATGAGGGCCGACTCAGATGGTACGGACATGTGCAACGCAGACCTACTAGTGCGCCTATACGAAGCAATGCTATTGAGCCAAACACTATAAATAGAAGAAGAGGAAGGCCTAAATTAACATGGGATGAGCTTATAAAGAGAGATTTTGAATCTCTACATCTCAATCAGAATATGACCCATGATAGAGCTGAATGGAAACGAAGGATCCATGTAGCCGACCCCAACATAGTTGGGATTGAGGCTTAGATGATGATGAGATGATGATGATCCTATCTAGTACATTTTCCACATTTTCCAAACGCTTTTTTGTGGCACGCTTTCTATCTTCAACTATTTTAAGAGGTTTATCTTGAACTTTCAAAGCTTCCTCCTTGTCTTTCAATGCTTCGTCTTTTGCTTTGAGTTCATCAAGTAGGGCATTCTTTATTTTGTATGGTCCTCTAACATCTCTTGGCTTTACATCTCCACCATAAACTTTTTTGGCGACCTCAACGGGGCGAAGGGATGGCTCTGCTTGTTGGATGGTTATGATTTTTTCTTGAATCAACAATTTATGTTAGCAACCTAATAGACCAAAATCATATTTTTTTTCTTACTTACATGAACTTGGGATGACTCCATAGTAGCGAAGGTATCACCCTTCTTGTGTATTTCAAAGTACATTGTTCTCTAATCAAGTGGGTTCCCATCTTTTCCTCCCTATAATACAACAAAAAAGTTATATGCATATCTAGAGACAAAATATAGCATAAAAAGAAAAATAAACAATCTTCTGCCATGGTATTTCTCTAAGAGGCATGCTAAGAGTGTGATGAAGTAACTTATTGTTCAGCCCTTCTCTATTTCTCGAGTTTCTCTTACTCGATGCCTACATTTAATATAATGTGCATATAGATAGAAGAAAAAAAAACAAGAAATATAAGAACATATAATTTTAATTGATTTAAAATTTTTCTAATAAAAAGGTTACCATAAACTTTTCACTGTGAAAAATCTCTTTCACAAGCCATTCCCAATCACTATCAACTTCAATTGCCATAGGTTTCTTTGATAGTTGTTGTTACATGTCCAACTCCTTGACAGTTTGATGCATTGATGCCCTCCACTTTATACATAATTCTTTCAAGTGTTTTAAAGTGTGAGCTTTGTGTTCCTCCATGTGGTCGTTTGAGAATTTATTCTAATACATGTTTAATTACACAAGAATATCAATGCATCATGGATGTTTGTCAATTGATGATAACAATAAAGTCAAGAAGAGATTACCATAACTACAACCCACATGTGATCTTTTTGTCGGTCTGTAACTTCATTCCAAGAATGCACTTTTATTGGACAAATGTTCCGATCATGAATAATCCTGCCCAAATGTCTACTCCTCACCTTATGATTTTTTTCAACAGGGCGACCTTGATAGAATGTGACATCTATCTTGACACCTCCTCTTAGTCTAGCCATTTTTTACATTTGTTACGTCCTCGACGTCTGACTGCCTTTTCAGTGGCACTGGCTATATTCAGTAATAAAAAATAAAGAAGCATTAGATAGTATTGTATAAGATATATAATGTGTGTATTTGTTAAACACATAGAACAAAAAATGCATAGCATTTCAAGTACTACAAAACACAAAATAGAAAGTCAATGGTATATATGAAAAATGCTAGAAAAAATAGCAACAAGACAAAAGTATTATGTATAAAGGAAAGTGACCATACACATTGAAATATCATTGACGACATTAGTGGACATCAGTTCGGTCTCCACACACTGTTTTGGTTCAATAGGAACTTCTTCAAGAGGTGTAGGTTCAGTTTCAGTTTGTGTGGAAGCAACATTTTCAGTTGGGGGAGCATCACATGCTTGTGGTGGAGAAACATTTTCAGTTTGTGGAGAAGTATTTCATTTTGAGATGGGAGCCATCCAAGATTGATCTTGAATATTGCTTTGTTTGAAAGTCAAGTTTTTCAAAAAGGATAAATGATTATCACATGGCTCCATCCAAGTTTTTCAAGGCTACCAATATAGATCATTTGAGGTGATTGGAATACATACAAACAAGTGCAACCATTAATTATTTTATTTCTTATCAACATTATAGGTGATTGGAATACATAAAAGCATGAGGAGTATTTATAAACTTTATTTACATATAGTTTTATAATTCTTTCCTACAAATATCATCATATATAATTGTATGAATGATTATCAACATGCCTAAAATTTGTTCGACATGTTTTTGAAATGACTCCAAGAAACTTCTTCGAATAGTACTTATCCCAAACCAGTCCTTAGTTTGCTACAAGAACATCTCAAGACTCTTCATTTCCTGCATACTTTCCCTGATTATTTCGAATATTCAGTTGAATTCCAAATCATCTATACTCAAAAAAGGCATATTGGATGTGTCTTTCTCTCTCAAAATGACCCTGATCCTTTAAGGTCAAACCCCCATAACACTATTAGAATTGTATGTTTTAGATCTCAAGAAATTTTAGTGACATACATATTTTGTGGTTAAGGAGATAACTAGAGAAAAGTGTTTCATATCATCATTATACAATTATAATCAAGAGTTGGATAGTTTGAGCTAGGGTTCGAAGAAGTCAATCACTTTACTGACATGATCAGATTCAAGGTCTACAGTAATATGGATTAAGAATAGATAATAAGATTCAATTTCCATTATCATCTCTACATATCATATCCACTTCATGTACTATCACATAAGTATTGACTAGATCAAATATGGAATTCCAAATAATCATGAATTTAATGCTAGATTCAGGATAGAGTGTTATGGATTGAATATAGAGCAAGATTTAGATATAAGACATCCACTTTCAAAACAATGGCATTTGAGATACACATTGACATTTAAAATGATTTATGATATTTGTAATGGATTGTGCATATTAATGTCATCAAAATTACTGTATATATGTTATATTTATAAAATTTATTCATATTCTATTATTATTGTACACTAAGTGTATTAATGGGATTTTCTATCAGAAATGGTGGGAAACAACTTGGTTCAAGAAATAGGGTATCCATTGTTCATGTGACAAAATGGGGCGGGATTATTTGATGTCTAGTGTAGATTATCTTAAATTGCATCCACTTCTGTAGAGAGGAGAATGGATGTACAATTTATGTTTTTGGAATGTTAACTATAGTCAATCTAGTGACTACAACCTTTTTCACTTCCACTAGGCCCATCTCGCATGACCATGATGATGCTTCTTCTATTGGTTTTCAAGAGTTGAAATGAAGTAAGGAAGTAGGGCTCAAGGATGACGAAGAAACTTCAAAGAGAAAGGAGGTATTTATAGGTTTCCTATAGTTCAAGACATGTTAGGGGTTTCCATGATGGATGTGTTGTTCTTTCCTTCTTTGACGAGAGGTTTTAGAAAACCCTTGGAGTGTAAATTTAGGATCTGATGACCCTTGGGCCATGTCACATATCAAGGGGGAGGGTATCGGTTCCCCAAGTTCTACTTCCACTTAAGATTATCAATATATTAAACACTTATCAAATATAGTTTTCTATCTTATTAAAATATGCAAAACCTCTAAATTTTCTCCATGTCTCTAGGAAGGCTCATTTTCATTGATTTTTTGGATTAACTTATTTACACTAATATTTGTATAATAAAAAGATGAAAATTATATGAATAATCTGAACATCTTTTCTTGTCTATTCATCACCAGCTTTTAAGAATCAAATTAATAGTCTCACAACCATAAATGATGTACTATTTTGTTCAATAAATTGAAATTTACATGACTTCTCCATTAATTCTTGATATATTTTCCCATGGGACTAATATAAAAATACAACAAATATTATTCATGTAAGCTTCATTACATTAAAAAAACATTTTCAATTACAACTTCTTATGAAAGGAGGAAAAATTCCTTGTTCTAACAAGGAGTTAGGCCATGGCAAAAAATCATTCTCTAGTTCTTATATACTTATAAGAGGGATAAAACTTGTCTATAAATACAAATAAAATACAAATACAATGCTACACAAATATGTGTATATGTTTTCTGATATTTATGATGTCGTGTAATTTCCATTAATAAATGATGACCATGTACTTATATTTTACTATTGAATTCTACATTCCTTCAACTATGATTACATATTTTGTTAGGGTTTATTGTTCTAAAATATAATGGCCATGATTATCTATACAATATATCAAATGCCATTTTATATTTGGTTTAACTAGCTAATGTGGAGCACCAAGTCATTGAAGATCTTTTTTTTTCTTATATTGTGACTTTACCCTCAGTTGGGGACGACCAAATTAGACAAAATTGGATGTTATAAACATGGGTTGTATATTTAGATCCATAGAGGGGTAATCCTGCAAAATCAAATCAAGAAGTAACACTATGAACACAGGTTGATGATGTATATATTATTTAAAAGTAAAATCATAAAAAAATAGGGGACTGGGTGTAAGGAGTTGGGCATTGGACACAAAACAAGGGTATGTTTTCACTAAGAGAGGACATATAATATCCATAATATCAGTGTATGATAAGAGATGAAAGGCCTTAAGCCATAGATCTTATTTATCTATATGATCCTTATCCACAATCTTATATAGAGAGGGGGTAACTGTCTTTAGTCACAGTTTCTAACAGTGTTGCGAAGGGTGTGGGACCTTGGCCACAACCCTATCACTTGGAGGTGATGTGCTCTAAAAATTCCCATTGAGATAGTTTAGTAGAAAAGATAAGTATATTCATTCCAATGATTCTTTCTAGCTAGATCTAATATGTTAATACTTCTCATAGGTCTTCCATCCTCAAAATCTTGGAGGGCATTTTCATCCCCAACAAGGTGAAACTGTGGAAGTTGGAAAACACCCACACAATAATAAATAAGATGATGATCATCACATTCACAAGATGTAAAATACCAAAGTTGTTGTTATCATATCCTACCCTATAATCATTAAGAATATTTACATGTAGGTTCCATTAATATTTAATGGCAATGCTACATTTCTATCAGATACCCTAAATAATACCCTAAGCTCAACTTTCAACACAGAACAATGTCCTATCTTAAACAGGTAACCTTCGATCCATTCACCTACCTTGTTTTTGATGAGACCAAGATCTACAACCATCTGATTCTCTCTATTCACAGCCCCATCAACATTAACTTTAACCCAATTCTCTTGAGGGTGGTTCCATTCTATCATATGTGAATAACAACATCCTCTACCCAAACAACTAATATCCATCTTGCCAGCACTTAGGGACTAGTCAACAAAGTTATTCCTACATAATTGAACAGTAAGGCAGTAGATTCCTATTGTAAGAAGCAATTCCATGTCAGGTTTTTTCTGAATTCATCTTAATGCACCAAAATTAGTTTTTCGTGTGCTAGAAAGAAAATTCGTGTTGCACATTATAAAACACTAACAGGAAGAGAGAAAATTGCAAACCCTCTCGCAACATTTGAAGCAAACATCAGTCTGATCATCTTGGGACTGTAGAGATCACCTCGCCTTTTGCCTTTGGGTCTACAACTGTGACACCCACATCCCACGATTACCACTAATCATGAGATTAGGGCATAAGTTTGAGGATTATACTTAATACAAAGTTCACTCCCATTTTTTTTCTTTTTCCTTTATCTCAAACTCTTATTTTCTTTTTGCATTCAATCAAATAAACAAACTTTACAAGGGAATTAAACCTTGATTACTCAAATATGATCTCAACATAAATGATACACATACAAACATTCATTTTGTTCCTCAAACTTCCATGTACATACAACATGATAACCATATATATACTCTATCATTAAGGAAACAAAGATACAAATCATTACGTAGAATTCTTTCTCAACTCTATACAAGGATCTAGAGTGACATTGTAAGGACCCTAACCTCCGTTTTGGGCTTACCCTATTTGCTTTTCCTAAACCTTGTGTTGAGATGCTTACTAATCACCTGAAGTTGTGATTAGGGTTTGTTGTGCTTTGTTGAGAGGTTGAGGTGCAACTTGCAAATTACCCAAGTTTTAGGGTTGGTGTGCAAGTTTGTCACCTTGAGAGATGTCCTTCCATCTCCTTTAGACCTGTCAAATGGGTGGGTGGGTTGGGTTTGGGTTGGGTCGTTGTGGGTTTGGGTCTCGCGGGTACGGGTCAAAAAGACCCAATGTTAAATGGGTGGGGAAGTAGCACACCCAAACCCGACCTAGCGGGTTGCGGGTCGCCTGCAGGTGCCCATATAATATGTGCACAGTGAAAAGATATTTCTTATTTCGCATTACGGCAAAGAGTAGAATGATTCACTAATAATTTTCAGTGTAAACATAACAAAATAAGGGCAAGCTTCCACTACTTTTTGTGTCCAACACAATGTAATATCTATTATGATGTTTTGAAATAAAATGTAAGAAAACAAAATGAAAATAACCATTTCTACAATGTACAATAAAAAAAACTAAATGATATAGATGTTACAAATATCATAACATATTACCACAACAACACTATATTTTGTCACTTATGCTAAAAGTTCTTGATGTTTCATGTTCTTATGATTGTCCAATACATAAAGTGAACAAAAAGAGAATATAATTGTTATAATTGAATATAAAACATGCATTATCTATATATTCATTAGCATAAAAAATAATATATAAGTTAAAAAATTTATTTACACTAGTGTAAACAATTAACAAAGGATGTTAATCAAGAAGGTTAGACTTTAACTCTTTATATTGTATACATTACATGTCATCAATTTAGTTGATTGATAAATGTACATGTGTTGCATGTCTTAAGAGTCATATAGATAATATATTTATATTAATATACTATTTAGTTTAATGGGCACCCACGGATGCCCGCGGATCACCCGTGAAACCCACTAAATAAATGGGTGGGTATGGGTTTGGGTGATTCTAGCGGGCGGCAAATTTCGCCACCCAAACCCAACTTAAACGGGTCGACCTGTGGGCGCCCTCAGATTTTGACCCAGTTTGACATGTCTACTCTCCTTGCATCCTCTAGGTCTGAAAGGATGGGTTGGGCTCGTTGCTTGTGTAGCTTTGGGCTTTGTTGAGCCTTGTTGGGCTTTGTTTTGCCTTGTTGAGCCTTGTTGAGGCTTGGTATCGGGCAAGGGTGAGCCTAGTGCCTTGTATCGACCATGGTGTATCGACCAAGATGGTGTATTGGCCAAGGGTGTTGGTTGATGTGTGAGGTTGCCATCTTGGGCGACACACACCCTCCACCCTAGCCTCATTTGTGTCACCATCTTGGGACATGTGGCAATTGCTTTGCTTAGTGGGTGGCAAGTCATGGACATGTGGTTTTGAGGGTGCTAGCATGTGGCATGAGCCGATGACAAGTGTACTAGGGTCGGGTGCCACCTTGCCATGCTCTCCTTCTTCACCCCTAAGTATATAATCGACCCTTCTTGCTTGCTAGTAGCTCCTTTAGTTCCCTTAGTTGCTCCTTCTTCCCTTGGTGGCCGAGAAGGAGAGGAGAGAAGCAAGTGGTGGCTGACACTGCTGGTGTGTTGGGCAACACACCTTGCTAGCTTGTCCCTTCCCTTCTCTTGTGGTGGTGCCTTGGAGCTTGGAGCTTGGTGCTTGGAGCTTGGAGCTTTAGAGCTTGAGGTGGGTTACATAACTCCTAACCCTAGCTATACTACTTCTTTTTCATGTTGCATGCTATATGTGCTATCTTGATCGGACATGTCATCTTTTAGTTATGTTTCTTGATTTAATGATTATGAGGTTGCTTTAGATGTACCTTAGACTTTGTGGAGATGGTTATCTTGGGTTACCTTGGGTTGGCCGAACCTTGGATGTGGAGTTCTTTAGGCAAAACCCCTCTCTCACTTTGTTGTTGAGAGGTGAGCCTAGGGTCTCCTAATCCAAGGGTGAGTTGAGCCTTGATTGGTTGGCCGATATGAGATTATTATGGACCTCCTTGTTGCTCGATAGGTGATGGAAGTTGTGCAATACCCCTCTCTCACTTAATTGTCTTGAGAGGTGAGCCAACTCTCTTGAACTCTTAGGGCTTCTTGGTGGCAGTCTTGAGGTTGAAGATGACCAACATGTCATGGCCTTGAACTCTTGCACGATACCCCTTTATGGTGTTCTGCTCGATATCCCTCTTCTAGGGATGAGTCTTGGGCGATATGCTAAGTGGTGTTCTGTTGACCCTTTAACCAATATGGGCCCTTACCCTATAGGGCGTTTTTGGGCATTATGCCTTTGGTCGACATGCTTGGTAGACATCCCTTCTTGGTTCCCTGGGCGACATGGGTTGGTTCTGGTGTTGTCTGATATGAGTCCTGGATGGTGAAACCCTAGCTTGAGTACCTTGGGCGATCTGAGAGTCCCTTAGACACCTTGTTGTGCTAGCCAAGAGGGTGCAGGTTAGGCGGTATGGTTTTGGCCTTGGGCGACATGGTGTTGTTGGTTTCCCAATATGGAACCCTAACCCTTATGGGCAATAGGGAATCTTGGCCGATGGGGTGGATGTGTTTCCCGACACACCCCTGATCATGGCTGCACAATATCTCCTTGCACCTGGTTGCACGATACACTCTTGGTCCATGGCTGCACAACATACCTTTAGATCTAGTCTTCCCACTATCCCCTTATGCATGGGTGCACGTTATGCTTGTGATCGATATCCTTTGGGTGAGGGTTAGTGCCCTGCCCGCCACACCTTTGGTGAGGGTAGGTGACACCTTTGGTAAGGGATGCACCTAGCCCAAGAACTCTAGGTTGGTGAACCTATTGTCTTGAGCCCACATCTTTGGTTAAGATGATTTTGAGATATGAAAGATAGGTTGTAACTATTGATATGTTTGTTACCTAAGGTCGTTGTTAAGTAAGATGATAAGATAATGGTTATGTTCTCTAATATTTATGTTTGGTGATCCAGTTATCTCTCTTGATATGCATACTAACCATGCAGGTGTATCAAATGAATTCATAGCCAGGTAAGAGATATGAGGTATATGTGTTTTGTATAATACTAAACTATGAGGTTCCTTGTTGATGATATAACATGTATGCCAGTATGATGAGAAAGGTCTGGTGACCTGATAAAGGTTGAGTGTCTGTTTGGGGTGTTATCCTCTATGATGGGATAAAGAATTGATATCCCATAATGATGTATGATGATGAAGCCTTGAGAGGCAGTGGCATTATGTGATGAGGGACTGAGATCCCATGGAAATGTGATAATGATAGTAATAATACATAATGTTGTTTATGTCTTATAACCTGGTTGCCTCAACAATTCACCTAAAATATACTAATTAATGACAGTGAAACATTTCATGTAGTTTTGCCCTGACCATAGATCCATCATCGTCAGTAGCTGGTAATGGTGAAATGGGTTTATCCTGCGGGATTACCTAGAGAGCATTTTGTTGAATATTCGGGGTTTCTCCTAGCCGAAAGTAGGAGGATTAGAGTGCAACTGTGGTTGTGGACTCAAGATGTGTATAAGAGCATGGTGAACAAGCCCATGACTCAATGTGATAGAGCATGAATGCGTTCATGGCTCAGGAGCATGATGAACTGGCCCATGGCTCAAGTATACTAGAGCCGTGACCTGTACCAAAGCGAGCTAGATAAAAGGGTAGACTGTGTGAGCTAACCATGTGGCTGAGGCCACTCAAGCAAGAGACCATGGTCCTGCTTTAGTTATCGTGCACTGACCATGTAAAGGTGAGGTCGTGGAGTTTGGCTCTTCCATTGACCTTGTATGGCACCTATTTTGGGCTTCACAATCGAATGTTGGATTTGAGTGGTACGACTCACTTCCTCAGGGCATAATAAATCGTAATCCAGCCGTATAGTATATATTGCTTAAGGCAAAACACGAAACATTGGTTGATGCCTTGCTTGTATAGTTGCTCTAGTTATATCTTGCGATTATTTACACATTCCTCATATCCTGTGATAAGTTCTTATAAAGCTTGTCTTGTAAATCATGTTCCATAATGAAATATCTAGTTATATGCCTCTGGGATATCTTGGTAAGTTGTTAATAAAGTTAAGCTCTGTTCAGTACGATGCTTATATCAGTTACCTGATTTATCTGAAGTTTTATAGTTTGGCGAGGAGTTATGTTTCTCCCTGGGATTGTGTGTCTCACCCCGCTGGTTTTCAACCTTTTTAGGTGATTGTGCTAGACGTGGTGGTGGTTGTGAGGTTGTGGCCGAGCAACAAGAAGAACAGTAGGAGGCAAGATATGGATATGCTGCTATTCTGGTCATTTGTAGTAGAGTCCTAGAGTCATCCATGTACACTCGGGTCCTTGGAGGTGTTTTTGATGATGTTTCACGATGTATAGCTGATGTAGCTTTGTTTATCCTGTTGTTGGACTTGTATGATATGTGCTGTATATAAATAGGTGGTGAACTCTTTGTGCCTACGTGACAGTTGGCTCCTATAAGTTGTGGACACGTATCAAGGTTTATGTATGTTTATATAACATGTTTCCTTGCAGGATACATATCTAGATGTAATAGTTTCTTTATTATCTGCTATCCGCAATCGGTTTTAATTAACCCGTGTTTTTGGTAATATGTGGTTTATGGAAGTTCCACACATTTTTGTGTGGCATTTCATTGTCTGTGTGATAGTGGGATGTCACAAACATGGACTGATTGAACTTACTAATCTCATACTTAACTCCTGTGGCAGATCTATGATGGTGCAATGACATGTTCAGTCCACGAGTTATCCCTAAAAATTATGAGTAGAGGGGTGAGCCTACTCGCTCAGTGAATGAGTACTTCAAAGAAACAGTCGAAAGCACTTATATAATTATAGATACACCTTTGAGAAACCGATATCAATTATAATAATAGTAAGCTTTAAAGAGACTGATCATTCACATACATAAATATGGTAGGATACACTAGATATCTGCAAGAGTAAATCAATATATGAACATGCTTTATTGATCCTAAAGAAAACTAATAATCTATACTTATAAATAATAATTGAATAACTAAACACACTTGGTTAACCTCTCATTCATCTTATTATGCATCAGTAGTAATATACAAATATCTAAACATTTTTCTCATTATACTCTTTGTAATCTTTCATTAACCTTGACTTGACCTAACTACTGAACTCACTACTACTATGTTGGCCATCTAAACATAACCGACTGATCTGACTATTGTACTCTTTATCTGAACTCAATTGAACTCAATTAACTTTTCTTTTACTTTCCCCCTGAACTCACTTGGATTGTACCATCCAAGAAAAAGCCACTACCGCATGACTTACTGTACAAGTCTTAAGGTAAACCCGAGACCTTAAGACTACTACTAACTACCTCGGTCTGTAGTGAGGTTGCCACGTCTATCCTAATGGCAGTTAAACAATGTCCGTAAATTGTGGCCCCTTGTCTTGGGTACTCAGAAGGGGTGCATCTAGGATAAAAAGCCTCAACTCTACATGATGCAGTTCCACTAGGGCTGACTTGCAAAATGGAGTAACTGCCAGAAGAAGTAGGTCCACAAGGGCTGTATACTTCAATTGGTAGGTACCACTGGATCTCCAGTTATTATTGGATACCCCTACTACTGAAATAGTACCACCAGGATCTCTGGTTATTATTGGGTATTATGCTACTCAACTGAAGTACCACCGATATCCAATCAGTTGATGTTAGATACTCAATTTTGGGCTACTTCTTCCTATATCTGATAGTCCATAGCTTGTTTTACCCATCCCGATACAGACCTCCAGGGAGGGTTCTATGGTGTTCAGGGCATCTATTGTTACTATTGTAGTTTTACTGACTACTTGAGCTATTAGATTGAATTCACTGATGACACTTAGTTGAATGCATAACATATTGGTTACCCTTATCTTCTCATTTCTCATATTCTTAACATACTGATTACCCTTCTCTTAGGATTTCTCATGTCTCATGCACATAGAAGAATTCTCATATGTTCAAACATATATCATGTCTAATGATATAAACATTTACATTCAACATTTCTCGTATTCATGCATGGCATCAACAACATCCCTATCTAGGGAAAAGATTTTCTATTTACTTAAATTAGCATAACAACTTATGCATTTCATGTCAATCAACTCAGCTAGAATTTTCGCATCACAAATCAAAATGTGTATCCATATAAAATGATATTCAACTAGAAACTCAAATTATCACATAACTCATTTCAATCAGTCATGCATATGAAACCCTGGTATGAATTTAACTAGGGTTTTCAAGATATTTATTAAAATATCATGCATCAAGAATAACCTTAAGTAAATGAATTTATAACTATAAAAGAATCAAAACAGTTGAATTCATGAATCTATTCACATACTTCCAACTTTTCATTCATTTAGGGTTTCACCCTCTTTACTGATATATCAAGAAAACATTGATATCATCAAATGAAATACAAGACCTTATCTGACATATATCTACTACACTTTCAGATAAAACAATCATTTGTAACCAAGGAGATTCAACTAGACCAACTTCTTTATTCAATTATACAACAAATTTAGTCATAGCCGAAAACCCTAGACTTTGCTATTTTCATATAAACTCTGTTATTACTTTAGGAATTCTCATTTATATAATTTTAATGCATTTCTAGTATGATTTATCAACTAGAATCCAATACAACAGAGAAATAGTCTTATTTCATATCATCTTGCAAAAGCTAGGTCAAAAGTGTAGTTTAGGGTTTGTAGTCGCATACGAAACAAGTAAAGATTATTGATCATTTAACTAATTTTTGTGCATACTACTATTTAAAGGAAGTACCCACTCACCCTAAGGTGTGAAAACACCTTAAAAATGCAACTTATCTTTGAAAATCTCGAATTCATATCAAAACCCTAGGAAATCACCTAATTCTGCTTCCTTTCAACCCGGAAACCCTAGAAATGGGGGATTATGAAGAAAAAGTGAGAAAAGGGGAAGATTTGATATCATTTTGAATCAAATAAGAGGAGGGACGGAATCTTGACATGTGAGAGAAGATTCACCATGAAAGGCTATGCAAATAAACTAAACTTACTTGATTTCATCATATCTCAGATAGAGAAACCCTAGATCAACAATTCCACCACTTTCTTCTCTCAAACCCTAACTCTCCCTTTCTCTCTAGGATTTCGTTTCTATAGAATGGATCACGAAATATGAGAGATACTTGGGTTATAACTTTCTCATATAGAGAAATTTTAGGTGCTTGGGTAATTTACACATTAACCCCTCACTATACTTTTTCTTATTTCAGCATATTTTTCTGTTATAAAAAAGTTACTGTAATTCGTTTATTTCAGAGGTCAAAAATACTCAAAAGATTATGAAAATTTATAATGATGTCTGAAATATAATTTAATAGCTACATTATAAATTTTAGATAATTTGGAATTACCAATAAATAAATAAAAATCAAACACTACACTACTAAACAACACTGTCAACATTTCAGTTGAAGTATATTTCGACTGAGAACCACATTCAAAGAACACCCAAATATTATGAAATTTTTCTCCAATATGAATGATTTAGTTATACATATAATATACAAAATTCAATTAAATAAAAATTCATAGAAAATATGAAAAATAATTTACCACACTGCTATCCTGATCGAATTCCATATTCATGTACTATCAAAACCCTAATTTTTGCCGATTAGGGTTTCCATTTTTCAAACCCTGATTCTTCAAACTAAAATCATAATTAGAGTTTATTGTTAGGTTTGAAACATCACAATTGAGCTACTATCATTAATCAATTCTAAACGATGCTCAATCTAATCAAGCATGTAATCATTCAGGTAAACCCTAGTTTACCAATTAAGCACAAATGTGGCCATTACAACAATCCTTTATCCTGCCTTGGTTCGCCCAGGGCCACATGATGTAAGTGCATGAAGCAGAGAGGAATAGAATAAGTTGGGAAAATATTAGTTCAGGAGACATGAGTGTTAAAGTTGAGTTGAACGGAGGCCTCATACCTTGTTGTTCCTCTTGCAGATCAATTTTCGGCTGGGTTGATACTCGCCTCTTGTTCTAGATCAGTGTTCTTTGCTTGGGCTGCTAGTGTCACTATACTAATGTGTCTGGATGTTGGCATCTCTATTTTGGATTGCCCTAGATCCACTGCAGGAAGTACTAGCCCGACCTAATCAACACTGCTAAAGATGAAAGCTTGGAGTTGCAGCCGAATGATCTCAATGTTAGCCGCCATCCTAGCTCTCTGCTCGTGGGTTGGTAGGCGTGGGAATCATCGGTGGAGTGTGAGAATGTGGGAGTCAGGCATGGAGTTCTTTCTCACTGCAGGGGTTGGATTCAGTTCCTACTCACCCAGGGGTGGTGTGCATTGGCGGGGGGCAGGGGCAGGAGGAAAACAATCCCCAAAATTCATTTTTTGTATCACTTTGTCAAATATAGATACATAAAGGGGCTATAAGAAAAATAAAAGTAACAAAATGACATAGATGTAATTTAGCGACGGAATCGACATCACGTTTATGACAACTAATATATTTGGTCATTATTAACCCTACTAATGCCGACCATAAAATTGTGTGGTCTCAATTAGGGTAACAATTATGACAAACAAACTATGTTGTCGTTACTTTGGTCGTTAATGCCTTTATTCCTTATAGTGACTGTGAGTTTGATGTACATTTTTAAAACACAAAATCACATGACTACATATGGTTATATCTGACTAAACTAATCCTAAATGACATGATATAGCCCTCTCTCTGGCATGGGACTAAAACCAGATTTGGACATGTCATTTTGTGCCACCTAGGTATAAGTTGGTCAGGATAAGAAGGAGTCATTGTTTGGATTGACTCACTCTATTGAGGTCTATTTGGAATTCTTTAATCCGTAAACTCAGACCAACTTAGTTCAAATTCGAGTGGGATTACAAATCCTAGTGTGGTTTAGAGTTTGTCATAAATTAAAAGAGTGTTTCATTCTCGTTGACATGTACATCTACCTAAGGAAATGTCTTTGTGATAACTTAGACTTTTCTCTCTCTTCGTGTATGTGATATGCACTCACTCTTGCATTGATTCCTCCCTCTTACCCTCAATTTCATTAGTGAATGTGCCTTGATGCTTAGCTGAATCATCTTATACACATGTGTCTTGTGTTGACACTCTTTTTGCTTTTAGACCTAAGTTGCAGCTTCTTAGCATATCACCATCTTGTAAATTATTTTGAATCAAATTCATGTCCACAATTACTCCGTAATGTATATCAAGTCATAGAGATTCTTCTTATCTTTCTGACACACCTTGTTTCGTCCAAATCAGAGTATGTAAGAAGGGGTTATGCCCTTTTGAAAAAACATATTTAAACATATATATATATATATATATATATATATATGCCCCTTTTTGCCTGTGTTAGGTCAACCTTAGTGCCTTTGGGCCCAAGGAGGGCACGACCTAGTCACCTCTCCCCTTTATAGAGACCAATCTGCTCTTTCCCTTATTGGCCAATCATGTCCTTGATTTTCTTCTCTTCGTTTTGCAATTGTCAGATCTTTGATCCTCTGATCCGACCTTGATCTGATGACCAATGAGTCATCTCTCTCTCAGTACAAAGTTGGCGTCGATGCTGCTGCGGCGAACTCACCTAACCCCACTTTCGATCCACCAATAGCCCTCATCCTCACCTCTATTTTCAAAATTGATACATACAATGACTTTGTTTCTTCTCCCCATTCTCTTCCCATATCATACTTTAGATTTTCGTGCCCTAGGTACCTCTCTCCATCTTCTTGCTCCTATCCCTTAGCCATGACGGTGCCACCTTGGCAAAGCTTTGGATGTTTCCACCCCATCCTACCTTGTACCCATACATGGATGCCATCACGTCTTCGAGAGCTTGACTAGGGCTGACGTCATCGTTTGAGGACATCCTGAGGTCTGAAGCTCCAACACCAAACCCTGCTCCAACAAGCTTTGTGGGACTCCGCTGGGCACCTCAGACATGGGACGTTGGGTGAGGGTGATGGGGCTCCAGTCCTTGATCTCCCCTAGAACGTTTAAGATCAGTCTGCCAATCTCCTCGCTATCCTCCCAAGCAGGCCATGCGGCCAAGTGACCCCTGGTCAACCGTTGACTAGGTCAAAGGAGGTGAGCCACTAGATGAGGAGCATCTGGGATCCGACGACCCTCCCCCAAGCGTCGAGCACCACACGACCCGCTCACCTTATCGATCAGTAGTGATGGGCATTTCTTGGATTTCTCTTCGAGTGATGGCAAGTGGTTAGGAGCCTCTAGTAGCCACTCCATGTCAGTGGGTGGAAGTTGGCAACCTCCAGACAAGCGTTGACATTTGCTGAGTGGCCCATTCTAGAGTATATATTCCCAAATCCCTCATATTATGTTTTGAATCTACGAAACCTTGTATCTCCTAAGTTGCCTAACCGAAACCTAAAATGTTGTATATCATTTTGATCAGAAAAATGAGACATATCTACTAAAAATGGTTTTACAGCCTAATTCTAGTCTTGGTTCTCATGTTTTTTCTAAAACTGATCCCTTTAAGTTATTCAATGGTATTTATGCCCTTTATGCTTCCTTGTATCTATGATGGTCTCATGTTGTTCTAAATCATTTCAATCTGTAATCTTATCTCACATTAGACGTGATAGATGACTTCAACCATCTATGTGTACCCCTAATGTTTATCTTGACTCAAAATGACTCTCTATTGCACTTTCATGATGTAATCTGGCTTAGTATGAAGCTTTAGACTAATTTATATCATGAAACCTCTTAACCTTGAAAATCAGTAATCTACATTTCACTTTTACTATTCATGACATTTTGGGCCACCTAATTGCACCCTAGTGATAATCTTGACCCCCTACAACTATCTTTGCCCTAAAATGGTCCATTTATGTGCTTACAAGATATAACTTGATCAAGTCTTAGACTTCAGCTTAGTTTGTTATCATCTAATACTTAAGTACTGAAATCAATGATCTTTGCTAGGTCTTGCTACATAATGGACTAATATTTCATGCTAAAGTAACCCATGTTGGAATTATTATACCTCAAGTCCTTATTATGTGCATTAAATGAATAAGTTGACCTAGTTGTGTCCATATGATGAAATATGACCTTTATGGTAATATCATGCTATATCTGTTCAAATTAGTATACTCATCATACTTGCAACATTTTTTTTTTGATTGCTGGGGGAAACCCACCCCCCTAGGCGGAGGCCCAGATAACAGGGATGGTAAACCCAGGAGACCCGTGCGCCCGCACACCGGTATCTCAATAAGTCACATCAGAGGCCGGCTGACGCTGCGGGAAATTCATTTCCGAGCAGCGCTTCCAGTGAGAGTCGAACTCTAGACCCTTCGTGAGGGGCCCCGAGCTACGACCAGCTGGGCTACTGCTCGCTGGCATACTGGCAACATTAAATACTAGCTTGATCTAGCCTATGCTCTTACATGACCACATGACTTGGAAATATGACTTTATTGCATGACATTAATCTAGTATGAATAGTCACAACCTTATATGATTAAACCTTGGTGGAAATCTAAATTCATGCTTCCGTAACTCCAAATCAGAGATGATATGACCCTTGTATCTAATATAATGTGGATGGTTTTCCTAGACCTAGGCCTTAATGTTGATAGTTGTGCTATGTTGAATACTTGCATGCCTATTTGGAACAAAGATTGAAATACTTGAAACCTAGGTTTAGGGGAACATCCATATGAATCATATGATGATTTAATTATCAAAATCCTTTTGATCTAAGACCCACTATTATGACTTTTATATCTCAGGTCCTTGTTGGCTTGGACCTTCTCTAGAATTTTACTCATGGTTTATGACTTGCTCTCTACTTGTAAGGCATGCTTAATCTATTGACCCTACTATGTTATTGGCTTGCTTGTATTTATGCTCATATGAATTCTTATCTAGATAATTACTTATTTGAGCTACTTATTCCCTATAATTAGTATGTTTGTTTTGCTTGAAATATGTTGAACAAACCTCGAACATAATTAAACTTGTCCAATTATACAAACCTTGTGTACCTTCCTGTATTCTCAGGGTAAGGCCATAAGGTTGGGCACCTTGTTGGAGATGTCCAGATAAGGCGTACCATGTCAATAAAAGGGTTGGCTAATCTTGATCACCCTTATGGACCCTTCCAATGGGAAGCTGGTCAATGGCCATGATATGTTGTTGAGTATAATGGAAATACACTTAAAACATGCTTTGAATAAAAAATGTCATTAAGTGTTTCACGCATTTTTTCTACTTCTTTCTTATTATGATGTTTCTAGACAAGCAAATTTTATACTACTCTTAAACTATGGTTACATCTTTTCCATAGCTTAATGCTCTAGCATTAATATGTTTTGTTTATCATATTTGTAGTTCCCAAATGAAGATCTGCTGCACTCAAGACTCTAATATCTGAAATGCAATACAAATGGGTATACTTGAATCTAGAAATGGGTACATATCTCTTATCTCCATGTTTAGTATCTTGTTATCTCTTGTTGTTACTGTTTTAACATATATATCTCATGTGTGAAATATTTGTGCCATTCTACAGACGGACGCCCAAGTGCACTTGCCTTTGGCTATGTAGCCATTAGGAGTGTGGACCTAGGGTAACAAATGGTTATGTGACAAAAGGTATCAGAGCCATACTCATAGGCCTCTATATATGTTTAAAGCATAACACATTTTAAGAACTCATGGAAGACTAAAAATCCGTCCCCTAAAGTTTAGAGATTCTTCTAGCATATCGTCTCTTCTTTAAGGACAACCTATGCCACCCGAGTAGATGATGATTAGTTAGTCTTCTCACCTCCTCATGAGATTCTTCTCTCATGACTATTAATTGCATGATTTCTCGATTTGGGGTGGCTAATGCACGAGAAAAACTAAAATTCATTTGAAATGATGGAAGATGATTGAGATGATAATGCCATGATATGACATTAACTTAAAAACACTATTTTATGTAATAAAGTACTCTTGAAAGTGAGGTACTCATGTGTAAAATTTATGGAACTCAATGATACCAAATTAGATATCAGTGCTTTCTATGTCTGAGGTAAATCCTTGTCTTGGTGAAATAAAGTGGAATTCAGGTCGCATACCTCATAGTTGATGAGGTCCCTATTGATCATACTTATGTTGTCCCTATTCTGATCAAACCTCAAACATAGACAAGTAAAACTCACCATATTGGATATGTGCAATGATCCTTCCACGAAATGATCATGTCTTTGGAACCTTAGATCATGATGTGAAGAACTGTTACAAGAGGAAACTCCCCTATTGACTATTTTTCCTCTTTGACCTAGAATATCAATATTTCCCAATTATGCTCAAACTCTAAAGTTATCAGTTTGACTTCTCTATTTCCAAAATAAGCCCTTACCTTGATCAAGAAAGGAAGGAAATTCTATTATGACCTTGAAATCACAAAAGCTAGAAATATGGTTGCCCTAATAATGACCTTGATGTTCTTGATCTTGTGAAATATGATACTCGCCCTATTTGGATATGCTTCATGACTAGTGATTAATACATACTAATGTGCCAGATTAGGTGGTAGTTGACTTAGGACTCCTCTAACCTAGGTCACAACTCTTCTTGAATACTTATAAATTTTCACTTTGATGATTATGTAGCATTTTGGAGAGGTAAATCCTTCCACCCAATTTTGATTTCTTAGCCTAAAACTCTAATAGGTCAGATCTATGATGATTTTGATACCTGGTCTTGAATCTCAATTTGATGACAATATTGGAAGTATGATGATGTTGACTACAGTTAGTGGCTAAGTCCCTAAAGACCTAGGTCTAGATCATTCACCAATCATGAATACCATGAAAATGTACTCGAATGTTGATACCACAAAATTTTGAATAATGTTTGAAATGTTGCTCAACTATTGCTCGATTGTTTTATATGGTTGAATGAACACCCCTAAGGTCTAAATAGGAATCTAAACCCTATCTTAGAAATGTTTATATCTATGACATTAATGTACAAGCTTGACTCTCAATATTTCATAATGAAATCTGGGCTCATGATTATTGATCACACTATTTGGATCTTGAGATCACCCCCGATATATGGTTAATGAATTTTATGTTCTAAAATCTCAAAATTTTAAAATGATGATTATGTTAATTCACTCAATATTTGACTTAGGGGTGATATCCATGTGGACGAAGGTGGGACCTTCCATTGGTCTTGAACACAAAATCACAATATTGAACACAAAATATCGATATTGAAATATGATATATGTCTCGAATTGTTGAAATATGAATCTCAATCATGGATGTATTACCCCACCTAGGCCAATGCATAAATTATAATCCTAAGTGTTGGGATTCAAAGCCATGTTATACTCTTGATTCAAGAGACATATTTGTTTGACCTAAATGTGATCTCTCTAAAATGGTGATTTATAAGATAATATCTGCAATTGGTGATTTATGTAATGATCTTACCGAGATAATGATCAATGTGAATCCACCTTGACCATGATGCTCAATTGATCTAGTTTGAATTATTTTGATGATTGAAGGAATACCAAGTAGATTATGATTTGGAATAAGGAAGCCCAATCTTTACTAATGAATGGGTTTAATTTTGGGGACAAAATTTCTTTTAAGGTGAGGAGGATGTGATAACCTAGAATTTTTTCTCTCTTCATGTATTTACTATGCACTTACCCTTGTACTGAATCCTCACTCTAACCCTCAATTTCCTTAGTGGATGTTCCTTGATGCTTAGTTGAATCATCTTATACACACATGTCTTGTGTTGACACTCTTTTTGCTTTTAGACCTAAGTTTCAACTTCTTAACATATCACCATATTGAAAAGATTTTGAATCAAATTGATGTCCTCAATTACTCCCTAATGTATATTGAGTCGTAGAGATTCTTTTTATCTTTCCAACACACCTTGTTTCGTCCAAATCGGAGCATGTACAAAGGGGTTATGCCCTTTTAAAAAACCATATTTAAACATGTATATTTGCCCCTTTTTCCCTATGTTGGGTCGGCCTTAGCACCTTTGGGTCCAAGGAGGCTGCAGTCCAATCTCCCCTCCATTTCTTGACACCAATTTACTCTTTTCCTCCTTGGCCAATCACCTTCTATGCTTTTCTTCTCTTCTTTTTGCAATCGTCAAATCTTTGACCCTCGGGTCCAACCTTGATTCAACGGCCAACAAGTCGTCTCTCTCCCCTGTACAAAGTTGACGCCAATGTCACTGCAACGAGCTCACCTAACCCCAATTTTGATCCACCAATAGCACCTATCCCACCTTCTTCTCAAAATTGATACATGCAATGGCTCCATTTCTTCTCCCCCTTCTTTTCCTATATCTTAGTTTACATTTTTGTGCCCTAGGTCCCTCTCTCCATCTTCTTGCTCTTCTCCCTTGGCCATGGCGGTGCCACCTTGTCTAAGTTTTGGGGGTTTCCACCCCAGCCTACCTTGCACCCATACATGGATGCCATCACGTCTACGAGACCTCAAATAGGATGGTCGACATCGTTTGAGGGCGTCCTAAGGTCTGAATCTCTGACACCAGGATATGCTCCAATGAGCTTTGTGGGACACCACCGTGCACCTCACGCATAGGATGTTGGGTGAGGGTGATGGGGCTCCAACCCTTAATCTTCCCTAAAACGATCGAGATCAGTCTGTCAATCTCCTCATTATCCTCCCAAGTAGGCCATGCAACCAAGTGACCCCTTGTCAATCTTTGACCGGGTCAAAGGAGGTGAGCCACTGGATGAGGAGCATCTGGGATCTGACAACCCTCCCCAAGTGCCACAAAACCTGCTCACCTCAGCGATCAACAGCGACAGGCGACATTCATGGATTTCTCTCTGAGTGGTGGTGAGTGGTCAAGAGCCTCCAAAAATTGCTACGTGTCAATGGGTGGTAGTTGGAAACATCCACACTGGCATTGACATCTGTTGAGTGGCCCAGTGGTGGCCCATTCTAGGGTATATATTCCCAAATCCTTCATATTATGCTTTGAATCTACAAAACCTTGTATCTCCTAAGATCCTTAACCAAAACCTATGATGTTATATCATTTTGATCAGAAAAATGAGACCTGTCTATTAAAAATGGTTTTATAACCTAATTCTAGTCTTGGTTCTCCTATTTTTCTAAAAATAATACATTTAAGTTTATTCAATGGTATTTATGCCCTTTTATGATTTCTTATATCTATGATGGTTTCATGTTGTTATAAATCATTTCAATCTGTAACCTTGTCTCACTTTAGATGTGATAGATGACTTCAACCATCTATGTGTACCCCTGATGTTTGTCTTGACTTAAAATGACTCTCTATTGTACTTTCATGATGTAACCTGACCTAGTCTGAAGTTTTGGCCTAATTTATAATCATGAAACCTCTTAACCTCGAAAATCAATAATCTATAATTCACTTTTATTGTTCATGACGTCTTGGGCCACCTAATTGCACCCTAGTGACAATCTTGACCCTTTATGACTATCTTTACCCTAAAATAGTACATTTATGTGCTTACATGATATATCTTGATCAAGTCTTGGACTTTGGCTTAGTTTGTTATCATATAAAACTTAAGTATTGAAACTAGTGATCTTTGCTAGGTCTTGCTACATAATGAACTAAGATTTCATGCTAAAGTAACCCGTGTTGGAATTATGATACCTCAAGTCCCAATACTGTGCATTAAATGACTAAGTTGACCTAGTTGTGTCCATATGATGAAATATGACCTTTATGGTAATATCATGCTATATCTTGCTCAAATAAGTAAACTCATCATACTTGCAACACTAAATACTAACTTGATCTAGCCTATTCTCTTACATGAACACATGACTTGGAAATATGACTTTATTGCATGCAAGTGATATATTATTACTAGTCATGATCTTATATGATTAAAGCTTGGTGGAAATCTAAATTCATGCTTCCCTAACTCCAAATCAAACAATATGACCTATGTATCTAATATAATGCAGATGGTTTGCCTAAAACTAGGCCTTACTATTGATACTTATGCTATGTTGAATACTTGCATGCTTGTTTGGAACTAAGATTGAAATACTTTAAACCTAGGTCTAGGGGAACATCCACATGAATCATATGATGATTTTATTATCAAAATCCTTTTGATCTAAGACCCACTATTATGTCTTTTATATCTTAGGTCCTTGTTGTCTTGGACCTTATCTAGAATCTTACTCATGGTTTATGACTTGCTCTCTACTTGCAAGGTATGCTTAATCTCTTGACCCTACTATGTTATTGGCTTGCTTGTATGTATGCTCATATTTATGCTTGGCTAGATAATTACTTGTTGAGCTACTTGTTACCTATGATTAGTTCGTTTATTTTTCTTGAAATATGTTGAACAAACCTCAAACATCATTGAACTTGTCCATTAGACAAACCTTGTGTACCTACCTCTATTCTCAGGGTAAGGGCATAAGGTTGGACGCCTTACTAGAGATTTCTAGATAAGGCAGGCCTCATTGATAAAAGGGTTGGCTAATCTTGAGCACCCTTACAGACCCTTCCAATGGGAATTTGTTCAATGGCCATGATATGTTGTCGAGTACAATGGAAATACACTTCAAACATGCTTTGTATAGAAGAATTTCGTTAAGTGTTTCATGCCTTTTTTATACTTCTTTCTTATTATGATGTTTCTAGGAAAGAAACTTTTATGCTACTCTTAAACTGTGGTTACATGTTTTTCATAACGTACTTAATACTTTAGCATTAATATGTTTTGTTTATCATATTTGTAGTCCACAAATGAAGATTCGCTGCACTCAAGACTCTAAGCTCTGAAATGCAATACAAATAATACACTTGAATCTAGAAATGGGTACATATCTCTATCTCCATGTTTAGTATCTTGTTATCTCTTGTTGTTACTA
This sequence comes from Alisma plantago-aquatica, assembly GCA_963693085.1. Lineage (NCBI taxonomy): Eukaryota > Viridiplantae > Streptophyta > Magnoliopsida > Alismatales > Alismataceae > Alisma > Alisma plantago-aquatica. Next base: position 700,614,766 of record OY856411.1, read on the forward strand.
CTTCTACATATATATTGCATGTATGAAATAGTTGTGCCATTCTACGGATGGATGCCTTAGTCCACTCGCCTTTCGATACGTAGCTATTAGGAGTGTGGACCTAGGATAACAAACGGTTCCGTGTCAGTCTCCCTTTTGTTTGACCTTGATGTGTCATCCCTCGCATGGGTAATTGTATGACTCCATGAAATCCTTTCATAGTTATTCTATTTCCTCCTCAACTATGCTATTGTCTTTGCATGCATCAGCTGAAATGAATGCATGCTAGATTTCAATCGGTAATGAATTGCCAACGTTTGGCCCTTTCTAGGGTTTCTTATGGACAACAGAAGAGGAATGAGTTGTACAAAGATTGGGGGTGATAGATAAGGTAGCAGAAATAAAATGTATAGCCTGATTCTCCTAAAAAGTAAGATCGCGTCAACAAAAATGTATCTAGGAAGGAAGGTAACAAGAGGTATACCTGGTCTTGGAGCAAGTCCAATAACAACTCTTGATGCAATACCGTGCTTCTTCTCTAGGCAGCAACATGCTCCTTTTTTAGTATCACTTGAACAATCATCAGCAACGGCCTCCTGGTATGGCCACCACAAACAACATTTGACAGAAATCTCCTAGCAGCAGAATCCTCCTACCTCTAAAGAAGTCCACGTTGACCATTAGGAACTACACGTTGTGCTACTAGAGCCAACATGAAGGAGTTTGTAACACCCCTGACCTGGGTTATGGCTTAACCCTAGGAGTTTTTCTTAAGTAAGTTACTTAGAAATTTATTCTAATCTTTTGAAAAGTAATTAAGGCTTCTTGTGATGTTTATTTTCAAGTCTGAGCTTAATTGCAAACTAGTTGTGCATTAATTGATAGTTTGAGTGAAATGTGCAATTTACACAAAACGAGGGGTTACATTGCAAAATGTCACATGTTGAATGTGTTCTAAGTGTTTTAATATCATAAAATAAAGAGAATGATGCTAAGTGATGGCTTTTGGAAAGCCTAAATCTAAATGAGAACTTGTTTGAATAATGCTAAGTGCTTTGTGTATCAAATTGAAATTATCTAAAATGGAGGGTTGATATGTAAATTACCACTTCTAGTGTGTCCCCTACTCCCTCAATGTATCATTTATAGGAGAGAGAAAATAAGGGGGCACCATGATTAAACCATCTTTGAAGGATGGTACTCTTAGTGATGAAAAGACTAAGAATGAATTAAAGGTGAAGCTCTTACTTGAGCTATATCGAGTTGTAGACTTAGAATGGGAGTCCCTATCGGACAAGGGGCAATGGAGGGAGTCTCCTATCAGTTTGTTGAGCTTTATATTTTCCCATGATGGGCAAGATACTTTAATAAAGTGATATGTATTGGCTTGCAACTTGTCTTAGAAAAAGATGGAGTTGAATATACTAATAAAGTGAGTGGAAGAAGGCTTGTCCTAGAAGATAACGAAAGGAACCCGACCCTTATCCTTTGCATTATCCTCAAGCTCTTATTTTTGCATGACAAGATAATGATGGGATGCATGTAAATAACATGTGTCGACCATGCATGGCTAGGTGGCATGTAGTAGCTTAAGATAATGACACCTCTTACACTCCTTTCCATAAAACTCAAGTATAAATACCTTGTCCTTCACTTATTAGGAGAATTTCCAAAATCTTGTTAGCATACTTCTCTTACATATCATGCATACCCCTCTTGTATCATGCATGAGTAATAGGAGTTGAGTAGAAAGCTTGGTATCGGCCAAAGACAAAGGATATCAGCCAAATAGGTCATAGCAACCAAGTAAGGTGATATCGGTCTTTGGGATTGGAGGTATCGTGCAAAAAGTTAGGAGCTCAAGTCTTGGATCTTAGAGAAGCTCATATTCAACCTTGGGAACTTGAAGAGTTGGAGTTTGAATCTTGGAAGTTGCTTTAGAGGTGGGTTATATAACTTGAACCCATCCATATTATTATCTATTTCTTTTCAATGTTGTTCAACTTGTTGATTATTTTCAAATTCGGATTTCCTTTGATTAATTGATATATTTATGAATTCTAATAAGTAGTTAGCACTGTTATCCATGGTTTTGAATAGCAAAAACAAAGTTCTTAAGGTTGATGATGATGACATCATCATGAAACAACCTGATATGGGTTGAGGAACCTTGAAATTCAATATGGAACCCAAGATGGTGGTTCACCCGATATCAAAGTAGGTGATATCCCATACACGATATAAGACGTGTACTATGGACAATATGGAGGAACCTATTTGTATCTGATACATGATACAAGGTTAAAGTTAGATCTCTTACATGATATGGGCAAAACCCTAGGTGGAAAAAGTGGAAACTCGATATGCTTTGAAATCTGATTGCTTTTGAAACTCGATATAACCTACTACCTTGTGATGAGTTGATGAGTAACTTTGTGTTTATCTTGTCGTGTATTTATAGTGAAAGAACTGAACCTTGAAAGTATATAAAGGGTTACGAGTTCAAAGGTTTATCTATTATACATAAATCGATATGATACCCAAGATAAGGAAATTGGTATGATATCCAACACATAAACCGATATGATATCCAACACATGAACCTATATGATATCCAATATGGGATCACGATATGGAAAATCCAATATAGGAACATGATATGGTAATCCAAGACAAGAAACCCATATGGTGTTATTTGTATACATTTAAATAATACATGATGAGGCAACTCATACTATGCCCGATATGGCACATTCGTGTCCATGATATAAGAACACCCTATGCCCGATACAAGGTTAATAGTCTCACCCATACACGATATGAGGATGAATTTAGATGATAAGAGATAGGTGATAGCCAACCCGACATGGCTACAAGATATGGTGTTAGGAACTACACCTCACACGATATAATGAAGTGGTTATACCACAGGTCTGATATGGATCCATAATAGGATATGAAGATTGTGTCTCAAACACAATATCATAGTACATATATATACCATGATGCCTGATATGGTAGGTATGCTTTAATCCAATATGACTAAGCAATCTATGTTGTGGGAGACGATACATACTATATTAAGAAGTAATAAGTATTACTGCAATTTGATAATTGTGAGTTAATGTACCTTCAAGAGGAGAATTAAGTTAAAACTTAATAAAGTAAGGTGTGGGCAATACCCTTGAGAGAGGTAAGGATGGACACCCATATATGGACAAGGTGATACACCATATGACTGGTAAGATTAAATACCTTAATGATAGAGTGATGGGAGATATGATGATGCCTAGCTTCATATACACCTAATCTAATACACATGTTCAACTTCAGATACATGATTCAACCCAATACACTTTGTAAAGGTGAGGGCAAAACACTCTTAGGAGTTATGAGTGTAATACCAAGTAAGTTATATGGCTAATACTTGGTAAGGTGGAATAATTGAAGTATTTGATAATGTTCAACTCTATATCAATAATGCCTTAACCCAAGATGAGTTCATACCACTTGATGATAGATGAGTAATTCAACTGTGTGACTTATGACCAATACACTATAGGGAGAATGTGATGAGTTAGTGCATAAAGTATTACGATGGGAAATACCCTAGTACAAGATAAGTTGATGAATTTAAGTAAGTTAAAAAGTGATGAGGGAAGTGATGAACCAAGGCATGTCAAATATCATATCCAGTACCTTAGGGTTAATACACCTTGGTGCACCTCAAATCCAATATACTTGGATAAGTAAAACATGAAGTGTGGCATGTCAATTGTTACATTAAGATATAATAATTTTAAAGCACTTTGATAAGTGTAGTCTAACCGATCGTGAGAAATGGGGTTAGATCAAGTTAATAAAATAGGATGAAATCGATATCCTAGTAAGGTTGAGAGAGAAATTCATACTTTGTGTTGACAATCATTTAATGATAAAATGATGAGAATAAATAAGTATGATTGAATACTTATGATATCAATGTATGCTCCTAGATGTGTGGAGCAATGCATTAGGGTTTGGATTGATAATATGAATTTGGAACACCTATTCGGCTATGAAGGAAAATCCTAACCCTAATAATGGGAAGGTTGTATATCTCTTATTGCATAAACTGTGTATATATCTTATTGCATAAACTGTGTGACCTAAGTGAATAGTCGTTGCCTAATAAGAGGTGATAAGTTATTTAAATGGGCTTTGTGAGCTATGAGAATTATTTATACAACAAGTATAAATGGTTATATAATATAACGTTTTGAAAGGTAGTTGTTGCTTAGTGAAAGGTTATTAGATATTTAATGAGCTATGTGAACTATGTGGATAAATACCATGCTCTAATGACCTAGAGGTAATTGTTTCTTGCTAAGTGGTGACCATACTTAGTGATGAATTAAGGGTTTAAATACCCAAGTATGATGATGATAAGAGATTGAGATTCTAAGTGAACTATGTGTTTTAGAGAACATGAAAGTACCCGATGAATACATTTATACTTTTCTTTGTAGCTCTTGATATAATTCTTGTTTGTAACTTGATTGATGCTAAAAGATACAGTAATGCATTTAATTAAGCAAGATAAATGTTATCATATAGTTTCCCAGACCATAGATCCATTCAATGTCAGCATTTGCTGAATGGTGAAATGAGTTTTACTCGGAATGCATATTTTTGAATATGTGATAATTATATAAGGGTGCTCAATGGACTCCCAAACTAAATAAGGGTGCTCAGTGGACTCCCCAAATACACTAGGTTTCTCATTGGACTTCCTAATGAATTAAACCAGGATCGCTCAGTGGTCATCCTGATAATCTGAGAAAGCTTAGTGGTCTTCTCCCGAAGAGAGTACACGCTATGACTATAACTCTATAGCGATGATGCCACTATACCCCTACATAGCTAATAAATAGCAGATACAAGATGTCATGCTAAATCTAAGTGGTCTCATACTGACCGAGATAAGGTGAGGTCTTGATATCCAGCTCTGCCATTGACCTTGTATGGTACGGATTTTGACTTACTAGTGGTCAGTTGGAGTATGAGCAGTATATCTCATCTCCTCTGGGCATAAGTGTGAATGTAAACATGTAATTAGCCATGTAGTGTATTTGTTTAAGGATCAAATATGGGGAAACATTGGTTGATACTTTATTACTTTTATACATCTTAGTAGATAGATGTTATACATGTTCTTCATATTCCTTATAAAGAAAATAGATGATTTTTTGCTCCATCATTTATGACTACATTACTTTAAGAAGAGAGATTATTCAGTTCTGCTTATAATAGTGATTAATCCTGCTTATTAATGTAAAAGAATCCTCTGCTCAGCTTTATACTGTCTATATGTGATAATAATATTTTTGGCGGAGAGTTATATCTTTCGTTGGGACAATTGTCTCACCCCGTGGGATCCACAATTTATAAGTGGATGTGTAAGAGGAGGTAGAGACCGTTCTACAGAGGAAGGACAATAAACAATAGGGAAACAATAATGGTATAAGTTGAGTGTACTGTCTATCGTGTCTTGTAGATAGAAGTCCTATGTGTCATCTCTGTACTCTTAGGTCCCTGGAGTCGGTTCATAATGGTTTCATGAGCGATATGAGATTTTGACTTGTATGCCTCGAGGTTTTATGTTGCTACTATACATGTATTGATAGAGCAACTGTTATATGTTGTCCTCAAGATGAGATGAAACAGTGTTGTACAATGTAAATCATGTTATGTATAAGATTTGATTCTTTCAGTAAGAGTTTTCTGGTAGAGGATCTCCTTGTAAAATGGTTTTTAATTTTAGTGATTTTTGTTAGTCCACTGTTTATGGTAATTCCACATAATTAGTAATGATTTGGCTGTTAGTTTGATGACAGTCATTACAAAGTTGTTCGATTTGAACGTCAACCTACTAAAGTTGATATGCTATCCCACAATTGTCTCTCCCTTTCGACTTGCCCATGCTCTCTATTTGTAACATACCGAATTATAAAATTATGTATTTTGACCCTCTTTCCCATATTTTCCTTTCATTTCTATCCTTATTGGCCTTTCTATTTAATTAGTGGAATTTATAGTGGTTTAGTGAACATTTATTCGCTAATTGTACCAATAAAAGGGTTTATGCGCAAATACCTCAGTGAAAGCTTAGTTACCATAATTAAGTGCTATAAACCTTAATATAACTTTTTGATATTATTTTAAAACATAAAATGTGGCTAAGTTTCAAATTTGGTTCGATTTGGATGTTGTTTGTGCAAGTTATGCAATTTTAGGTACATTCTGGACTTTTCTGCAATTTACCCAATTGGGAGGTTTTCTTTGCAAATTATCAACTCAATTTTAATCCTTATATATTCCCTTACCATTAATGATATTTTAAACCATTGGAGAACCTAGTTTCACCTCGGTTTGATGGTATTTTTTCTAAGGGCATTATAGGGATTACCCTCTTTATAAAGGTGCTTATCTTTTAAAAGCTATCAACCAATGAGGTTATTTCTTTCTTGAAAAACGGTGGGGATGGCCTAGAAGGATCTATGGGATCTTAGGACCGAATTTTGATATCCAAGAAGAATCCATGAGTTGTCCTCTTGCATGGCCATCAAGCCCTAGGCTAAAGACACATGGAAAGTCCCTTAGACACCTCATGCTTCACCTCTTTCTTTATATAGCCATGTATACCCCTTCCCAACTCACAATTCGAAAACTCTTGCTCTCATTTTCTTTCCTCTAGCTTATATAATAGTTTCTTCTGTATTTGGCCAGGAAGTTGTTGTCCCAAGGTAATAGAGGGAACCTACTTTGGTGAAGAAGGCTCATAGGGCTTCCAAATTGCTCTATTAGGGTTTCTAAAGCTCCTCCTTGGTAATTTCGAACAAAACTAGTAATTTTCCTCCCTTACTTCCCTATTTTCATGCTGTTAGTATCCTCCCACCTTCTTCCAGGTCAGAACCATGACCTTCCATGGTAAAACTCCACCTAGAACCCTAAAACATCTCATCTCCATGCACTTTTGCTAGGGTTTGCACCTCCAAAGTGGATAAGGTGATCTTTGCTCAAGAAAGGAGCTTGGCTTGGAGCAACCACACCTTCTAATCATGGGATCCTTTCTGTTTGTACCTTCTTACCTTCCTAGAGGCAAGTTTTGTTAACCCCCTTCTCATATATTACTTAGTACATGCTTAAAACCCATGTTTCTATGTTGAAAATCGATGATTTCCATCTCTTTTTACAATGTTCTTCTAAGGTATTGGTATCCTGATGTTTTATCTTCTCTAGAATATATAGTTTGGTTACCTAAGAAATTTCAAACCTGATATTGGGTCAAATGGTATTTTCTCCCTCTCCCTCTCTCTTCAAATATCTCGATCGGTTTGATGATGTGGCAATTTCCTATTGGTCAGTATTGAAAAATTTATATCTTCTAAACTGCTTATCCAAATTAGACAAATAAATATGTTTTGGAATAGGAAAATTAATCTCTATATAACAAAAATATTTTCAAGGTCTGATTTCATAGTTTGGCGAAGGGTGATTTTTGTAAAACGAATTTAATGCATAAAATCTATAAAATTACATCTTAATCATCATAACTCTAAAATTACAATAAAAATATATTTTCTTGATTAGGAGAATTGAATAAGTTTATTGATGATGTTTGAAGAGTCAAAATCCATTTTTTTATAAAAAAGTCAAAAATTAGGGTTTCTATACATTAATGTGCACTATGTACTATAATACATGTTAATACATTGAAAATAGGCAAAGTGGAACTTGGACTCAATTAAAGTGGTGAAAGTTAGTAATTGATATCAGTAAGAGAGGTATGTGCATTCCTTACACCCTATGTTGGGATAATTGCAGCCAAACCCTATATTTCCCTAATGAGGCTTAAATAAACCTTAAATCTTCCATTATTGAATCCTAATGTTGTTCATACCTCAAATCAGATTATAATTTCTTCTTGTTTGGGTCTTATACCCCAATGCCATGCTTATTGATTCATATAATTATTCATGCCATGACTACTTTTTCTAGCATGTAGATTTATGTTCTATTTAAAATAAAGTAGTGGTACTTATGTACAACCACCCACAGAGGGCATGTAAATAATTGCCATGGGGAATGTCTTATTCTCCCCATAATATTGTAGGTGACTGGGAATGTCTTATTCTCCCCTCACCTAATGTTAGGGGTATGGTAGGTGCCTCAACCCTACTTAGTTAGGTAGGCATAATTATCTTACATGCAAATCCTTTTTGATATAATTATTAATGGCAAGTTTCTTTTGAATATAACCTCATACTCTTGTTATCTTCATCTTATGATGATCCCTAGCCTGTTCTTATCTACTTTACTTATCTTGTTATCCTAGACTAGTTTTGTGACACATACTTTTCTTCCCTTTCCCTTTTTGCTGGGTGCCTTCCCAACCACCCAAGTGTTGAGCAAGGTGATGGATAAGACAAGGCAGATCTTAGCTTTTGGCTTGGACTCAGTTGATGGAGATGTTACTTCGAGACAAGATTGTAGTAGTCTAGACTTCCCTCTATCTAGATCCTAATTTGTGTGTCTTGATGTAAACCCTAATGGGAGAATTTGATGTATTTTTGTAAACCTTTTATGAAATTGAATATAGTCGGTTATTTTTTTATTCCACTGCTTTCTTATGGTCTTTTGTATACCAATGGTTAATAAATTTGGAAAATTTATGCCCATTTCATCATACCTCTGTGAGTGTTTGGAATGGATTTCAATTCTTCAAAATTTTAGTAAAGGGGTGATTTCACCTCTTTACACTATTGGTTACCACAACCAAAGAGGACAACAATTGTTAGAGCAACTGTTGTGTTCTAAGAAGCCCCCATTACCCCTTTATTTATAGGAGAGGCTAGGGCTAGGGCTCCCAGTTTAGGTGGGAGTTGAAAGGGTTGAATACATGAATTTTCTTAAACATGCGCACGATGAACCAGTTGGTTTGTGCCACGAACCGATCAGTTCATGCAGTTTCATGTTCTATATCACATTGGTATTCAATATATGATTAATGCAAAATATGACGTCAACACCAATCCTTGATCCAATCAAATCAACCATCAAACTGAGTGGTTCATCCCATGAACTGGTCGGTTGGGACCTTTGAACTGGTTGTTTCACACCCTGGTGTAGCCATTGATCAACCCATGTTGATTCCAATTGACCTAATACTCCAACCGACTGGTTCAACACTTGGACCGGTCAGTTTAGAGTCCAGTCAATCAATTTTGAACCTTAGTTGTTTACTGAATACCTAAACACCTTTAGTAATCAAATTAAACATCATTCATGAATATACTCCTTTAATCCAAGTGTATCCTATCTGTGTGATCCTATATGTCCAACATTACATTGGTAGTGAATGTCCATAACCAATTATCACATCACAAGTAAAGAGTGGTGTCTAGCAATGCATCATTGCTACCCAAGTAATTAGGAAAGTTGGAGAACAAATTCAACCTACAATCTATGATAAGTGTCACCGTGATCATATAGTTCCTTTATCTTTGATATCCAAATTGAACTCGAGGCATGGAATTGTCATCCTCTCAACATGCAATCTATGTTCCTTTAACTATAGCAAACTGTCTGATATACATGTGAGTTCACATATCTCATATTGAATCACATGAGTACGGTTGTACATTTCTCAGTCTCACTTATCAAGAGGCCATGAATATCAATCTCCTATATGAGGGATAAATCCCATCTACATCACTCACATTCAATCCCCATGTATCACAATGCACCCAAGCATCACCTTTATGGCAACCCTTATTTAGGATCATAGTGGATGATGCCAAAGTACATGAACAACATGTGATGAATGTAGTGACTTCAAGTATAAGAACCACAATCACCGATAATCACTATGTGAGATGTTTCTGACTACCATTCTATGGTCTCCATTTATCACTCTCACGGTAGGTCTGTCTGATACACTATTCTCTAACATGTACATGTGTGCTTGACTTGATATCACATATCATGACTAATGAGATTCTATCATTTATCAACACAAAATCTAGTCTTATGTATTATTGTTGTCTATTTTGCTTCCACAATAATATCTGACTAGGGACATAACAAGAATGTATGTACTCTAATCATACATATGATCTCATTGTTTAGGTCCTCAACCTGAAGACATATGTCATTGAGTAATATCATTCTTTTGACATCTAGTATGTATGTGTCATCATCTCATGTTGAGACAAACATAATAAACTGAATTACCTTGATAATTATCAAATCAAGTATCTAATGCCCCACTGCAATCATTATATGATTGGCTCTTTGGCATACATACCAATAGACCCCCACTTGCACTTAGAGACAATCACCCACAAATCTTATTCCAAGTGATCTTAACATGTCCATCATGTTTTTTCCGTGTAAGCAATTTTATAGTGGGTTAGTAAAGTTTGCTTCAAGTCGGTATCTTGCAAGTTTCACATCTCCTTGTTGTGCAACCTTTCACATGAGACAGAAGTGTTGTAGTATTCTATATAGGATTCCCAACCTATCTAGTAGCTCCATTATTGTCACAATATTTCTATAGTGTCATCAATGGTCTACACTTCCCATAAGTTCATCTCTATCAACTTCTTGATCCATACAATATTCCATGTTGTTCTCATAACACAAAGATACTCGACTTCCATTATAGATATAAACAATTATCATTAGCTCAGAACCCTTTCTAGCTTACAGTTCTCATTTAAGATCAAACATAAATATAGATTGCGACTATTTATTTGTTGGTTTGGAAGCTTGCATCGATGTAACCCTTTACATACAACTCTTCCTTATTACCATAACCAAGGAAACAATTCTTTCAGTGCTTCTCAATCACATAACCATGTTCTTTATGGTAGTCTAGTGACTTTCACTGGCATCTGACAAATACCCTCTCATCATGACCAATACATATGAGTTTGCTAGATTGGTATATATATTCTCTCATCATCTCCAATACGTATGAGATAACTAGATATCCTCTCATCATGTCCAATACATACGAGATAACGAGATAAGTGCACAACATTACATTCAAGATAAATCCAATTGTTAATACATATGGCATCTATCAATGTATTCCTATTCTTAACAAGAACTAGGACACTAGGCTCCTAAGAGACTAACTCCATGGAATCATGGACAAGTTCTCTCTCATTGAGTCTTGCATGCAAACCTTTAAGCATCTTACCAACGTATGTGCTCTTTCTCAGATCAAGAACTTAGCTATTGAATCAGCTCTGGTTGCTTGGCACTGATTCCTTTCCTGTTTGAAAGAGGAAATTTCTCGATGCAAGCGTTCGCCAAAGACTACATGAGGAGTCTGCTGCTACTCAGGAGTCCTCTACTATAGATAGCACACCTCTGCCTTGCCATGATATTTGGATAGCTGGGAGGCAAAATAAGAAGGGAGAAATAAGGAAGCCCGCAACTGCTGAGGCGGCTGCAAAAATGGTAAAATACAACTCTTAGAGCAATCGTTTGAATATTGATTATTTGTGGTGTTAACTTACCAATTTCTGTTGATGGTGATTAGCGGGAGCTACACAAGTAGAGGAAACAAGGAACGTTCATCCCTCAGGGCACAAGGGATGAATTGACAGTTGCTCTGGGTAACCCAGAGCATCCTGGACATGTTAGGGGTGTAGGCGCTGATGTGGGCATCAAAGCATTCTTTGGGCCATCCCAGCGTAAACCCAGAGCGGGACTTTCACAAGGAGAGGTAACCAATTCTTTTTTTAGAATGTTACTGCAAAAGGAAATTCAATAATAAGAAGCTAATGTTTCTTTTATCCATGTATAGGAGAATAAGAGAGTCGAGGATATAGTTGCTAAGAAGGTCAATGATATAGTTGCTAAGAAGGTCAAGGAAGAAATAGTGCGGTGGCAGGCATCTCAGGCTTCCAATCAGCCTATGGCGACTCCCTCTTCTCCTGATGCACAGACTGAGAGTAATCCTGTAGACCCACCACCGCCTAACACGTCTACTGTAAGTATTGTTTATGACATTATAGCTAGTCTTTTCAAGATGATATGTTTTCAAGATGATATGTATATATGTATATTATTCTTTACGTAAATTTGTAGGCATTGAAGCCATGCCGCATAAAAATACAAGACTATGTTGTTGTAGAGGCACAAGCTTACCCGTCCCTTCCCGGGGCAACATTTCACAGGACTCCAATGACACAGGGCTACGTTCGTGTGAGCTCGATACATGTATTACCCGATTGGAGGGAAGCTACATTGCCATATCCCCACCCGGATATTGATACACTTGCTGAGGCAGAAGGCAGGGTGATATTGTGGCCCAAAGCAGATGTCGTCTACACTACTGAAATTGTAAGATAAATTTACATTATTTTAGATTGTTAATGTGTATATATGAGGTCAACTGATCTGAAATTATATATACATGTTAAAAAGAAGACACCCGGAGCACCTAGGCCTCCACCTCCACTTATTACATTACCAAGTTGGGTTCCAACTGACCTAATTTACCCGTTAGGTCCTGCTTTTAGGGGAATGGCATGTTGGCTACGGGCACATAATATACATTTCCCTATAATTGTTTCTTTAAAAGCAGATTATGCAAGTCAATCATACGAAAGCTCTTTATTTATACAAGATATTATTGAGATGTTTATGTATGATTGGCTGAATACATCAATGATAGAGACATGGATAAGGTGAGATCTTATTTATACATCCATATACCTTGTGTAAGATCCGGTGATTTGGTTTCTTATATATTAATGCATACGTAATACATGTTTTGCAGCTACTTAGTCGAAGATTAATGCAAATAATTTGCATTTGATCATGTGGGATTTTTGATTCCATCATTGATTAGTATGGTAGCTAAAGACCCTGATAGTGTTCAATAATACTGTATAGAAGCTTTTACAATTTTCGGTCAACAAAAGAAGGTGATAGTAATAGCTCCATTCAATGTCAAGTAAGTTTACTTTACTTATAATTTGGACTTAAGAAAATTACATTTTTATTGTGGATTTTGAGTTATTAATTTTTAACTTTTTTACCACTAGCGGTAGGCATTGGAAATTACTAGTTATTCTCCCTGGGACGTTCACTGTTTATCATCTAGATCCTACAGGGAGTACATTGAATACAAAAATCAGACACGTAATGAGAATGCCATTATTCTGGTGAGAAATATTTCATTTTTATATCCATTAACATCTATTATTACATTACTATTTAATTATACAATTTACTGTATTACATTAACATGTAGGGGTTTAGATGCATTCAAAAATGCTGGAGGAAAGGTCCCAAGGTTAAAGAACCAACCAATAATTTGGGAGAACGTAAAAGTAAGTTCCCGACTCCAATGTATATATTATTTATGTGAACTTGTTTAGTTGTATTTTTTAATATTTTGTATGCTTCAATTTATAGTGCGCTACACAAGACAACAGTTGGGCATGCACATACTATGTGATGCAATTTATGCAGATGATTATCAAACATGCCGTATTGGACATCGATACCATACATGAAGTATTATATATAGTCTCATTAGTTAGTATGAAATATATCAATCTTATTTTTATATTATTACTTATATATATACATCATTCTCTTTGTAGGTGTTTAAAACTGACTACACTATAGGTAAACGCTTAAAAAATGTACATGCTCCATATACGATGGAAGTATTAAATGAAGTAAGAGAAGAATGGGCAAAAGCCATACAAGCAGTGGCGATTGTAAGATATAATTGGGATGCTGATAGCGATGTCGAATGATATTTTGTAAATGAATATTTCTGAATGTTTATACATGTTTGAATATTTCTACATGTATTTGAATGTTTCTACATGTGTGAATATGAGAATTGAATTGATGTCTGAATGTATCTACTTGTGTGAAAAAATATATGTTGATTTTGCAGGTTTGTGGCCTGTTTGTAGGCTGATATCAATGGATGTCGTAAACCTGCAGTTTAGAAAACTGAACTGCAGGTTCTCATCCTGCTGACCAGCCACAGCAGGCCTGCAAACTGATAAGAAAAAAAAATTAAAACATAGGCGTCAATTATTTATAGAAAACCGTCATCAAAGGCCTACCGCGTCGGTTTTTGGGAAAAATCTCCGCCTTTAGTTGGTATATAGCGGCGGTTGTTTAGTTGATAACCGACGCAGAAAGTGTCCTAGATGGCGCCCTTTTTTGTGGCGTGAACCCTTTTGACATCGGCTTGCTATATATAACCGACGCCTATAGGTTATATAGGCGTCGGTTGTAAAACCGGCGCCGAAGAGTTCGACCTTTAGCGGCGCCCACATAGGCGTCGCTTGAAAATCGTCGCTAAAAGGGGTTAAAAAACCGACGGCAAAGGCGTGTTCTGTAGTAGTGAGCATTCACAATACTCCACTTGATTGAATATAAAGTCTTTATGTAACAAGTGGATACCAATTTGAAAGAGTTTATATCAATTTGAAAGATTATAGCTTAGGATCAAGTTTGTATAGAACTTAATTCATGTGAGCAATATTTAATTTTGAAATGGTGTCTTGCTCTTGATTTTCTTTGAACAGGCTTTAGATAGAATATTAAAATAATTTTATTCTAAGAAATACCTCTTATTCCACTAATTTTCCCATTTAAACTTTTCTCAATTATGATCATAAAGTATGTCTTTTATTCATATAAAGAAAAATTCTTTTTAAGAGAGTCTTATTTGCAAGAAATATTGCTTTGAAATTTCTATATAATTTAAATACTTAGAACAATTTATCATGTAAATTTTTATTTCACAAAATTGCAAGTAGAGTATTTGATTTACAATCTTAGAGCAAAATAACATCATCTCTATTTGCAAAACTATGAGCCATGAAAATATCTTTCGTAATCAATAGAAACAAGTCCATAAGTTCCATTTATGAAGTTTTCTCAAGGCAACATGATTAATAATTTTTAGATAGGCCAAGAAATACTTTTAGGCAAACCATGTATAGAAATTGAAGATGAACTTGCAATCTATGCTATATTTGTATTGAAGCATGTCCAATTGTGGTAAGAGTATAGATTTCCAATCAACATCATTAATTTTTGTAAGCAATATTATTTGCATCAATTTACATTATCTCATAATTTTATTGAGTTGTGATGCAAGAATTATCAATATGTGTTGATTTGACAAATTTGTCTCAACATTCTTTTCTTTAAAAGGTTTCCTTTAATCCCACTAATCATTTTAGTTAGGTATATTGATAGAAAATTGAATTAATTCAGTAGGTTCAGCAGGACTTTATTCGGTCGAACTTTTATTCAATCAAATACATCTCGGTCGATGACTTTCTCGACTGAGTTTTCTGTTGTTTTTACAAGTTTTATCAGGTCAAATCAGTGTCAAATTTGGTCCACTATTTCTCGACCGGGTATTTTCTCGGTCAAACTCTACTTTGACCAAATAAGTTACTATTTTTCCAATAATTTCAGGTTGAATACAGAGCCTTTGTCGGTTGAATAGTTTCTCGACCAACTTACTTTTGGTCGAATTGTTTGTCGACCAAGCGCATCTCTGTAAGTTCGTTCAGAAATATGCTTATTCAAGTTATGGATTAAATTACTTTGTTCAATTTGTTGTTCTATTATGTTAAGTTGAGATAAAATAGTAAAGATAGTCAAATTAGAGTCTTTGGTCATATCTCAACTTAATTTTATTCATTTAGTTTGGGGGTTTTGGAACCCATACCAACTCAACATCCTTTTTCTTGTAAGGACATGAGAAGGAATAATTTCCAAGCCTTAAGCAATAGTTATAATACATTGAATCAATCTCATTTCTCTTCTTGGCTAGATTATCTTTAGGCACATACATAACTTTGTTCTTGGGCACTTGTGTCCTTCTCTCTCTAGGTTTTTGATAGGATTTTCCTTTGGGCTTATAACCTAGTCCTCTTGTTCCAATCTGACCAGAAGAATATTTTAGGATCTTATCAAGAATACCATTGTTTTTCAAGCTACTAATTTCCTTTTGTAATTTA
Organism: Alisma plantago-aquatica; assembly: GCA_963693085.1. Lineage (NCBI taxonomy): Eukaryota > Viridiplantae > Streptophyta > Magnoliopsida > Alismatales > Alismataceae > Alisma > Alisma plantago-aquatica. Next base: position 700,630,815 of record OY856411.1, read on the forward strand.
GCAATTTCGTTCATTCTTCTTTTAACATCTAACTTTTCTTGCTCTAGATTAGACAACAAACTATCTCTTTCTTTGATAACAACATCATAATCTAAATGAGTACATAGGATAGGTTGAGTCTGAAAATTATTTAGTTTTGCAAGCAATTCAACCTTTTCTTGAGAAAGAAGATCATAGTTTGTTTCTAAAGTAAGCAACTTCATTTCGCAATCATTTAAAGATGATTTCAAGGTTAAGTTATCAAAAATAATACTTTCCTATTCAAAAGCAAGATTATTTAATTTAGCATACAAGCTCTCATTAGTTTTAGTAACTCTTTTTGGTTTCTTTTTACCATCAATATATTTATCATGTAATTCCTCAATGCTAGCAATTAACTCTTCTTTAGATAGATCAAAAAGACTTACCTCATCTTCTTCTTCATTTTTTGTAGCAATAAGGCACTCCACTTCTTCTTCTCCATCTTCACTATCATCACTTGAATCATCCCATGCATCTTTGTAGGCTTTTTCTTTCTTCTTGTGAGATGATTTCTTTCCATTTTTAAGTTTAGGACAATCACCTTTTAAGTGTCCCTTTTTGCCACATTCAAAGCACCTGGAGTAAGAAACACTAGGAGTTTTGTTAGTTTTAGATCTTATATACTACTTACTGTTTACAATGAGAGATTCTTCTTCACTATCTCCTTCACTTGTGTCATGACTAATCTTGGTTGATGCTTTGAATGCAATGTCCTTTCTTTTCTCCTTTTTGTGTTCACCCACCAATCTTTCTTCTTCTTCAAGGGTGGCTTCATGAGCCTCCAAGTTGCCAGTGAGCTGCTCCATCCTCAATCTTGTGAGATCATTGGCTTCTTCAATGGTCGTCACCTTTGGTTTGTACTTTGAAGGAAAACTCCTAATAATTTTAGACACTTGATCCTCTTCACTGATGGCTTTACCTAATGCATTCAACCCATTAACAATAGAAGAAAACTTTGCATACATTTCACTTATAGATTCATTAGGCTCCATGCAAAATTGTTCAAACTTTTGTTTAAGCATACCAATTTTGGAGTTCTTTACTTAAACAGTTCCTTCATAAGTAATAGAGAGTCTATGCCATATTTCATGTGCAGTTTCACAATTTGATATTCTATTGAACTCACCTACGAAAATTGAAAAATAAAGGATACTTCTAGCTTTTGCATTCAATTGGGATAGTTTTACCGTGTTTGCATCCCATGTAGCATACTCTATTTGAGGAAGAGTGTAGGTATTTGAAACCATTCTCCAAACATCCCAAGTGATCCCTTGAAATTAGAATTACATCCTCCTCTTACAATAATTGTAGTTGGTGCCATCAAATGGTGGAGGTCGAGCTACAAGTGTCCCTGCCAAATTGAGGTTGTTTAGTTCTCCATCACCCATCTTCTTCAAGACTTGATTAGAGCTCCTTGAAGCCTGCTCTGATACCAATTGGGAAACACTAGAGGGGGGTGAATAGGGTTTTATGATAATTTTAAAATTATTCTACAAAGCAAACAACCACAAGAATGTTGGAGAAGGGGACAAGGTGTTTAGAGTGGTTCCACCCTTAGCAAAAACTAAGGGAGTCAGTCCACTACCCGGTTGTTCCCAACTGGGATTTTGAAAGCAATTGTTACAACCCCAATTTTTGGGTTCAGTTGGTGAGAATTGTAATTTCTCATATTAAGGATAATTGAACAAATAATGATATAATTTATTTTTAATAAATAGATTTCGTTTACAATAGACTTGATGATTGTGTTGTGGGCTTTATTGGCTATTGGGCCCAATAACAAGGAAATGAAGAAATAAAATTCAATTATTAAATTAGTAAATGAATAATTGATTTTTTGAGAAAAGAATAAAATCCAAAGAGAGATTTCGTGCCTCTTGAGTTCCTTGGGTTCCAAGGAGTCCAAGTTGTAAGATAATGCAACAAGAGAGAGGAAAGATCAATTAAATATTGCCTTATTAAAGGAAATATGAGATAATAATAACAAGACAAGAAATATGAGGATTTTTGGATAATGGATCCATCTTAGAAAAGATCTCGTGTTCACATGGTTTCTGATGAAAAAAATAGAAATCGAAATCAAGAAAATAAAAAGAAATAAGAAAGAGAAAATATGAGAAAAATGCATTTTAAAGTAATAACTTGTACTTAAGAAAAGACACGTTTTCTTTTGAATAATGATTCCAAACTTTACAGGATGGTAGATTAAGTCATTGCTAAGTTTTCCTCAAAATTTGGGATGAATTGGATGTATGATTTGGAAGGTATGATATTTAGAAGTTTCCATAAAGTGAGAGGCATGCCATTAAAATGTCACGATTAATTATATTCAATTTCTGACTTTACTTTTGGGTGCGCGTGACGACAACCCTTGGATCCAAGATTGACAGTGGATGTGCCATCACCTACCTCGGGTAGGAAAAGGAAAGAACGCACAGTATAGGGACACTCTCCCGATCATTTTTCTCGCGAGACAACCTGTGTGCAAAGAAGGAAAACCCCTCCAATAGATTTGCAAGGCAAAAACGAACCAGATAATCCTATTTTTCGGTTCCTTTGGAAGGTAATTGATGGAAACCCCAATTCCTATCTCCATAACAACCGACCCCTTGACCCAGACCTATAAAAGGAGGATTAGAGAACCCCAGAGAGGGAATTAACTCATCCTCTTGGATTCTATAGGTGGTTAGAGCTTGTTCCTTCATACAATTTGAGCGTGAATGCCCTCCTTCATCGCCAGTCACCCGCTGTGGAACTTGGTTGCCACCGAGGGCTATTCCCTGGGTTCCCTACTTTCTCCTGCCCCTTTGGTACATCTAAGACCACCGTTGAATTCACTACATTGTGGCGGAGAGATGAAGGTTGTCACCTGCTTCTGAGGAAGTGGGATTTGCGAAGTCAATCCTCTCTGGCTGACTGAGCCATGACATTGGCTCGTGAGCAGGCAAAGCGGAAGTCGGGGAAGGAGACAAGGCAGCAAGGTGCAAGCGAGTCAAGAGAAGTCAGTTCAAGGTTGGTGCAGGAAAAAGGATTATCACGTAGGTGTGTCGGAGAGCGAGGACGTGCTCGCAGGCCGCCAGAGCCGTGCCGACGGCGGAACTCTGTTTTACAGAGTAAACAGGGGAGTCCCCCCCTTTCGCGACGTGCCTGTGAAGAAGATGATGCCACAGACCCGGGTGCTGGGTAGGCGGGTCGGTGATCAGATTCGTGAGCCAGGCATTGTTGGAAAGGAAAAGGGAAGAAAAGAGAAGGAAAAAGACACGTGGCAGCATACGATTGGCCCCTAAAGGTAATTATTTTGCAATTTCATAACTAACTATTGGTAACTTCGATTGAGATGAACTATATATGAAAATTTATCAGGAGAATATAAGGAATTTAATAAAAATAGTTTTAAGGTCTGAATCTGATCGTAGTTCTAAAAGTACTCTAAGCTAACCATGTTTATGCATTGAACTATGAAGAAACCCTAATTGTGTTTAGAAATTGGGTTTAATGTCTTAATTATGTTATTTTGAGATATAATAACCTGTGGAGAATAAGAAAAATATAATTGAATCCTATTTTTGCTTAAAATTTGAAAAGTACATAAAGTTATCATCTTTAATGATTTAATTAATGAGTAACCCTTAGATTTGATGATAGATGGATTTAATGATGTTCTTTGGATAATATAAGCCAATATTAACCTGTTGTTAATAAAAGTGAAAATAGGATCTAAAAGGATGATATGTTTATATGAATGGCTTAATTTAGGGTTTCGTGCATGAATATGCATTAATGAGCTTGAAAACCCTAATTTAGATGAATATGTCTTTTAATTGTTTTAATTGTTCAAATCCATAAATAAACAGGGATATGATGATCCTAAGTCAATTTGGGTATAAAAGACTATTAAAATGGATAGTTGAGCAATTAAGGTTCATATAAGTAGAAAAGAGTATTTTAGGGTTTGTTGACCTAAAAGGGATAAAGTTTGAGAAATTGATCTAAGAAACCCTAATGAATATTAATGAAACCTTAATGCGGATTAGAAACCCTAGAAAGTGAATCCAAGTCAATAAAGTAGATTCTTGATAAAGTGTGTAATAAATAGAGTACATATTCTTTTTCAGGAATTATGTGATTGTTGAATTGCTTGCTTGGATTGCATTCTTGGTTGGATTTGCTTAATGCTTGTGAAATCATCAAATCAGGTATGTGGTTACGCTTATGATTATCCCGACTAGTTTTCCGAGGATTTTATCGACATTTCCCTCATGGCTTGAAATAACTGTTGGATGTTTATTTATTTCAAGCAACTATAAAGTGACTATGATTATCACTATAAATGTGCGTATATAACTGACTAGATCTGGGTCCACCTCTATTCTTTGAAAAGGCTAAGAAAAAAGGGGGTAATCCTAGAGAAAGTTCTAGGTTACCGAGAGTTAGAAACTGGGCTACATACGTGTTGTGCCATGAGACTCATTAGCCTGTCATGAGTTAAGGAGTGGGCTACTTACGAGTAGTGCCATGTGACTCAACTCTAGAAATTGGTTCACTTATAGGTGGATCATGAGGGGTTTAATGGGGATAATATAGAGGATAGGGTACATCTCGGATCACGGAGTTATATCCAAAATGTAATATTGGTTGTTAAATGATTAATTGAATAATTACATTGTTAATGTATTTACATGATTATTGTCCCCCCCCACACCCACATATATATATATATATATATATATATATATAAGATTGAGAAAAGGGTTACTTAAACTCAAATCTGATTTTTTCTTCAAGAAGAGGTGAAAATAGCTACATGATGCATTCTTTTACTTCATTCCCATCAGTCAGATGAGTTCTTTGTTGCATGCATCATTCAACTAAAATAGTAGGCATTAGGATTCATATGTTTCTCATTTCCTTCATGCTAGGTTCATCATGTTTTGTTTTTGCATAGACAATTCAGATGTAATTTGTGATTCTTATTCACAACCACCTATTTCATTCCACCCATTTCTCTTTATGGTAGGCAACATATATGATAATCCCCTCATTCACTCTTATAAAGGGAACTGCTTCCAATTAGCTTGGTAGGTATATAAGATCAAGGTAGATATAGAATCACATGGTGCATCAAGTGAATGCCCTATTGACAAAGATATTAGCTACTCTACTAATAGTTTTCATCAATCTAAGGGTGGACATCTCTAATGAAAATTTTCGTCAATCTAGATTAATTATTTATTCATTGGTTGGTAAGGGCTGGTTCAAGACCCCTAGGTGAGGTAGTTGTGAAACATATTTCATATTGTTTGTCCGCTTTCTGAATTATCTCAGATTGATCCAAAGGCAGTGTTGCTCAAGGACAAGTAACATTTAAGCTTAAGGGATTTTGATGCACTGAATTTTATCCACTGTTCATAGGATATTTTGCCATGAACTTCAAGCATAATTGCTGATATTAGATTATTTATACATTGCTTATCATCATTATCCTATGGCATACTATTGCATCAAATATTATCTATTCTCACAAAATTATATTATTTTATCATATTTATTTGGATATATTCTCTATATTTCTATATTTCAAGCAATTTGAACAGTTCAAGGTTAGCTCGATGCTACCGACAGTCATGTCAGTGGTACCAACTTTTAGACAAAAAGAATAGATCTAAAGTAAGGATTTTCAGTGCTATGAATAGCTTTGTCGGTACTACTAGATTTTGGGACAGACCCACACCAAAGGAGCTCAGTGGCCCTGATTTATTCTCAGTGGTACCAACCGTTATATGAAAAATGTGTTAGAAAAGTCAGAATTCAACTCGGTGCTATCGACATCTGCATCGATAGTACCAACACATATAAGGAGCCTCAAGGTTAGGATACATCTCGGTGCCACCGACTTGTTGTCGGTGGTACCGACTTTGCATTTCCAGGCAAGACTAAAGATCTAAATTAATCTGAGGGTCACAACTTAATGACAGACTAAGACCCTCTTATGACCTAAGAGGAGTTTGGCCAGACCTATTATCAACATTCTATTCCATTGCACAAGAGAACAAAGATGGGAGAGGAGAAAGAGGAGGAGATGGATACTTTTAGGATGATTCAGGCACCTTCAGAGAGCAGATTCGTAGTCAGAATGTAGTAGATTGCAACGTTCATCATAGGAAGTCATCTGGATCATCTTCACTAGGGGTTTTCACTATTTCTCTAATGTTTTCCTCGTTCTCTCTTCTTCCATCTATGTATGCAATGATAAAAATCATGTTGGGCTAATCCCCTAGTTCCTCAGGACCCAGGAGTATCCCAGTTTTACATTGTAATGAACATTATGATTTAATATATATGTTTTCCCTAATTTCTAGACATAAATCTATGATTGCCTCATTAATTGACTGTGCATGATCACCATAGCTAATTTCTCAGATCATTGATTACTTTGAGAGAGGGAGTAAGGGTTAGATAAGTCATAAATTTACATAGTCTATACCACTCCTTGAGAGAGGGCCTACAACTGTGAAGGGTATAACCTAGAGGATTTGCTAAAGTGCCTAGCTAATAGTTAAATTGTTGTCAGAGTGGGATTTATATTAAATATGTAGTAAATTATGCTGCAAGAGCTGGTAATTCTTCTTACATGTCCCTTGATTCAGGGTTAGGATAAATAAATATTTATGAATGATGTAAATTACAATGTGAACTGTGGTAAAACCGTAATCCTAAGGAATCAATTACAACTATGATAAAAAACCAATTAATTTAGTTTTAATTCTTGCAATTAGTTATTTATTAACCAACCACTCTTTCACTAGGCCAAGGTGATCGAGTTGTAGTTAATAGTAGTTTCTGGTTTAACGTTTCCATGAGTTTGTCACTCGGGCCTCTTTGGCCTATATTACGCAATATGTGCACTTGCATTTTATACATGTGGTTTATAAACATCAAGTATCAAACCACCAACTACAGCCTCATTGGCCTCTTAGTTCATTGAAAACAAACACCCATACCTTGAGAGGGAATTGTAAAGAAACAACATCAATAAAATTTTGTCATGAGGGGTCAATGTAAATCTTATAGAAATTATAAAATTAAACAAACTTACAGTCTACAATTTTTATGACTGATTGTTTTGGGAGAAATGGAAGATTAATGATGTAATATGTATTGCATTTGTGTTGATTTCATTGGTATTAAATGTGTCATTTTCCAAGATATGGATTATGTGGCATACACCATATAGATAACATCACTCAGTTATAGTGAACATATGTTAAAAACCTTCATCCACATATGTGTGAGCAATATGCCAAACATTGAAAATTATAGTGGACAATAGTATAAGAAAAATCATTGAAAACAAGCACAAACTCAAATGAATTTTGATTATAAGCAGTATTAATAACACCATTGTCAAATAGAAATTGCAATCCACTAACTCAAACAATTGATTCCAAGAAGCGCATTGTCATTTCACAAACCAAAAACCATGTTGCACTTTAGTCGAATATAATGTTCAAAGTAGTAGGTATGAAAGGTAAATGCATATGATTTAGTTTTGATGGTGAACTAGGTTGACCTTGCAAGCAGTGGCTAATTAATAAGTAAAACATATGGCTACTGTCTAATGTATGCCTAGTAACAACAATGAATAGTAAATATATGGAAAAACTTGAGCTCAATATGAACTAGGTAATTACATGAGCATTCCTAAAATTAGTTTGAAATAGTTAATATACGACAACACTTGACCTCAGTATGAACTAGATGAATATATGGTCACACCTAAGTTATATTCCATTTTGAGAATGAATTATAAGAAAATGGTGATATACAACAAAAAGTGATAGTGTTACAAAAATTGACTAATTGTGTGTATGCACAAGAGTTTGTATGAGTAAAATCCACATTGAGCATAAAAGAAAACTAATGGTGATTAAATGTATGTCCTAGTAAACATTTAATCCCACAATAAAATGAGATATGATGTTGGAAAAACCATTTTGGTTGTTTGTAAGTGCATGGTCAATTTTTTGGATGATTCAATTCCATAATAAGAACATAACTGAACAAATGGTGATTGAATGTATGTCATACTTATATGTTCAAAATATAGGTTACATGGAAGATTCAATTCAACATTAATCACACAACTTCAAAAATGGTGACTCTATAATGTTGAATAAATAACAACATAATCGGTACTAACAATGTGAGCTACTACTCAAGATAGAGGTGAAGAAAGTATTGGTCCTCTTTTAATCCCCCTAGTAAGCACAACATATGGACGATAGATTTTTCCCTTGAGAAAAGGACCAGAACCTTGCTTTATAGTTACTTCATGGTCTATGTGTAGAGCAGGTTGGGTGCTATTGGTTTGAGCATGTTCCCCTTTTGTGCAAGTGATCCTAAAGATAACCAATCCTTTGTTAATCTTCTCAATAGTTCTCAGTTGTAGCTTTTGGTTTTAGAGTATGTTGGATGTTTTCCATGGCTGAGGCCATCTCCGAAGATGTGCCACAATTTTTAGACTCACCATTGAAGGTCAGATATTATTCATCAAAGTCTTCATAGTGATGGAGATCCAATATGGTGAACATATCCCATAGCTAATAGAGCTGGATAGAAAGTGGAGATTTATATGGAAGCCCTCTGTTCTACACCAATGTCCCCTCTTCAAAGACCCTCATAATATGTAGAGAATTGGAATATTTGTTCTTATACCCAACACCAATAGGCCACATCCCATCATAGGAACGTGGCTAGACATAATTATGGCTATAGCCCTCTTCATCGAGTTGTGGAGGACTAGGAAGGTTGTCCAAGGATCCTTCTAAATAGGAGGTTGTAGGACTTTGTGAGATGGTACTATCATAAGGACCACACAAGACGATCATGCTAGCTCTAGGGTCAAGATGAGGAGAGGTTTTTAGGGAGTGTGACTCTCATTGATTTCAAAGTCATTCTCGTGGTATATGTTTTTCTTAAGGAGGTTAGACTAAAGATGACTTTTTAAGTAGGGGTATGATATTGGAAGCGATGGAGATTTGTACTATGAGAGGCTTTTGAGTCTAGGTTGATGGCATCCAAACCAAATATTCAAGGTTGAGGTGGACTTACATATGGGATCCTCACCAAGAAAGTGGGGGATGATGGGAACTTTTCTAGAACTATGTATTCAATTTTTTTGGGGGATATAGACATACAAAGAGAAGGAGGATAGTTGATTGTTGATGTTCATATATGTCATGCTTGATTTGTAAATAGGATAGAAGATGTTGCATGTCATTGTTTCCTTGGAAGTTTAATGGAGGTTTGTCTTTCTTGGTTGAGGTTTCCCTAAACCTCAATTGTTAGATGATTGTGTCTCTTATTTGAGGTTTCCTTGATTTGTTGGTGTATGATGCCTTTAATCTTCGAATTGAGGCTTTACTAGATGATGTAGATCATGGGAAGACAATGGTTATATATTTTTAATCTTTTTCCTTTGGGTTTATATGGACACCATTGGGTTACTTACCTTACCTATTTAATTGTTGTTTTCACTTGGGATAGACTCCTTTTTTATGTATCAGGTAGGGTGGAAGTTTCAAGTTGGTGTTGTTCCAAGATGGATATGTTTGATTTAGTTACTTCCACTGAGATTTCCAACATCCCATGTAGATCTATTTTGGTGACGTGCTTGTATGGTGTATGATGAGTACGATTGACCCTACTTAATTTAAAAAAAACACTACTAAGAGACACTAACAACTGAACGCCAATAAACCTATGAAGGTGTAATAAAGTACAAAAATTGGTGGGTTGAATTACAAAATGAATAAGGCATACCAATTTCAAGGTACCACTACCTTAAAAGTTGTTGACAAGTTGATACCAAGGATAATGGATATCTACAAGTAAAAAGTATCTCCCGTCTATGAGAATTGGGTACATCAACATGCATGATGTAAGTACATATATATATATATATATATCATGAAGAGTAAGATGGTTCTCAAGAGTTCATAGAAATAGACTGTTGATGAGAGAACCATGATGTTGAACTTGATATACATTCAAATGTTATTTGACGAGAATTTATGTTTGACTTATTGACATGGTTCATCCTTGTATCCAACTAATTCCATGTACCTAATTGTAAACCGTAATTGTATGTATTTAACCCTATTTGGGTAACACTAGCTTGGACTACTTAAACCCTACTTGGAGGATGATCAACATTCGTGGGGTTACCAATTGCATAAAATACTCCTACAACTTTGTATTGATACCATTAGGGTTAAACACATGATATGTGATACTATTTACACAAAATACCCTTCTAAGTTGGTTATGGAACATGTAAAGCTAATTAATTCATACACCAACAAACAACATTTGATGCAGTTGTATATGACTAGTTCTATTCGTAAAGTTGGTTGCAAGACATGCTTTAAAGGGGAACATTGTTTCTAGTGATGGAAGGATGTTTGTGTTTTCACACTTGTGTTCTCTTATAGATGTATGCATACACTACTTGGAGAGCTGACATCATTGAATATAAACTGATGAAGGTTATATAACATATTGAACAATGGGAGTGGTTCATAAAACCAATAACACATACTAATTACATATGGTATCCCTACATTGAATCATGGATTTTACAAAACTATGACAAAACAAATCAATGACAAAACAAATGCTATTTGAAAGCACATCATTGACATGTGTACACAAAGATGGTCACAAGACGTGTGATATTAATTAATGTATATGCCTACCAACAATATTTTCTACAATTGGATATTACTAGTTGTATTGGTAAGTTGGTTAGAGGACATGTGCCACTGATGATTATACATATGGAGAACATGCACATGCACATCGCAAATTTTGATTGGTGGTTCATTCAAATGAGAAACACACACAACAACAACAATGTAAATGATTTAGTCTCATACTGATGTGAGTAGTTTTCCACAAATAAGGTCCCATGGGCCATGGTTTCTTAGTGTTTCTTGGTCCAGTTTATGGAAATGATGATATGAAAACTCATTCAAATTAGAGGCTAAATGTAGAATAGTAAATCCCTACCTAGAAGTAAATGAATGCAACCAAATTCGATATAAGTAGTCAGGCACCAATTGATCACAATTTACTTTTCACTTCCAGTAGTAGTGAATGGTCAAACATGAAAGTCCATATATATTAAATAGAAGTTGTTCAAAAACACTAATATATCACCAATTAAGTAATTCAATGATCAATAAGTATGAGATTTATCTTGTCCTAGGAGGCTTATGATATACATAATGATTAGGACAACTCAAATCATGTAGTCATGAACATGTCTGGAAACATAAATGGTTAATGTTGTAGTGCATCAGATCAAAGGATTTAAAAAATTAGAAGGAGGCCCATGAATAGATCACCTAGTTGGTGAACTCATAATATCTCATGACAAAGTCATCTCACTTGATAGAATACATAAAGTTGTGACTTGATTATATTTTTTGGGTGAATGAAATACATCATTGATATGCCACATATTTCACTTTGTAGTGATATTTTGCATTTAAAAGAAGGAACATCATATCATGACAGTGATCATGCTAAAGTCATGAGACTAATAATAAAAAAATTGTCAGTCAAACATGAAATGAATGAGCTACATAGTCATCAATAAATTTGGAAATTGTTATACAAGGAAAATATTGGAAGAAGTGTAGCTGATCATAGTGTAAAATACAACAAGAGACAAGTTTGTATGTCACATACATGGATGATAGATACATAGTCTAGATAATAAAAAGGTTTACTAGAGTTACAAAGAACAACGACATGAAGCAGATACACAAATAGTCAAATAAGATAAAACACATTATTCAAATGATTCAAGAGGGTTTTCACAACAAATTTTGTAGATGTACCTCTGCGTAAGGAAAGCAAACGCCAACATCTAAGACAAGTTCTAATCTACAACAAATATGTATCTGAAAAATAGGCAAACAAGGAACGGGGCCAGAAGAGTATTGTAACAACCTCAAGCTTTTGAAAGGGTAAATTTAATTCAAGAATAATATGTGGAGAATAAAATGTAACAAAAAATGGCATGGTATGACTTCGACTAATAATTTCAAACCTATGACTTAGATTTAGTCTATAATCCAAGTAAATATAATAACTTTGATCTTAACTTAGAAATATGCTTAAAATGAGGCACTTATGGCAAATAAAAGCTTTTATTGGGTAACTAAGAACATAATGAAGCTTGTCAATTTGTTAGAGGGCCTAGGTCTGAACAATCAACCTATTTAAGATAAATCTCAATTGGTCTACATTTTTAGTTTATAAATGTGTCCTTGGGATACAAATTAAGAATTCAACATATTCATTGTCATATTGAATACCAGTGATAATTTTAGTAGGTTTATATAGAATTTTCAGATCATAGAAGCAATCCCCAAAGATTCTATGGATTAAGTAGTTACTTAAAGAATTATCTAATTATTGTTTGGAAACCAAGTTTTAGGTAACTAACATGTTATTTAAGGCTTGACCTTTCCCAAACAAGGATAATAGCCATCAGAGCATTATCCTAAAATTCGAGAGAAAATAGTGTTATGATGTGGCATATAGACTTAGTTCTAGGTATACGGTTTATTCAAAAATGTAATAAGTTTTTGATGCAATGTCCACCCAGACCCGAACACTAGATCTGGGTTCAACTGTGAGCATAAAGGTTCTCTCTCTCTTTCCTAAACTCTACATTCACTCCTGTAAAACTATTCCCCAAACTGTCCCAGACTTTTGTCTCCCTCTATGGCACTCACCTTCTCTAGATAACCACTATGTTGCCTTTGGGAGGTTGAGATGAACCTAACTGACATCACTCTTATCTCCACTAAATGTAATAACACCCAATGCCCAGATAATCTAGGAGCTAAGACAGTTTTCCATCGCCACCCACGACCCCGTGCCCATACAAGGCATCAAGAATATCCCTTGTGGTGCATACACTAGAGAAGAGCCCTCAATTTACATCCAAGAAGCCTACGACCCTTGACCAAGATCCACAAAAAAGCCAAAAACATCAGTCTTGTGCTAGCAACTCAGGGTACCTCCAACCAATTTAGTTGGCCCTGAGCACTGCCTGAGATTGGCAAAGGCTCTACAACTTTTAGAAGCAGGTGACAGGGACCTGAGAATTGTCCCTGATCATTGGTCTTAGTGTTGAAACTCATCGTATAAGTTAATGCTCAAGGTACTACACGACACCACAGAAGGGTGGAAACTTATTGCCAAGACTCCAAAAAGCTTCTCTGACCCCTAGTTCACATCGACTCTAGGTAAATTCACCTCCCATGTATATCTAGTTCCATACTTCATAAGATTGACCTACTGAGCACAGTTCTGGTCACTACTAACACTTGGTATGATCTTGTCGAGGAAGGAATAGATTTTCAAACACGCTTGCGAACATATTCGTGGTTTCTGGGCTCTATAAGAATAAGTAAACCCACCTATTGACTATGTAACGTCCCAAAATTTCAAGACTAATTTATGTCTAATTATGTAGTTTTTCTTTTATAGAAATAGTTGAGGGTCTTAATGTTAAAAGACCATGAAATGGTACTTCTTATATAAAAATGAAATAAGAAAAATAACAAGATGCCCAAAATACATTTTCCCTTCCATATGTGTTTTATGTGGTCCAATTAACTCAAATGGATGGATATTAGTTTCCCTTTCCTTTTCCTCTCTCCTACCATTCACGGTGCTTAAAGGGCATACAAGGGCAAGATAAAAGATTTGAAATTCGAACATATACATAAAGAATTGTTGACTTGGATGAGAAGTTTTCCCTTTTTCCTTCATGGCTTTTAATATAAGAGGAAAGTGTCATTTTATCTCTTTTTCTCTCTCCTCCAAGATAGTATTCACATAAATGTATAAAGAAGGTTATAAACTAAATCTTGAAAGAATATTCATTAATCACATCATTTTTTAGGTCAAAGGATATAGTTATGAAAAGATGTTACACATTATTTTATCTTTTATGTACATATTTCAAGAAAATAACTTTAAGTGTTTTAATGGGAACACAATGGTCAAAATGGAAATCTAAGTCAATAAGAAGAATCTAGACTGCTTAACTCACATGTGGTCCAAACTTGTTAGTGTTTTGGCTCAATTTAAACCCTCAAATCAATTAAGCAAGTTTATATATAGTTTGACTAAGGATTTAATGTCAATCACATTCGATGCAATGAATAAAACCAAAGTCCCAGATTTATTCGTTATCACGTGCATCTTTCCTATTTCTTTCCTTTTCCTTTGTGCGATTCTACAGTTGTGGTTTGACACACCATATAAAATGCTCAATCCAATGACCGGATAATTATCTCCTACCTCCACTTTTATCATTGGTCTGAAACCAGTTAGTCGTGTTTTCTCTCTCAACCTCTCCCTCACTCATCTTGCTTCCTTTCCATGTGATTTCCTCTCCCCCTCCTGAGCCCATCAACATATAACCCATCCCCTATCTTTCCCTATAGATAAAACACCCAATTAGGGCTTTCTTGCCCTCACCACCCCCCATTTGTAGACGCCACCATAGCCCTTCCCTTACCTAATTAAGGCCCCCAAAAGCACCATCAATCCTAGAAGTTTCCTCCACCATCTATTGCACCTCAAGTTCTCCCAACCACCGTCACCTAGTCAGGTTTTTGTTGTCTGGCACCTTGTCTTGCCCCAGCTGCCGAAGGTTTTCATCGTGTAATTGATGTACTAGTAAGCATGTATGGCGGCCCATGTTCTTCTTTCTATAGCCCCTTTTCCCTTCTTTGGTCCCAATCACCATAACTTCTAGCTCACCTTATGGTTATTGTCGACACTCATCGTCTTGAAACCTTAGTGCCTCTCCATCCTTGAAAACTCCTCTACTAGACTCACCATACCACCATGAGTATCTTTCTAATATTTGTTGGCACGTTGCTTCCTGGTTTCTTCGTCTTTAAACTTTGAATCCCCTTCCCCTATTTTCTAGTCTTCCAGTAAACTCTAGGGCCATGATGATTCTTCCCTTCTCATTTTTACTCCTTCCCACCTCAATGGATTCCCTTGAACTCCCTCACATCACTTTCAACATGTACTTCTTGGTGGTTCCTCAATTTGGCTTTACTGGTTTCTCCTCCCGCCCAACGAAATTCCTGTTACTTTTCACAGAACTCCTTCAGCGTGATTCAAACCCAGGTCCTTCATCTGGACTTACCGAGCCGTAACCAGCCGGGCTACTCTTGCAGGACAATTTTTTTTACCATCTTTAATGCCTTATTTTCTTGACTTTAGCCTTTTATATTTTATTTCTTTTTCATTTCTTATTCCAAAAGGCCAGGGAAGGTTCTAGTACGTATATTTACTATTATCCCTCTTAAGTGGTTAAATTGCATTTTAGTCCCTCATTGAAACTTCCACTGAGATATTTATGCATATGACCTTACATTGACATAATTAGTGTTTAATTTCACTCCAAACCATTATTATTTCCACAAATTAAACATCAAGGCACAAAAAGGATATAGAAGATATGAAGAACTTTGATTAAGGGTTAAACTAGCAATTTACCCAAGATTTAGTATGTTACAACACTCCACCCCTTAAAGAGGATTTTGTCCTCAAAATATTACCATCCATGATCTATCAAAGCACTACTACTATCCCTCCACCCCTTAAAGGGTTTGACCTAACAAATCCAACTAACTATAGATACCAAGATAATCCTAGAGAACATGCAAAACATTACCTACTAACAACACTTGCACTTTATCAAGAACCATGGAAAAAGGAAAGAACGATAAGGTTAATGTAAACATAAAGGTTACCTTTATCATTAGATACTTATCCATTGTGCTTGTTACCATTACCCCTACATTGGATTGGTACCTGACCTCCATGAAGTTGAGGGCAATGAGGCTTGATATGACTAGGTTCTCCACAATGATGGCATATGATAGGACCTTCAGGTTTAGGAGGACTACTTCTAGGGGAATGCTTCTTATGGCACTTGGAACATCTATCACTCTTTGTGTCATCACTAGGTGTCTTCCTCTTGCGATTTATCTTTGCTTGATTACCAGGGTAAGCTTCTATGGAGAGGGCCTTGTCCACCAATTGGGGAAAGGTCAAGGGTAGATGAGGAATCAACATACATACAATGCTAAAAGATAGCCCGTCCATGAAGAGACTAGCACATCACTTATAAGTCAGACCTATGACATAATGCTCTAAACGTATAAACTTTTGGACGTACTCTACTACAATCATGGAATTTTGACATAAACTATAGAACTCAGACTCCTTCTTTCTTAGGGTTGCAGAGGATACATAATTCTCTCTAAACAAGGCTAGAAACTGATTCTAGGTCATAGAAGCAACATCATAAATATTAGCCAAGCTATTCCACCAATCTCGAGCTAGCCCATTGAGCACATAAGTGGCAAAGTGAACCTTTTGGTGATCAAGACAAGACATGCCCTCAAAAGTCCTTTCAAAAGTAAGAATCCAATCATATGCCTTATCCACCACGTTGACTTCATTCTCACCATTAAAATATGTGGGGCGCATCTTCAGAAATTCTATGAGATTATACTCCTTGGGCTTCTTAAGGGTAGGAACTAGGTTAGCCTTTTCTGCTAGTGTTGAGGAAAGCAGTTGCCAAAGGAGAATCAACTCTTTCTCAAGGGAAAGTCCCGAACTTGTACATTGTGGGATATGTTGGTTCAGTACAGGTTGACCATTAGATGTCACTTTATTTTTAGGTGTTGGAGGAGTGAAAGGAGGATCCCTCCTGGGCATCCCAAACTTAGGGTTCTGGGGGTGTCACAAAACCTTCTAGGTTGTCAACTTATGACTTTTCACCAGCCATATGTATGTGCCTACACAAGGCAAGGGGTAGG
Organism: Alisma plantago-aquatica; assembly: GCA_963693085.1. NCBI lineage: Eukaryota > Viridiplantae > Streptophyta > Magnoliopsida > Alismatales > Alismataceae > Alisma > Alisma plantago-aquatica. Next base: position 700,647,770 of record OY856411.1, read on the forward strand.
GTATAAGCAACCTATATAAAAGCAAACAACCTATGGGAGATAAACTGAAATAGTTAGATCAACCGACTGCCTTGGCGCTGATGCCATGTTGTAAGGAGTGGGATCCCATTCGGATCCACTCCCTACTAAAATAAAAGGGCAACATCCCTCACAAACCAAAACCATCATGAATTTTTCACAAAGGGATGATAACCAATTCATTCACATGTATGTATCATAAACCAATAATGTAGCAGCGGAAGAGAAATATATCTAACTATCAAAATTGAGTGTCTATGAAACTTCTTCACCACATAATGTGTACATAGAAAGAAATAAAAGGAACTATTAAGCAGAGGGTCATCCCACTTTCTCAATCTACCTCTAAAAGCTAGATAAGGTAACTCCTTGATAGCATTGATCAACTTTAGGCAACTTCACCTTTCTCCCTACCTAGGGGTTGGAAGCATACCCCAAAAAGAAGAAAAAGATGGAAATTGTCAACTGTCAAATCCAATATGTGCATATAATAGGGATTGGACAATATAAAGGAAATAAGGACAACAAATCTCAAGGCTTCCCATAGAATAAAGAAGAAGCATCTAATTGGATATCAAAAACAAATTCTTCATATAGTAAGATAAAAGAGAATATATGAAGAAAACATTAAAGCTCACATTAATCAAATCTTGCCTTTAAAAATCTCTACAAGAGAATAATAATTAATAATAAGAATTATGCATGTGGGTAAACTAAAAAATAATCATGTAATAATATTTTGGGGAATATGCATCACCACCATAATCGTATAATATGGCATCACCACCATAATCTTTAGGGAAGTAATGGCATCACAACACAATTACCCAGGGATAGGAATCACCATCTGCACCCTCTGTTGGTATTACACACAATCGAGATACAACACCCAATGTGCAAATAAACAAATTACCCAAACTAAACATGCATTTTAAATAGAGAGGCAAGTAGAGATATAGTCACATCACCAAAAGTCATCAAAGAGAAGTATAGGCATAGCCAAATTAGGGTTTCCATTAAATATAGATTATCAACACCAACAAGATACAAAGTGAATGAAATAACCACAAGATACAAGGATAGAATCCAATTTTCTAACATAAAATTGAATAAGACCAATTTCATGAATTAAAAACAATTGGTTCAACTATAAGCAAATATGTGACATCTAAATAATATGTCACCATCAAGTCCAAGAGAAAGGAAATAATCAATTGCCCAATATGACTCATAAGAGGATGCAACATACCTTACTGATGTGTATATCAGGTTAGGATCCACACCCTAGAGCCAATCAGAGTTTATCTCCACCTAATATCATATTAGATGTAAACCATTAATTAATGAGTATATTAAAACCCTATAAATATCACCTTTTATTAAATTGGAATTAGGCTCTTAAAACTTCACCAATAAATTAATTAGATTCTCCCGATTAAGAAAACATATCTTTTTGACCAATTTGGAGTTTATATGATTAAGTTATAATTATTATGAATTTTATACATGTATTTCATTCTACAAAAACAATACTTGCACAAATATTGAAATGAGACTTTCAAAGTATTTTTAATAGATAGAAAATATTTTTCCAATCCCAAAACATATTTATTTTTAAATTTTAGACAACCAAAGAAAAAGATATGATTTTTTCAAAATTAACTAATCAGAATTCTTGAAAATTACACATCATCCAGAGAGACAAGAGTAAGGAAGAGAGAGGGAGAGGGCAGCTTGGATGACTTGGCCCAACTGAGAGTGGCCATATCAGTGGTTAGCTGCCACGTCAGCCTCAGCCAAGGCAAGACCAAAACAAAAAATTGAATGATTGTATTACCCTTCAACAAACAAATAAGAAAGAAGGAAGGATAAGGGAAAAACCGGGAAATGAGGAGGGGGTATCTCCCTCACCCTCCATGGCCATAAGAAGCTTGACTGTTGCTTGCATAAAAGTAGGAAAATCCATGAGAGACAATCAAATGTGATTCGAAGATGCGAAATTGAAGATGAGGTCTCATCGAACTCATCAAGAAGACCAATTTGAGTGATGTCATGCTCAATAACCCGGTGTTGTTTCCACAAAGTCAGACCATAGAACCTTCAAGCAAATTTATGCAAAGAAAGGATTTCTAATGTGTTAAAGAAGAGGAAGATACCTATATTAATAGGTGGGGTGATGCTATCAACTTTAAGCAAGGTGGACGTGAGACAGCTTGAAAGATAGCTTTGGACATTTCCAAAATATCCCACAAAATGACACGAGCAAGGGCTTAATAGATGTATAATCCCAAGACAAATCCAACACAACAAAAATCACAAAAACGGTCGAGATATGACCGAGAAAAAGGGTTCAAAATAAAGCTTCTGTGCGCGACACTGTCCATCATGGAGTGCTCTCCTACCTGAGTTAGGATACACAATCTACTCCGTCCATGAGCGACCAGACGACCCACATCAAGCATGAAATCAGGACATTTAATTCCTTTCCCAAACCAATTCGACCAAAGTATATTATTCAATGGTTTATCTTTTTTTTCTTTCCTTATTTTAGGGTGTAAACGAACTCCAAATTTAATAAAATTTTACAGCTAAACTAATTTGAGTATGTAGAATAAGAATGTATAGTTAGATTTTCCTTTTGAGGACTTTTGATTTATTATTTAAGCAAAACTTATTTTCTCCTTCCTCATGCATTAGTGACTCTAGGATTATCCAAAAATAATGAAACTTCACCCATAAGTCATATTAAGTGTTTTCAACATGAATATGCCATTAATTCATTTTTTTGAAATTGTTTATTATTTTAATGAATGATGTGAATGTTCTACACACTTTCTCTCTTAAATTCACCTTCTCATCAAATATTTTCCAAATTGTGTGGGAATTGAACCAAAGGCCTATTTTACCACGTAGATAACAAATTTGCCATTATTTTATTTTTTGAAGCCTTTTATTTTTTGTTTAATACATTTATTTCTTATCACTTATTTTATCCTTTTAATGAATTAGAGGCATATAGAAACCTACTAAAAATATGAAACTTGGCCTATAAGAAATACTAAATGTGAGGAACATGATTTTGACATCAATTAATTTTTTTTCAACAATTGGGCCTTACATTGACATAATTAGTGTTTAATTTCACTCCCAACCATTATTATTTCCACAAATTAAACATCAAGGCACAAAAAGGATATAGAGGATATGAAGAAATTCGATTAAGGGTTAAAATAACAATTTACCCAAGATTAAGTATGTTATAGGAGCATACTGCCCTAAGCAGGAAATATACATCTACCAAAAAACCAATGTAATTATGCTACTCTAGTGCTGCGGAATCACATAGCATGATAAATGTAGAGGAAAGTAGAAAGTATAGTCAGATCTTACAAAATCACCACAAAAGTGGCCAACATATACATCCACCTCACAAGTGGGCAAAATACATCACGTGTCATCATATAGAGTTACATGATGAACAAAACATAAGAAAGAACCAAGAGAATGTCCAAACATGATAATATGATCACAAGATCAATACCAAGTAAAAGACTTCACATGAAGCATAATTTCCAAACGAAGAAGATAATGTGTAGGTTAATGTCCATAGGACCAAGAAAAACAAGAATATATGTGATTGCTCAAAAGAATAAGTGGGGATGCAAACATACCTCAACTATAGAGTCTAACTATACAAATTCCAATCTAGGTCCAAGTCGAGGCCTCCAAAGAACCTATTATGCACATATATAGATTTTGAGTCAAATTCACATTGATTATTCAAATCCTGAAAATCACTTTTTTTATTTTATGTGAATTATGTTACCAAAACTATGCCATGTTATAGATTATAATTTTCTAAGCTTGAAACATATTTTATTATATTTTTCTAACTTCTAGATATATAGTTATGAATTTTACAAGTTATTATCTAATTAGATTAATCCATTAATATTCACCTTTGATTAAACATTGGATTTAGGTGACAAAAATAACATCATTAGATAGGAATTATTCTTTTGAATCCAATGGATATTTATTTGTATTTTTTGACCAATATTTAATTAATTATTAATTTTTTAAAACTGACCAATAGGAAAATTCCAAATAAGCAAATCAGTGGCGAGAAAGAAGGGAGAGAGGGAGAGGGCTGTGTGGTCCGAGTTGGCCCAATCATGGCAGGCCAATTCGTCTGGCCACTCAAACACGCCAACACATTGCTACAACACAGAGGAACCAAATAATCAAGCGCAAAAAGTCTAAACTGCCCCTGATGGGGAAATAAAATAAAAGATCAAAATGTGGGCATAAAGGTAACATACTTGTCAACCATCTTCCAAATCACATGAGACACAAAATGAAAGCTCGAACTGCTCCAGAGGTCCCAGGAGGAGAAGAAATCTCTCAAGGCAAACACTAAATTCGGCTGCGAAGATGCCCATTGTGGTCCTTCTCACCTGGTGGTCTTAAGGTACCCAGATTTGAGCCCATAGATGCCCAAATGAACGAGAAGGCCTTCCACCATGGCAGGGAGGATGGCTAGAGCTTGCGGGCCACTGAGAGATCAAGGAGTCTTAGAACAACATACAGAGACTTATCCACAGACATGAATCAAATATCAGGGGGAATGATTAAGAGTTATGTTAGCTTAGAACTTACCAATTACGAAGAAGGTAAGAATCAGGCAAAAGGGGGCAAAACCACCTACCATGAGGAAGAGCCAAATTGGCGGTAGTAGAAGCACTACAAGGGTCAAGGAAGGTATTTAAAACCTCCTCCAAAAGCCACAGCTGTCAAAAACACCATATCAGATCTGAAGCAGCCACTGGGGGGAACACAGATAGGGAGAGCAAGCATGGAGCAACTACGGCTAAAAGAAAGTTGGAAATAGCTTCTGGGGTCTTGAAGACTGTATGGGTAGCCTTTATGGGTAGGGTCATATATACATAAAGCCATGAGGAGATAAAGAGTTATATTGCCACAAGGAAACAAGGGGATCGACAAAGTCTCTCTCCAACTAGGATCATGGAGAAATGAAACGCCCTAGAGTTTGGGGTCAAACATATGAGAACGTTGCAAGGAAGGCGGGGAAGGAAAAACTAGAAAGAGACATGCAACCAAAATCAAGAAAACCCATCAACCAAGGATTCAACACTGTTCATGTGTTTCCCATTTTGGGATAAGGGTTGAAGACAACATCGCAGTGGTCTGATTGTAATCCAATGGTCGGTGACCAAAATAAAATAAACCAAGCATGATAGCAACAAACTAGAATTAAACCACAGAATTTGTGAACTGCGTGACACATAAAGTAAAACCAAATCAGACTTGAATTAAAGTGTAATCATATTATTTCCTATTTTCCTCTCTCTTCAGCTAAGGGTACAAACGAACACCAAATTAGATGAAAATTTGCACAAAGGCCAATTAAGGCATGTAGATTCCGATTCCACAATTAGATTTTCCTTTCAAGACTTTGAATGCGATAATTAAACAAATCTTAGTTTCTCTTTCCTCATGCATTAATGACATTCTGATTATCCAATTTTGATGAAACTTCACCATAAGTTATCTTTGGTGTGTTGAATACGAATTTTCCTTGATTTCCATATTTTGAAGTTATATATCCCATTGTTTATTAGTTGTGCCTTTTAGTCATTTTCTCTCTCCTAAGCTTACCCTATTATTTAAAGGTGCTCCAATCAAGATGAAAATTTACATGTAGGCTTATTTTGACATGTAGATCATGTTTTTGAAGCTAGTTTCCACCTTTGTAATTTCTTTTTATGAGTTATGTCATATGGCCCACTAATGGCCCATTATCATATTATTCCTCCAATTAAGTTTCTTAATCTTTATATTACCACCAAATGAGTTATGTGACATATTTTATGTATCCATTATTATCCTAAGGAGAATGTGAAAACATTAGGTTACATTAGGGTGATATATTCAAGAATTAGCTCATTAGGTTCATACTAAACATATTTTAGATATATCTTGGTTTGGATAAGCCCAAAAAGTTAAAGTCCTAGGGTATGGTCCAAGATGTCGTATGTTACAACACTCCACTCCTTAAAAAGATTTCGTCCTCAAAATCTATCAATCCAAACATAAACATCCAAGTACTCTCCACCCCATAAAAGGTTCAACCTAAAAAGTCAAATTATACAACATTTAGGGTTACCCACATATCAATTAGTTGTGAAAGTTTTAGAGAGTTATGATGTTCATGTTTCCAACTAAAGTCATACGATCTAGGGTTGAGTTTTAGGTCCTTGTGTCTCTAACCTAACAACCCTAAAAAAATCCAACACTCATAGGGTAGGACGACTACACCTCTATATCAATCCTAGTCACAACTCCAAAGTCAAAACTAGGGTTAGCACTAGGTTTATGGTTCAACTACCAAAACTTCTCATATAACTTTATTGTGACTTAGTTTAGGAAAAATTTGATGAAATCCATAAAATTTTGTACATATAATAGTATAATTGAAAATATTTTTTTCTTCAAAAAATCATGCAATATAATACAATGATGAGCTCAAAATCAATGCGAAAACCAAGTCACAATTTATCCATAGTAAGGTTTTCTTAATCTACTACTTTTTCATAACCTAATTGTATCCTAAAGTCAAAACTCATAGCATCAAGAGTTACAAATCATCATCCATCTATATGGTTGGGTAAGATCATCTACCCCATCAGATTATGGTTCACTAAACATCACCTCAAAGAACAACTTAGGCAACATCTAGGGAAAACATCTCACCTGGAGGTCACTATCCAAGTCAAGGGTTCTAATAAGGGAGACAAAATTGAAATAGTCAAATTCCAACTACCATGGGCTCTGATACCATGTTATAAAGAAGTGAAACCACTTCTCTACTGAAAATTTGAAGATTAAAACCTCCAGTCCACACACACCCAAAAGATATGTTGTAGTGGGTGTAAAATTTTCAAATCTTATTAATGGTATTCAAAACAACCAAAATATAGCAACAGAAGTAAAATATTGACTATATTCAATTTCTCATAAGGTTACAAAAGAATAAGGGCACATAACCCATCATCCATAAACATCATCGCGCATGCATGCGAGATAAAAATAGCCTTAGAATAATATAACAACAAAGTTGGCCAAGTCTCACAAACTTGAAACCTGATAGATAATGTCGTACTTCCCAACACCCAATATATATAAAAGTGGGCCAAACCTCACAAATTTGAAACATGGGTATGGGGCCACCTCCATCCCAAAACTAACAGAGGCATACTGCCTTGAGCAAGAAATACACATATGCCCAAAAACTAATGCAATTACACTACTCTAATGATACTGAATATCATAGCATGTTAAATGTAGAGGCAAGTAGAAAGTATAGTCAGATCTTACAAAATCACCACAAAAGTGGCCAACATATACATCCACATCACAAGCGGGAAAAGGCATCACATGCCATGATATAGGGTCCCATCATGAACAAAACATAAGAAAGAACCAAGAGAATGCCCAAACATGATAATATGATCACAATATCAGTAACAAATAAGAAACTTCACATGAAGCATAATTTCCAAAAGAACAAGATAATGTGTAGGCTAATGTCCAAAGGACCAAAAGAAAGAAGAATATAGGTGATTGCTCAAAAGAATAATTGGGGAAGTAAACATACCTCAAATTCAGAGTCTAAACTATCCAAAGTCCAATCTAGGTTCAAGCCTAGGTCTCCAAAGAACCTATTGTGTACATATATAGATTTTGAGTCAAACTCACATTGATTATTCAAACCCTAAAAATCACCTTTTTTTCTTTTATGTGAATTAGGTTACCAAAACTATGCCATATTTTAGATTATACGTTTCTGAGCTTGAAACATATTTACTTCTAGATATTAAGTTATGAATTTTACAAGTTATTATCTAATTAGATTAATCCATTTATATTCACCTTTAATAAAATATTAGATTTAGGCGACAAAACCAACATCATTAGATAGGGATTATTTTTTTTTGAATCCAATGGATATTTATTTGTATTTTTCTGACCAATATTTAATTAGTTATTTAATTTTCAAAACTGGCCAATAGGAAAATTCAAATCATCAAATCAGTGGTGAGAAAGATGAGAGAGGTAGAGGGCCATGCGGTCCGAGTTTGCACAATCATGGCTAGCCAACTCATCCTTCCACTCAAACACACTAGCACATCGCTACATCACAGAGGAACCAAATAACAAAAAAGTCTAAAATGCCCCTGATGTCAAAATAAAATAAAAGATCAAAACATGGGCATAAACATAACATACTTGTCAATCATCTTCCAAATCATGCGAGACATAATAGGAAAGCTCAAACTTCTCCAATGGTCCCAGGCAGAGAAGAAATCTCGCAAAGCAAACACTGAATCTGGCTGTGAAGATGCCCACTATATTCCTCCTCACCGGGCAGCCTCAGGGAACCCAGATTTGGGCCCAAGGATGCCCAAACGATACAGAAGGCCTTCCACCATGGCAAGCAAGATGGCTGGAGCTTGAGGGCCATCGAGTGATCAAGGAGTCTTAGAACAAAATATAGAGATCTATCTGTCGACTTGAATCAAATATTAGGGGGAAAGATTAATATTTATGTTAGCTTAGAACTCTCCAATTGTGAAGACGGTAAGAATCGTGCAAAAAGGGGGTAAAACCACATACCATGAGCTAGAGACAAATTGGTGGTGGTAGAATCACCGCAAGGGTCAAGGAAGGTATTTACAACCTCCTCCCAAAGTCGTAGGTATCCAAAACACCATCTCGAATCCGAAGCAGCCACCAGGGGGAATTTCAGATAGGGAGAGCAAACACAAAGAAACTACTGCCAAAAGAAATTTGGAAATAGCTTATGGGGTGTCAAAGACTGTATGGGTAGGGTCATATATAGATGTGAAGCCATGAGGCGGCAATGAGTTCTATTTCCATAGGGAAATAGGGGATCGACGAAGTCCCTCTCCGACTTGGATCATGGAGTAACGAAACCCCCTGGAGTTTGATGTCAAATAGATCAGAAAATTGTGAGGAAGGTGGGGGAGGGAAAATCAGAAAGAGACATGCAACCAAAATTGAGAAAACCCATCGTTCAAGGATACAACACTATTCATGTATTTCCCATTTTGGGGCGGGGGTTGAAGACAACACCGTAGTGGTTCGATTGTATCCAACGGTCCACGACCAAAATAAAATAAACCAAGCATGACAAAAAGAAATCGGAATTAAACTGAGGAATCTGTGAATCACGTGACACTTAAAGTAAATACAAATCAGACTCGAATAAAGTGTAATCACATTATTTCCTATATTTCTCTCTCTTCAATTAAGGGTACAAATGAACTCCAAATTTGATGAAAATTTGCACAGATGCCAATTAAGGCATGTAGTTTTGGATTCCAAAATTAGATTTTCCTTTTGAAGACTTTGGATGCATTAATTAAACAAATCTTAGTATCTCTTTCCTCATGCATTAATGACATTAGGATTATCCAATTTTGATGAAACTTCACCCACAAGTTATCTTTGGTGTGTTGAATACAATTTTTACTTTATTTTCATCTTTTGAAGTTATATATCCCATTGTTTATTACTTGTGCCTTTTAGTTATTTTCTCTCTCCTAAACTTACCTATTATTTAAAGGTTGTCCAAATTAGATGAAAGTTGACATGTAGGCTTATTTTGATATGTAGATTGCGTATTTGAAGTTTGTTTCCACTTTTGTGATTTCTTTTTATTCGTTATGTCATATGGACCACTAATGGCCCAATATCGTATTATTCCTCCAATTAAGTTTCTTTATCTTCATATTATCACCAAATGAGTTATGTGACATATTATATATATCCATTATTATCCTAAGGATAATGTGAAAATATTAGGTTACATTAGGGTGATATATTCAGGCATTAGCTCATTAGGTTCATACTAAACATCTTTTAGATATATCTTTGTTTGGATAATCCCAAAAGGTTAAAGTCCTAGGGTAGGGTCCAAGATGTAGTATGTTACAACACTTCATCCCTTAAAAGGATTATGTCCTCGAAATCTATTGATCCAAACATAAACATCCAACTACTCTCCACCCCTTAAATGGTTCAACCTAACATGTCAAACTAAACAACATTTAGAGTTACCCACATATCAATTAGCTGTGAAAGTTTTAGAGAGTTTTGTTGTTCATGTTTCCAACTAAAGTCATGCCATATAGGGTTGAGTTTTAGGTCCTTGTGTCTCTAACCTAACAACCCTACAAATACATCCAACAGTCATAGGGTAGGTCAACTACACCTCTGTATCAATCCTAGTCACAACTCCAAAGTCAAAACTAGGGTTAGCATTAGGTTTATGCAGTGTTAAGAAAATCGGCCTAATCAGCCGAATAATCGGTTTTGGGGGTCTACCACTCTGAATATGAATAATCAGCCTACAATCGGTCCATGACCGATTAATCGACCGTTCGGGGCAATAATCCACCGATTAATCGGTGATTTTCAAAACCAAATGCTAGTAATAATTTTTTTTACATCAATTTTTTCTAATACTACTATTGGTCATTACAATTACATTCTCTTCTTCCACTTTACATATTTGGTTTTCTCCTCATATTTTCTCAATAAGTTTATAGTTAATGTTTATTGAACTGATCCTTATCGTTGATGTTTTCTTCTCTAATTTCATCAATGTATCTAATTACTTCTTAATGCAATATTAGTCTATGACTTATCAATGTTTCTAATTACTTATCAATGTATCTTCTCTAATTTCATTAATGTTTCAAGTTACTTATTAATGCAATATTAGTCTATTACTTATCAATGTTTCTAATTACTTATTAATGCAATATTAGTCTATGACTTATCAATGTTTCTAATTACTTATTAATGCAATATTAGTCTATTACTTATCAATGTTTATAATTACTTATTAATGTGATATTAATCTATGACTTATCAATGTTTGTAATTAATTATCAATGTTTTCTTCTCTAATTTCATCAATGTTTCTAACTACTTATGAATTCAATATTAGTCTGTTACTTATAAATGTTTCTAATTACTTATCATTGTCATTATTATATGGTCAATATATAATTTACATATATTTATGATTAATATTAAAAAAAATCAAAACCGATTAAAACTGAATATTCTCCCACTTATACTCCCGCATACTGTATATACTCTATTCGGTACCCTCTCCGCCCGTACATCGATTACCACTTTTCAGAACAATGGGTTTATGGTTTCACTACCAAAACTCTTCATATCACTTTATTGTGACTTAGCTTAGGAAAACTTTGATGAAATCCATAAAATTTTGTACATATAATAGTATAATTGAAATATAATTTTCTTCAAAAAATCATGCAATATAATACAATGATGAGCTCAAAATCAATGTGGAAATCAAGTCACAATTTATCCATAACAAGGTCTTCTTAACATACTACTTCCTCATAACCTAATTGTATCCTCAAGTCAAAACTCATAGCATCAAGGGTTACAAATCACCATCCATATATATGGTTGGGTAATATCATCTACCCCATCAGATTATGGTTCACTAAACATCACCTCAAAGAACAACTTAGGCAACATCTTGGGAAAACATCTCACCTAGATGTCACTATCCAAGTCAAGGGTTCTAATAAGGGAGATAAAATTGAAATAGTCAGATTCTGACTACCATGGGCTCTGATACCAAGTAATAAATAAGTGAAAACACCTCTCTACTAATACTTTAAAGAATAGAACCTCCAGTCCAAACACACCCAAAATATATGTTGGAGTGGGTGTAAAATTTGTCAAATCTTAGTAATGGTATTCAAAACAACCAAAGTATAGTTGCAGAAGTAAAATATTGTCTCTATTCAATTTTTCATAAGGTTACAAAAGAATATCTTAGCCTTACATGTAAAGATACATCAAAAGGATCTATGTAGAGGAAACTCTAAACCATATCAAATTGTCTCCAAGCTTTAACTCCTTAAGATAAGTCCATATCTTTATGCCATGTCCTCCATATCCTCACAAATTTGAAACTCGTGTATGGAGCCACCTCCATCCCAAAAATAACAGGAGCATACTGCCCCGAGCAGGAAATATACATCTGCCCAAAAACCAATGCAATTACACTATTATAGTCTACTGAATCACATAGCATGTTAAATGTAGATGCAAGTACAAAGTATAGTCAGATCTTACAAAATCACCACAAAAGTGGCCAACATATACATCCACCTCACAAGTGGGCAAAAGACATCACATGTGATCATATAGAGTTCCATCATGAAAAAACATAAGAAAGAACCAAGAGCATGTCTAAACATGATAATATGATCCCAAGATCATTATTGAATAAGATACTTCACATGAAGCATTATTTCCAAAAGAACAAGATAATGTGTAGGCTAATGTCCAAAGGACCAAGAGAAAGAAGAATATAGGTGATTTCTCAAAAGAATAATCAAGGATGTAAACATACCTCAACTTTAGAGTCTAAACTATCGAAAGTACAATCTAGGTCCAAGCCAAGGCCTCCAAAGAACCTATTATGCACATATATAGATTTTGAGTCAAATTCACATTGATTATTCAAACCCTAAAAATCACCTTTTTAGTTTTATGTGAATTAGGTTACAAACACTATGCCATGTTTTATATTATACATTTCTGAGCTTGAAACATATTTTATTATATTTTTCTGACTTCTAGATATTTAGTTATGAATTTTACAAGTTATTATCTAATTAGATTAATCCATTAATATTCACCTTTGATTAAACATTGTAATTGGGCAACAAAATCAACATAATTAGATAGGAATTATTTTTTTGAATGTAACAAATATTTATTTGTATTTTTTGACCAATGTTTAGTTAGTTATTAATTTTTCAAAACCGGCCAATAGGAAAATTCCAAATCAGCAAATCAGTGGCGAGAAAGGAGAGAGGGAGAGGACCGTGTGGTCTGAGTTGGCCCAATCATGGTTGGCCAACTTGGCCAACCACTCAAACATGCCAACACATCGCTACAACACAGATGAACCAAATAATCATGTGCAAAAAGTATAAATTGCCCCTGATCATGAAATAAAATAAAAGATCAACACATGGGCATAAACATAACATACTTGTCAACCATCTTCCAAATCATGCGAGACATAAAAGGAAAGCTCAAACTTTTCTAGAGGTCCCAGGTGGAGAAAAATTCTCACAAATCAAACACTTAATCTAGCTGCAAAGATGCTCACTATGTTCCTCCTCACCTGGCGGCATTAGGGAACCCAGATTTGGGCCCAGACATGCCCAAATGACAGAGAAGCCTTCCGACATGGAAGGCAGGATGCTGGAGCTTGCAGGCCACAGATAGATCAAGGAGTCTTAGAAAAAAATATAGAGATCTATCCGTCGACTTGAATTGAATATTAGGGGGAATGATTAAGAGTTATGTTATCTTAGAACTCTCCAATTGCGAAGAAGGCAAGAATTAGGCAAAAAGGGGCAAAACCACCTACCATGAGGAAGAGCCAAATTGGCAGCAGCAGAAGCATCACGAGGGTCAAGGAAGGTATTTATAGCCTCCTCCCAAAGCCGCAGGTGTTGAAAACACCATCTTGAGCAAGCACAGAGCAACCACGACCAAAAGAAACTTGGAAATAGCTTTTGGGGTGTCGAAGACTGTATGGGTAGGGTCATATATAGACGTGAAGCCAAGAGGTGGCAAGGAGTTCTATTGCCATAGGGAAATAGGGGATCGACAAAGTCCCTCTCTGACTAGGATCATGGAGCAACAAAACCCCCTAGAGTTTGGGGTCAAATAGATCAGAAAGTTGCAAGGAAGGTGGGGAAGGAAAAATTGGAAAGAGACATGCAACCAAAATCAAGAAAACCCATCATCCGAGGATAGAACACTATTCATGTGTTTCCCATTTTGGGATGGGGGTTGAAGACAACACCGCAGTGGTCTGATTGTAATCCAATGGTCAGTGACCAAAATAAAATAAACCAAGCATGACAGTGACAAACTATAATCAAACTGTGGTATCTGTGTATCGCGTGACACATAAAGTAAATACAAATCAGACTCGAATAAAGTGTAATCACATTATTTCCTATTTCTCTCTCTATTCAATTAAGGACAAAAACAAACTCCAAATTAGATGAAAATTTGCACAGAGGCCAATTAAGGCATGTAGATTCTGATTCCACAATTAAATTTTCCTTTTCAAGACTTTGGATGCATTAATTAAACAAATCTTAGTTTCTCTTTTTTCATGCATTAATGACATTAGGATTATCCAATTTGATGAAACTTCACCCACAAGTCTTTGGTGTGTTGAATATGAATTTGCCTTTATTTCCATCTTTTGAAGTTATATATCCCATTGTTTATTACTTGTGCCTTTTAGTAATTTTCTCTCTCCTAAATTTACCCTATTATTTCAAGGTTGTCCAAATTAGATGAATATTGACATGTAGGCTTATTTTGATATGTAGATTACGTATTTGAAGTTTGTTTCCACTTTTGTGGTTTTTTTATGAGTTATGTCATATGGATCACTAATAGCCCATTATCATATTATTCCTCCAATTAAGTTTCTTTATCTTCATATTATCACCAAGTCAGGTATGTGGCATGTTTTATGGATCCATTATTATCCTAAGGTTAATGTGAAAACATTAGGTTACATTAAGGTGATATATTCAAGCATTAGCTCATTGGGTTCATACTAAACATCTTTTAGATATATCTTTGTTTGGCTAAGCCCAAAAGGTTAAAGTCCTAGGGTAGGGTCCCAGATGTAGTAAGTTACATAACTAGTGGTCATGATAGCTTTATGATTTATGCTTTCTTATGCTAAACTTGTACTATGTTAGTGTGATTATGACCAATCTTATAGATTCCTTATATGTTGATATAATAAAGGAACGTTCCTAATGCTAAGATAACCATGTAATGTTATTTTGTAAACATCTTTTAGTTATTTATTGCAAAATGATCTTGTGCATCACATGAGTGGTGATTTTTGTTGAGCCTTGTTGTAAGGCATGGGAAGATAATGATGAAATTATAGGGAATGATATAATGGTCATAATGACCTGTGGGCATGGTTGAGCCTTGAATGAGGTATAATTCTCTTATGTTTACAAAAGTTGATACCCTATGATATTGTGCTAAGGATTTATATCTTGTGATAGTATGATGACAAGTGCAGTCTCATGAATGGAAAGTGAATAGAATCATGTGATGATGAGATGATGAACAATATGTCTCATATGTTTTATATCTTTTGAAACTGTTATATAGAAATGTTTTCTAGAGATGAATTAGGGTTTGTATGTCCACTTGTATGATTCAAACTTAACTCACCCAATTGGCAATAATTAATCTAGTGAAATTCTAATCATGTAGTGCCCTGTGCCATAGATCCATCTAAGTGTCAGAACTTGTTAGATGGTGAATTGAGTATTCCTAAGGGAAACTCAGAGCACATACTATTGAGTATGTGGGGTGCTTGTCATCCTAAATCTAAGTGTTTAGGGAGGATGACTGTGGTAATACCTAGCCCTCATTTTAAGAACGATTGTGGTCGTGTCTCGATGTTATATATGTGATGAGATTGGAGGACAACTGCGGTTGTACCTTGGATGGTAGGGTATGCATACCCACCTCCTTTCACTAGTGTCGTGACCTGTACCAAGGACGGACTAGGCTGTTAGCAGCTTGACCTTATGTGTTGCTATGGCGGACCCGTACTGACCTTGGGCAGAGAAGATCTTAGGGGTCTGGCGCTTCTTAGATCTTATATGCCATTGATTTTGACTTAGCAATGGTAAGTTGGATTTTGAGTGGTATCCTCAAATTCCTCAGGGTGTAATAGAAGGTGTAAGATAGTCGTGTAGCATATCAGTTAAGGGTTATACACAACACTTTATATTGGATGATAACCCTTGTTTGCTTTCTTTTCACTGAGATCATGTATAATAAGAGATGATAGATATGCTTATGTTGTAGTTATGCTCATGTTGTAAACATGCTTATGTTGTTTGATATACTGAAAGTGATAGTTAAGATGATGCTGCTAGCTATCTTTAATATTGCTAGCCATCCTTATGTAATTAGAAATGCTTAAATTGCTAATCATGCCTATGCAATTGTTTTTTCTATGATGTTAGTTCTACTTATGATTTAGATCTGTTCCCTTTATTTGACATGCCAATATTGATAGCCATGTTATGTTACTAAACATATTCATGATGTCAGGGATGCTTATGCTACTAGATTGCTTGTCTTTCTAGAAAGGCATATGATGATAGTTAGATTAATGATGATGATTGTTATTAGATGTAATTTGATGAAATTTGAGTAGATATCTATGTAGAGAAATGGATTTACTAGTTACCTGTATATACATTGATAATCATACTTGTTTCTAAGGTTATTTGCTTAACCTATTTAGAATGCTTGAACTATTCAATATGTTCAATTTATTATTAAATACTCTAACTACTCAGTTATTTACTATTTGATCTGATGTAATTAATATTTGATCTCACTGTGACTGGGTCTCACCTCGTGGGTCACCACATCTTTGTAGGTGATAAAAAACAGCGACAACAAAAACATTGAAATAAGGAGATACTGAGGTGATGAACCCTAGAGATAGTTGTTTAGTTGTCTAATGTGTCTTAGAGTCATCCCCATACTCTCAGGTCTGGGTGAAAAGTTTATATATGATGTTTTGATTGAATCAAGATTACGATAGCATGTTGATGTTTGTATATGTGGATAGTGTTCCTTTGTGAAGTTTATGTTGTATCTAAGGCTACAGAGCAGTGATAAATGATATTGAGCATGATATGAAATATAATAAGTTACAAGGCTTTGATGTAAATGTTTATGAACAATTGGGAAATGTTGAAATCAGTTTCAATTTACCTTGTTTTCTAGGTTTGTGTTTAATTGACGTGTAATTGTGTTTTGTATTTTTAGTAATCTCGTTTAGTGTAACGGATTCTCGCAAAACTCATCATTTTGTCATAACAAATAGTTTGCAGATGATGAATCAAAATTTGCATGAAATCTCTATAACACACTTATGAAAAAAATTATTTAATTGACGTTATGAGGACACCAAGGTCATTTAAGGATATGGTTTGTTCCTATTTGTGCCATGGTGAGGCACCTTGCCTGGAGCATGAAGCTCCAATTAATGCCAAAAGACACGTTGATCCTGGGAAGCTGGGGTTCCCATCGACCTCCTCCCATCAATCTTAAACCAAGGACCCAGGTAGAGGTTGGGAGGTGTACTACTACATAGGCACAACTCTGATAAAGATTGAGTAGCAACTAGAAAAGCCAAAGTGAGGAACCCCCAGGAAGCACAGGGTGAAAGCGATGTGAGGGAGTTAAGTGGGAATTGATTGAATTCAAAGGAGTAGAAATGAGAAGGGAATAACCATCATAGCCGCAAAATCTGTAGGAAGACTAGAAAATATGGAAAGAGCATTTGAAATGCAAAGCCAAAGAAACCAGACAGCAATGTGCCAACGAAGATTAGAAAAATACTCATGGTGGTATGGTGAGTCTAGTGGAGGAGTTTTCATGGCTGGATAGGCACTGAGGTGCCAAGAAGATAAGTACCATTGATGATCAGAATGCGAGGTACAAGTTATGGTGATTGGGATCAAAGAATGTAAAAGGGGTTGTAGAAAGAAGAAGATGGGTTGGCATGCATGCTTACTAGTGCATCAATTGCACGATGAAAGCCGCGGCGGTGGGGCAAGCCAAGATCTCCAAAGAACAAAAACTGAGTCAATGACGGCAGCTGGGAGCACAGGAGGTGAAATAGGTGGTAGAGGAGGAAACCTCTAGGACCAACGATGCGTTTGGGACCCTTAAGTAGGTAAGGGAAGGGCTATGGTGGCTTCTACAATCAGAGGTGGCAAGGGAAAGAAAGCCCTTATTGGGTGCTTTGTCTATAGGGAGAGAGATGGGATGAGTTATAGACTGATAGGTTTGGGAGGGAATCACAAAGACAAATGAGAAGAAATTGCATGGAAAGAAGTGAGATGAGAGAGGGAGAGGTCAAGAGAGAAAACATGGATAACTGGTTTCATACTAGCGATGAAAGTAGAGGTAGGAGATAATGATCCAGTCATTGGACTGAGTGCTAGATCTTCAAACCAAATCCATAAGATCACATGAAGGAAAAGGAAAAAAAGGAAAGAGGTGCAAGACAACAAATAAATTCGGGACTTTGGTTTCAATTAGTGCATTGAATATGAATGACATTAAATCCTTAGTCAAACTATATACACACTTACTTAATTGATTTGAGGGTTCAAACTGAGCCAAAATGCTACCAAATTCATACTACAAGTGATTTAAGCAATCGAAATTCTTCTTATCAAATTAGATTTCCATTTTGACCATTGTATGCCCATTAATACATTAAAGGTTATTATCTTGATTTATGTGCATAAAAGTTGAAATAATGTGTAATATCTTTTCATAATTGTTTTCTTTTACCCCAAAAATTATATGATTAATAAATATTCTTTCAAGATTTCATTTATATATGTCTTTATTCTTTATGGGAATACTATCTTGGAGGAGAGAGAAAAATAGATAAAATATACTTTCCTCATATATTAAAAGCCATAAAGGAAAAAGGGGAAACTTCACATCCAAGTTAACTATTCCTTATGTGTATATTTTCGAATTTCAAATCTTCTATTTTTCCCTTTGAAGTCCTTTAGTCATCATGAATGGTAGGAGAGAGAAAAATGAAAGGGAAACTAATATCCATCAATATGAATTAATTGGACCACATAAAGCACATATGGAAGAGAAAATTTATTTTGGGCCTCATTTTATTTTTCTTACTTCATTTTCATTTAAGAAATACCATTTCATGGTATTTTTACATTAAGACCCTAAACTATTTCTATTTAAGAAAAACTACATTTCAGACTTAAATAGTCTTAAAATTTTGGGACGTTACAATTCTACCCACCTTAAAATAAATTTCATCCTTGAAATTTTCTTTAGGCTACTACCAACCTTAAGGTTTTTCTTGCCTCTTTATATACTAACAACTAACACTTCAAGGTTCATTTATGTTCACATTTTTCATTAAAAGATCTATGCAACACATGACATCTAGATTCAATGTAAGATTTATGTGCACCTGAATTAACTATTACTTTGGTCACTCTCTTAACTTATACTTAGGGTTTATGAAACCAACTCATAATGATACATAGGGCATCTACCTCAACCTTGTCATGACTTTCTAACATTAGGTGTAGATGACTATCTAATCTTACATCTTTAGGTACCTCCTACATTTCTTGATAAGTGTTGATCAGGCACATACCCAAAGATGTGGGATCTTGTCATGCTATTCATCACCAACCTACTAGTACATATGTCCCATACCACATGGATTAGTAATAAGGGAGAAGATGCATCAAAAATCTAATGCTTATGACATCCCTCTTCAATGGTTGACCATGGCCATTGAGAATGGAGAGGCCATCTCATTATCTAGGGTTAGGTTGATACTTGGGATCTAACTAGCTAAACCTCTATCCATATCATGTCCAATCATTTCTATGAATGTAGACTATAGTCATTCTAGGGGATGATATCCTTCCTTGGGAATCCATTCCTAAACCCTAATCTCATATCCTAATTCTATAGTGAATATGAGAATCATATTTGTGTAGTGGCCATTTACAAAATTGCTCTGATATCATAATGTAACTCCCCACTTTTCACAACATATAAATATCACTGAGCAGAAGCATTCTTACTCAAGGGGGTGTCACAATATGCTAATCTTAGGAATTTGAATAAATGAAACACTTTGTATTGAATGAAATCATATTCATACATAGTTCATGGTAAAAGAAAACTACATCTTGATTCTCTATGAAATCTAATATTTTTTTTTGGAGTAAGGTAAATATATTAAACCAAAAGGGGATGTATAGTAAACTATACAACAAAGCCAGACACCCTGAGATGAGCCCTAAAATCTATACATGGGGACTAACTAAAAAAACCCCAGTAGAGGCATGTGTTTACCTCGAGATTATACAAAATCTCAGGTTTAAAAAAATGTGCCATTTTAGTTCTTTAGCCAAATGGTCAAGCAGATCTTCTGGCTTGTTCTCCTTATGCCCATGAACCCTGTTGTTCCTTTCATGCCACATGAGGTAGCTCATACCAATTATACACAGGTTGATGAAGCTTCTTCTCACCTTGGTCTAGTTGGTTTTACCGATAGTCCACTCAAAAAAACCTTCAAGAGAAGATGACACATCATGCCCCCATCCATTTCTAAGGCAAACAATCCTCCACAGACGTTTGGTCCAGCTGCATTTGAAGAATAGATGTGATCTTATTTCAGTGGCCACCTTACACAGAACACATTTTTCATTGACATCTAAATCCCATTTGATCATTTTGTCTTTCATCAACAGTCTATCAAGAATGGCTCTGAAGCAGAGAACGCTCCATTTAGGGTAGTGAGCAAAGCTCCACAGGATGCCGGTCCATCTAGGGGCGGGGTTGGTGCATGTACTTGTGTTGATCAATGTTGAACGATCGCATATGGACCAGTCACAAATAGAATCAACAACATATTCATCCCGATTGTCCTGAACCAGCGTGCACATTGCCCTCCAGACCCGAGATGGTCTGGTATTCTCCTCACTGTGCAAGATCTGACCATAGCGTCTACTCATCCAGCTGACCCAACTGTTCACCTTCTCTTTCATGAACTTTAGACTCTCTTCTTGGGTCCCCATGTACATGAGTTCCTCTAGTCTCAAGATCTGTTGGCCTCCTTCCGCATACAGTCTCATGATCTTGTTCCAAGAAATGGAATGGCTCTTCCCTATCCAGATGAAGTTTGCGGTGATGGCCCTTATTGTTTGTGCCACCAGCCTCGACATCTCCCCCATACTAGCCCAAAATATGACAGTAGCCTGAAGCACAGATCAGATAAGCACCAAACGTCCTGCCATCGATATATGTAAACCACTCCAGTTGTCGACTTTGTGTCTAACACTATCAAGGCAATCTTTAAATTCTGACATTGAGCCCCTGCCCACCATGAGGGGGCATCCCAAATATTTCGTCAGGAAGATCCCACTCTCCATTCCAATGGCCTCCTTAAGCCTGCCCCTTCTATTATCACAAGATTTAGAAAATAAGGCATGTGATTTAATGGCACTAATGTACAACCCTATGAGCCTACCAAACTTGTGTAGAACCATGCTATATTCTTTGAGTTTCTTCGCATTGCCCACTGAGAACAATAAGACATCATCTGCAAACACAATATGTGTCATCACCTTGACTCCCTTTACTTTGTAAGTTTTGATGTGCCCACTCTCTTCTGCATGGTTAATGAGACCTGTCAACCCCTCCATAACCAAGGTGAATAAGAGGGGGGATAAAGGGTCACCCTGGCACAACCAATTGGAAGAAGGGAATAGACATGCAGGAGAGACATTCAACAACATTGAAAATGAGCATGTTGTGACACACTGTTTGATCACTAAGATCCAGCCAAGGTTGAACCCCATGGTCTCCATGATTTTCCAAAGGTAGACTAAATTTACATGGTCATAGGCTTTGCTAATATCGACCTTCGTGCATCCCTTGGCTGTTGAGTCTTTCCGATTGAAGTCATTTAAGAAATCTGTGGCTAAAAGGAAGCAGTCCACCATATTCCTACCCTTGATGAAAGCGTTCTAGTTTGGGGATACGATGTGGGGTAAAACACCACTCAAACGTTTGGCCAGGAGCTTGGAAATGACCTTATAGAGTACAAAATAACAGGTGATTGGCCTATAATCAGTTATCTCTCTAGCATTTCTAGTCTTGGGTATCAACTTGATAAATGAATGATTCACAACTTTGACCATGGACCCCCCTAAAGCAACCATCTCATAGTCTTGCACATGTCATTTTTTTATTGTTGTCCACATCATTTAGAAGAACCGACCATTAAAGCCGTCTGGCCCCGGGGCCTTGGAGTAGTGAATCAAGAAGGTGGCCTCTTTGATTTCCTCATCAGTGGCCTCTTTACACAGGGATTCATTCATGTCATCAGTTACTTTCCTACTCAGGTTCCCATCTTCAATGCCAAAGGGTAGTAGGTTGTTGGAGTCTTTATTGTACAGACTATTGAAGAAGAGGGTAGTCGAATTAGCAATCTCCTTCCAACTGTCGACCACTTCCCCCTTGTCATCAATCAACTCATAGATTGTGTCCTGTAGTTCTTTCTTCCTAATGGACGCATGGCACACCTTGGTGTTGCAGTCGCTATCTGTGATCCACTTTAGCCTACTCCTCTACCAAAGTAGAAGTTCCTCTGCTTTCTCAAGCTTCTTTACTCTATCCTCCATCTTCATCTCTACTTCTGTGGTTGTCTGGGATGTAGAGTTCAGCCTTAGATCCAGTGCAGCCTTGTCATAGTCGCCTATGACTTTGTGGAGACGATTGGGTAGGTTCACCTTCTCTTTTGACCAATTCTTAATGGCTTTCTTCATGCACTAGAG
Source organism: Alisma plantago-aquatica (assembly GCA_963693085.1). Taxonomy (NCBI): domain Eukaryota; kingdom Viridiplantae; phylum Streptophyta; class Magnoliopsida; order Alismatales; family Alismataceae; genus Alisma; species Alisma plantago-aquatica. The sequence continues at coordinate 700,670,401 of OY856411.1, forward strand.
CTTATTAAGCACCACATAAAAAGGGTTACCCTCTATCTGTGTTTGCCATGCTTCCTCCATCATTTCTTTGAATCCATCCCATTCGCACCACAAGTTAAGGAACTTGAAAGGGAGATTAGGTTGGGATGAGTTTTTAATATGTACCTTCATCCGGGCATGGTCGCTGAAGTGGTGTGAACCAAGCTTGATGGAAACATTAGGAAACATGTCCAACCAAGCCGTGTTCACAAGACCTCTGTCCAACATGCTTGATATTTGTCCTTGTGGTGCATGCTTATTAGACTAGGTTGTCAACCCTCTAATGGTGTTGAGCTGGTGAAGTCTTACCTTGTCCATGGTGTATTTGAATTTGTTTAGGATTCTATCAGGGACCCTCTTGCCTCCCATCTTTTCTTTGGAACTCATTGTGGCGTTGAAATCCCCCAAAACCAACCAGGGAACTTCATCTTGTACTTTGGCCTTGATAGCAGGCCACAACCTATCACAATCCTTCTCCAGGTTTTCACTGTATACCGCAGACAGTATATAAGAAAACCCACCATTATTTTAGCAACTCACTGTGATGATTTGGTCTATGGCATTGATCAAATCAATCTGCCATAGGTTAGTATCCCAACCTATGACAATCCTTCCTCCACCCCTCTGTCCAAATTAGACACATAGTTCCAATGGTTAGGGAAAATGGAACACACTCTCTCCGTAATCTTCCTTCTTATTCTGGTCTCGAAGCAACACACAATCTCTACTTTGATGTTATTGAGAATTTTCCTTAGCCTGCTTTGCAAACCAGGCAAGGAAGCTCCTCTCACATTCCAAGTAAGAATGGTCATCTTTAACTTACTTGGTTGGTCGACCCTCCTCCAACAACTTTGGATTTGGGTCTACCCTTGGGCTTGTCTATTGATTTCCTGGTGATTCTGGGGCTACGATTGTGAGTACCCCATGTATTGCCCTCAACTTCAACCTCTTGGTCCTGGTTAAGAGCCTCGAATTGATTTTTGACTCTTAAATTTGTAGTTGTTTCATCACTTGGTATACTAGCAGAATCATTAGTCACTATAGCCTGCTCAACTGCCAGTTTGTCAGTAGAGTCGTCGCCTGAGTCTTCCATAGTTACTTTTAATCCACTGGGTTCTACCTTCTCATGTGGGATTTCAGCATCCTCAATGACCAAAAGAACTTCTTTATTCTTATTGGTGGCAGACATCTTCTCCGATCTACTCTCAAGGTTTTCCTGTACCCTTTGTTGTCTAGCATTACTCTTAGGGGGTTGTTGTCTCCTTTTCTGTGCCCGTCTTGTTTTAGGGGCAATGATGGGAGGTGACATGAGCAGTGTGGCATGCCTCTCCCCTGGGCACCCCCCATTGCTATGCCTAAAAACCTTGCAAGTATCTCAATGATCCGACATGGCCTCATATCTAACTTTAACCTCCCATTCACCACTGTCAGGTAACTGACTCCTCAACAACAGAAATATCAACACAGAACTGGGTGCACCCGAGCAGCGAGCCATCCACATGCCTCTCTATGGCCCGTGGTTCCCTAATGTCATGCATAATGACATTGATTGCCTGCACCGACCAGTGTTTCCCCACATCCAACAACGAAACCCAAACTAGAGCTGTCTTGATAGCAGTCCACCAGATATCCGCATCAGGGGTCCAGGGTCTGACCAACACCAATTGGTCATCGAAGAACCATGGTCCCTTTCTCATAGCAGCTTGAAGATCCTTCCCATTGGTGAACCTAGCGAGAATGAGCCCATAAGTCAAAGTGAACACCTCTAGCTCACCCCTCAGTCATCATGACCTGATCATCTAGCCTTTAAGTTGCATCACATTCACCGAGATCCCCACAATCTGAATGATCACAAAAAACTTGTGATACTCGTCCATCTCCTTCATGATCTGTCATGTGAACCTAGTCCACCTCCACTTGTCGCCCTCTTTGCTAAATGACTTCTTAGGGTCAGCGACGATGCTTCCATAGATTAGCATCGTAGGTCCTTCAACAACCTTTGCCCAATCCCTAGCCACCGTGACATCAGCTCCGGGAGTGCTCCATTTGTCGATCACATCTCCTCTTGTCACATTGCCAGGAGGAACGATGACCACCGTCCCTCCCCCCACCATGTCACCCTAGATTAGAGAGGGATCAGAGTGGATCAAGAGAGAGAGAGAGAGTGTGTGTGTTTTGTGTAAAGCTAATCTATCTGGTAACATGACTAAGCATAATGAAAAAATGTCTAAAACTCTGGATTGACTTGGTAAATGGCACCCAACTAGGATAAGCTTGAAGTTCTCCTAGTCTTGGTTGTCCTTTTTATCCTTCACTTGCTCCAAGTCCTGCGGACATCACATCTCTAGCCATGCAAACCAAACATCACATCAGTAAATGTTATTTGATACTGTATAAAAGAAATAATAATTTGACATGACATGAAATAATTTGACATAAACTTGAACATGGAAAATCTTAATTGTTCATGACTCATTAATAACATGAAGAATTGAATAGTAAATCTATGTATCTCTCTATTACGCCCACTTAAGATCACATGATCACTAAGAAAGCCCTTGATTCTAGGAAATCCTTTGACAACCTCTTGAGGTCCATGATTCAAGAAGCATATAAAAACTAATTCAATTCCAATTATCTTAACATTGACTTTACCATGATCTTTGAACTTTAACATGATGGGATTTCTCCCCTTGAATAATAATGTGATTTCTCCCTCTTAAACCATAATAGGGTTTCCCCTTCTTGAGCATGATTCATTAATATTAATCATAATCATAATTAGGGTTCTACCATAGACTATAAGTTAACAACCAATTAAATAGTGATAAATATACATGATGTCTTCTTGAAAAAGTAATCATAATTCATGAATCATATCAAAGTGCAAAATCATAAATAAACATTCAATAAACCAAAATTACTTATGTGAAATATGCCTACTTATATCAAACCACCTTAAGGTCAAGTCCTTTGACTTGATTTACTCTTTAATCACCTGTAATTTGATTAAAATCAACATATGTTCATGGTTCATAATCATCAAAACCCTAATCTTGGTCTTTGAATTACTTAAGTGATTTAATGTGTATAACTGATGAGTGCATACTCATCATGGAATTCAACTGCCTTTTTGGAACAAATTCAACTCCAATTCACCCTTTTACCCAAATATGAATCATAATGTGTAAAACTACTTGGCTGATTCAATAATCAAGGTTTTAACTAAAAATTATTCATTTAATGCAGGTAAACCAAGCAATTCCATCCATACGGTCCCAAGACCGTTTTGGTCCACACGGTTTCAAGACCGTTTGTGTTCATGCGGTCCCAAGACCATTTGCGGGAATACCTGAAAGAACGAATGACAAGGTCGTTTGCCAAAGAAAACCGAGCAAGCTGTAAACGGCATGTCCATGCGGTCTCAAGACCGTTTGGGTCCATGCGGTCTCAAGACCGTCTGGGTCCATGCAGTCTCAAGACCGTTTGGGTCCATGTGGTCTCAAGACCGTCTGGGTCCATGCGGTCTCAAGACCGTCTGGGTCCATGCGGTCTCAAGACCGTTTGGGTCCATGCGGTCCCAAGACCGTTTGGTTTCCAAGACTGTTTGACGCAAGCGCGAAGACCGATTGAAGAACTATAACCACGCATTCACACCGTGACCGAGACCGACCTCAAGATCGATAGACGCAACCGTTTGGCGCCCAAACGGTCTCCAAACCGTTTGGCGACCAAACGGTCTCCAGACCGTGTGGAGAAGATATTTCCAGCAACTTACCCAAACCGTTTGGGATCAGATCTGAACCTATAAATAGACCCCCAGGGTCTTCATTTGGAGGCATCGGATCTGGACGCCGACAGGTTGCCAGAGCATCACTCCGATGAAGTTCCACTCCACCTACTACTACTGTTGCATCCAAGGAGGCCAAGAAGAGAAGGAAGACGGAGCAAGGAGCGCATCTTCTTCACCGGGATGCATCCACCATCTGCAACGAGCTCATGGCAGATCTTTCTTTCTCTCTCATCCTTCTTGAATCTTGCATCATGAGCGAGTAGTCCACTTTCGCTGGGGTGCGGGGACTAGCCCCGCTGCCCATGCAAACCATGTTCTTTTGTTGAACTTTCCATGGCAATGTATATAACTCTTCATTTTGTCGTTTATCGTTAAGCTTGTGGGTTGGTTATGTGCTTGTTTTCATCTTTGTGCTCCCTATGTTGCGATAACTTCAATGCATGGGTTTGAACATCGTTTAGCAAGTTTGACTCCCCGACTAGAAATAGAAAGGGATTCCTTGAGGTAGTAAGTGTATGATCCACGAGGGGACGAGCCATCTAGACTTCAGTGACGCTTCTGTGTGCCTAACGCCTGTATAGGGGGTTCACAACGTTAGTTGGATTTTGTATCATCTTGCTAAACGTCGATGTTTCCTCGCATGTCACCCTCCTACTTGTTTATCGGTTAACGCGGCTGACTCCCAAACTAGAAATAGGATGGGATTTCACCGAGGTAGTAAGTGTATGATCCGCGAGGGGACGAGCCATCTAGCCTTCAGTGACGCTTCTGTGCGCCTAACGCCCGTATGGGGGGTTCACAACCTCCGTGGATTTCTGTATCTTCAGGGCCGTAAGACATGTGATCCGGATGGCGACGAGAAATCTGCTGCCTATGGTGATGCTTACGCGGACCTAACGCCCGTATGGGGGGTTCTGCAGCAGCTCTACTTGAAGTGTTATATCTTGCCTGGATTGTTTGCAAAGGAGTATGTTTGTGTGTGTAGCGGTGGTCAAACCCGATACCATCCTAGCGATTCCATATCTTTGATCCGAACCTATCTTTAATTTAGCTTTTACTTTCCTGCGATTAGTTTAAACAACCCAAATCACCCTTTTGTTCTAAATATTAGTTTTACTTGAGCTAGATCTAACTGACAAGGATTCTTAAAAACGTTGTCCTTTGGGTTCGATCCTCAACTATACTGCGATAAGACCCGTCCGCTTGCGGGTGGTATTGTTGCACTTGGTTTTGGTAAAAGCTCGGGGATTTCAGCCCCGGGTGAATTTGTTAGTGCATTCAAAAACCACATCAAATTCTGGCGCCGTTGCCGGGGACAAAAAAATCAGTCAATCAAATCTAGTTCTTCTAAGACTAATCTAGGATTTTGTTTTTCTTTTGAAACTATCACTCATCTACTTGACTGTTATTCTACTTTGTGGATCTCACTTTCGAATCTTTTCCAATTTCAGGTGCTCTTCAACGTTTAGTGCATGCACCGTTCGGATAGTCCCGGACTGACTGCGAGCTTTGATCCCGAAATAGATAGAACCTTCCATCGACATATTCGGGAAAATCAAGCAAGGATGGCGCAAGAAGAAGAAGTAGCCCGCAGAGTGGCTCAAGCCATCAATGCACATAGAGAGAGGCTCATGCAAGAAGCTAGAGCTGCGGTTTAATAGGAGATCTTAGCAGCACAGGCAGCAACGCAAGCAGCAGAACTTCAGAAAGATCTTTGAGAGTTCTCTATCCCAAAGGCTGCGAATGTCTATCACCCGGTGCAGCCTCCTCCCATCGAAGCTGCCAACTTTGAGATTAGAGCACATTGGATAACTTTGCTTCAAAACTACCCCTTCTACGGTAAACAAGCTAAAGACAGCCAAGGTCATCTTCTCATATTCATCGACCTTTGTTCTATGACGAAGCAAAATGGAGTCACTGATGATGCCATTCGACTCCGTCTTTTCAAGTAATCTCTTGCCGATAAGGCCATCAGTTGGTACAATTCACTACAGAGTGAAGCACCTATCACCACCTGGGAGCAGCTCCAAAATGCTTTTCTGGAAAAGTTCTACCCCACATCTCTTACATATGAAATCAGGGGATGAATCACAAATTTCACTCAAGTCCCAGGAGAAACCCTTGCCGAAGCTTGGGATAGGTACAAGGAGCTCCTACGCAAATGCCCACACCATGGAATTCCTAAGAACCAGCTGATAGAGATATTCTACAGGGGTGTGGAGGATGACGTAAAGATGTTCCTTGACTCCTCGTCTGGAGGGAACTTCATGCGGCAAAGTTACGACAACGCATGGAGAGTAGTCACCCTGGGAGCAGAAAATCAAGCCAATTGGGGTAGATCTGTTGGTAAAGGAGTCTTAAAGGTAGCCATGGCTGAAGCTATCCCAGAATACAAATCTATAGCTGAAACTTTGAAGGTCTTAGTTGCAAAGCAAGATCACATAGAATCATCCCTTGCTGCGATTGGAAGAGGACATTCTCCCACTAGGCAACCAGAGCAGGTCAAGTCGACTTCTTTGTTTTGTGAAGCATGCAAAGGCACTGATCATTCCACACTGTCATGCAATGTTCTCTACGATGTTGTTTTAAGCAATGCCTGTGGACAAGGAGATAATTTCCAGATGGAAAATCTTAATGCTATTAACACCATCCCTGGGCAGAACTATTACAATCCGAATCAAAATAGGAATCACCCAGGCTTCCAATACGGAAACCTTTCAGGAGCTATGAACTCACACCAATTCAGTCCGAACAATCAACAAAGGGGGCTTTCGGGGTACCATTTTAACCAACAACTGAACTTTGGGAACCAAGGAAACTTCAAAGGGAATTTTCAGAACAGAAACTACAATAATTATCAGGACAACTCTCAGTATCAGAACCTGAATCAATAGCAAGGTCAGGAAGGATCCATCCCTTCTGATGACAAGCTATCTACCATTGAAAAGTTGTTGCAAACACAACAAACGATGATAGCCAACCAACAAGCCCAACAAAAGGCTATCGAAACTCAACTAGCTCAACTCGCGGCTAGCATGAAACCACCAGCTGGAGTCTTCGCCGGTCAACCTGAAAACAATCCGAAACATCCTGAACAGTTGAAGGTTGTCAACACCAGATCAGGGAAAGATTATTTGAATCCCCCAGTAAAGACACCTGTAGTTATTGCTGACGAAGAAGAACCTGTGACAGCCCAGAACTCGACAATACCAGAATCGCAACCAATGGAAGATAAGACTGACAAAGAAGTGCCTGAAAAATCTGTCGATGAAGAAAATGAAACACCAGAGACAGATATTCCTGTGTATAAGCCTCGTATACCCTTCCCATCCTGCCTAAGGTAAACAAAGCTTGATACGAGATTCATCAACTTCAAAGAGGCTATGAAGAAGCTCCATGTCGATATACCCTTCTTAGACGCGCTTAATGAGATACCATCCTGGACTAAGTATCTAAAGTCACTTCTCACCAAGAAGTATATAACTGAAGAATATGAAACTGTAAAATTGGCTACGACCACATCAAATATTATACTGAACAAGATGCCAAAGAAACAGAAAGACCCAGGATCCTTTGGAATTTCATGTCACATTGGTGACTCATCATGCAAGAAGGGACTGGCAGATCTTGAGGCAAGTATTTCTATTATGCCATTCAGTCTGTGCAAGAGATTAGGGTTTGCAAAATTGCTTCCAACTGCTATGACCATTCAACTCACAGACAATTCTATAAAGAGACCGTTGGGGATCCTCGAAGACATCCCGGTCAAAGTGGGCAAGGACGCATATGTTCCATGTGATTTTGTCATTATGGATATAAAAGAAGACACCAAATATCCTCTTATCTTTGGTCGTCCATTCCTCGTCACTGCTAGAGCCCTTATTGATGTTGAAGCAGGTGCCTTACTACTCAGGTTAGGCAAAGAAACTCTGGAGTTCAAAGTTTTTCAAAGTATGAGAAGACCGAGTATACAGGAAGAAGTCTATCTGATTGATTGCATTGAGCAATTGTCACAGCTGACTCAAGAATATGATGAATCAGACGACCCCTTGGAAATTGCTTTATCTGACCTACTGATGAATGTACCTATAGACAAACAAGCAGTGGATCACATTGAATCCCTCGATTCTGCAGAAGAAGATACTGATACAACCTATGAAGAGCTCAAGGCTGCTGGAACTACGGGAGAAGGGAGCGAAAAACTTGAAGCTCCCGAAATGAAGCCCCTTCCAGAAGGACTAAACTACATGTTTTTGGACGACCTCAAAGTTTGTCCAGTGATCATAAACTCTGATTTAACAACTGAACAAGAAGAGAAACTCCTGGAGGAATTAAGGGAAAGAAAGAAAGCCATCAGTTATAAAATGAGCGACCTCACAGGGATCAGTCAAGCCTTATGCATGCACAAGATCCCTATGATGGAGGATCACAAGCCAACTCTCGAGCATCAAAGGAAGTTGAATCCGAATATGAAAGAAGTGGTCCATCGTGAGATCATCAAACTTCTCACAGCTGGGATAATCTACCCAATATCGGATTCGCCATGGGTAAGCCTAGTACACGTGGTGCCGAAGAAAGGTGGAACAACTATCATAAGGAACAAGAACGATGAGCCCATCCCCACTCGAACAGTCACCGGGTGGCGGATGTGCATTGATTATAGAAAATTAATTAAGGCTACTCGAAAAGACCATTTTCCTATGCCTTTCCTCGATCAGGTCTTGGAGAGATTGGCTCACCAAGAATATTTTTGTTACCTCGACGGTTACTGTGGATTCTATCAGATTCCCATACATCCAGATGATCAAGAAAAAACGACTTTCACCTATCCTTTCGGGATGTATGCTTTTAAAAGAATGCCATTTGGTCTTTGTAATGCCCCCGCAACTTTCCAACGTTGCATGGCTGCAATCTTCGCGGGGCTTACTGAAACTGTTATGGAAGTCTTTATGGATGATTTCTCTGTATATGGAGACTCATTCGATTCTTGTCTCAAGCATCTCTCTATGGTTCTCAAACGTTGTGAAGAAGCACATCTGGTGCTAAATTGGGAGAAATGCCACTTTATGGTTAGGGAAGGCATTGTCCTGGGCCATAGGGTTAGCAAAAGAGGAATTGAAGTTGATAAAGCCAAGATTGAAGTGATATCCAAATTGGCTATCCCCACGAATGTGAAAGAAGTTCGCGCTTTCCTTGGTCACGCTGGATTCTATAGAAGGTTTATACGAGATTTTTCCAAGATAACAAAGCCGATGACCAATCTACTTTTAAAAGATGCTGATTTTAATTTCAATGAAGAATGTGTCAAAAGTTTTGATACACTTAAGAAAACCCTTACAACTACCCCCATCATTAGATCTCCCGATTGGGACCACCCCTTTGAAATTATGTGTGATGCCATAGATTATGCGGTGGGTGCCGTCTTAGGGCAGTACATAGAGAAGAAACATTATGTGATCTATTATGCGTCGAAAACCCTCGACGAAGCTCAAAGGAATTACGCTACTACCGAGAAGGAACTTCTGGTAGTCATCTATGCCTTCGATAAATTCAGATCCTACCTTATTAGTTCAAAGGTCATCGTTTACACAGACCATGCTGCTATCCGTTATCTTATGGCAAAGAAGGATGCTAAGCCAAGGCTGATCAGATGGATACTCCTTCTACAAGAATTTGACCTAGAAATAAGAGATAAAAAGGGACGGAGAATGTCGTGGCAGATCACCTCAGTCGCATCCACACTCTGGATGCTGAAGGGATTTCGATAAATGAATCCCTACCAAATGATCAACTTATGAGGGTCTCAAGATTCGAACCATGGTATTCCGACTTCGTAAACTACCTTTCCGCCGGAGTCATCCATCCCCAATACACCGGGAACACTCTGAAGAAATTTATGCATGATGTGAAGCATTACTATTGGGATGAACCATATATTTTTAAACTCTGCGCAGATGGATTGTATAGACGTTGCGTCGCCGAAGAAGAAGCCCATTCTATTTTAGAACAATGCCACTCAGGACCTGTAGGCGGCCACATGAGCTCAAAGAAGACAACTTTAAAAGTTTTGCAATATGGTTTCTTCTGGCTGACTTTATCCAAAGATTCCTACGATATTGTCCAATCCTGTGATAAATGTCAAAGGGCCGGCAATATAACCAAGAGAGACGAAATGCCACTAAATCTATGGCAAGAAGTCGAGATATTTGACGTTTGGGGAGTGGATTATATGGGTCCATTCCCATCTTCCAATGGATTCTCATATATCTTAGTGGCAGTGGACTACGTTTCAAAATGGGTCGAAGCTATCCCAACCGTCACTAGTGATTCAAAACCCATCATCAAATTATTCAAAGATATCATCTTCCCACGGTTTGGAGTACCGCGAATCGTGATTTCTGACGGAGGCTCCCATTTCATTGAAAGAAGATTTGAAGCTTTATTAAGAAAATATGGTGTCTCACACAAAATAGCTTCACCATACCATCCACGAACAAGTGGACAAGTAGAGGTATCCAACCATCAACTTAAGTCTATTCTTGAAAAAGCTGTCGGACGCAATCGAAAAGACTGGTCAACAAAAATCAACGATGCCTTATGGGCCTACCGGACCGCTTATAAGACTCCCCTTGGGACTACACCTTTTCGATTGATATATGGAAAGGGTTGCCACCTGCCAGTCGAACTAGAACATTAGGCATGGTGGGCAATTAAACAAATAAACTTCGATACGAAACAAGCGGGTCAAACCAGAATTCTGCAACTCCATGAGCTGGATGAACTCAGAATGTCAGCCTATGAGAATGCACGAATCTACAAAGAACGTACAAAACTCTGGTATGATGGACATCTGAAATGAAAAGACATACGAGTAGGAGACCAAGTTCTAGTTTTCAATTCCAGATTAAAATTGTTCCCAGGGAAACTCCGCTCACGTTGGTGTGGACCTTACATCGTCAAAAGCATCTCTCCTCATGGTGCTTTCTGTTTATGGAGTGACAAGTCTGGTGAATTTATAGCAAATGGTCACCGCTTGAAAAAATACTTCACATCAACTGATAAAGGCACCGAAATAATGTTGGAATTCAACAATCCAAAGGATCCACCATAATACTGAAGAACTCTGTCGAGCCATCGACATAAAACAAAGGCGCTCGTCGGGAGGCAACCCGATCAATAAATCTGTTTTACTTCCCCTTTCCAAATTTTGCTTTTACCTCATAGTTAACTTTTCCTTAAATAAAATTTGCTTTATGAGATAGTTTTCTTTCATAACACGAGATCAGAGTGGTGCTGATCAAGAATGAAATCATTCTCGACAGTCATACCTGGTGTTACCTTTCCCCTCCACCTTGAATTTAGGGTTTGCTCGAGGACGAGCAAATCTCTAAGTTCAGGGTGGAGGGTGGGTGGTACGTACTCCATGAAAACACTAGAGGGGGGGTGAATAGATTTTTTAAATATTTTAACAATTATTTAACTCAAAACAACCACAATTGAAAATGGAAGAAGGAGACAGGTATTTAGAGTGGTTCCAACTTTAGCAAATACTAAAGTTGTCAGTCCACTACCCAGTTGCTTACCCAACCGGGATTTTGAAAGTATTAATTTTATTACCTTCACAAGGATTTACACAAAATACAATACTTTCTTTACACCCCTTGAGCAGCCATCACTTGAAGTAGATGCACCAACTTGAGGTAGCCTTCTTGAAGTAACTCCAAGCTCCCCCTTGAAGTAGCCTTCCTCTCTAGAAGTAACCTCCCGTTGCACCAGCCTTCTTGAAGTAGCTCAAGGTCCCCTTCTTCACCAAGAAGATCTTCAACCTCTCCAATCCGCAGCCTCCAACCTAGGAGTAGCAAGGAGAGTACAAACAACAATAGAGAACAAGAAAGAAAATAGAAATTACAACTTATCCTTTTGTAGCACAAGGCTTGATTTGCCTAGATCAAGCGTGTAGATCTCCTAACCAAAGTGTATGGAAATGTAATTGCAGTGGATAGGAGATGCTGGCCTATAGGAAACGAATTTTGAGCTGAGAGAAGAAGTAGCCAATTGTCACTATGCTCAATTTCTCATAAACAGGTTGCACAAAGTCAATGTATGGTCAAAGATTGCTCAAGTGTAAAAGAAAGTGTATTTAGGTGTCCTAAGGCATGTCCTATTTATAGGAATGTCCTACAAGTGCTTAAGGACGTTCTAGACACCTTCTAGGGGTTTCTAAGTGCTTAACTAGCCGTTAGGTACAAGTTTGTTGCTTTAGTAACGGATAATTAATTAATTCTGCAGTTGCTGTCAGAGACCATCTCGGTCGAGAAATAGTCGACCGAGACTCCTACTCGGTCGACGTTTTGTCGACCGACAGGCTCTCTAGATCAAGTGTATGCAACGTTTATCTCCAACTGCCAACCACCTTGTCAGCTGTGTCTAATGACTACTTGGGTCTTTCTCGGTCGAGAAGATTGTCGACCGAGAGTGTCTCGGTCGAGGAGTTAGTCGACCGAGATTGACCCTGTTTCAAATTTTCAATTAAAGCACTAAGTGTGTGTATGAGTGTGTATATGTGACACTTATTTAAAGGGGATGACCTATCTAAATGTGATGTTTATCTAGGGAGAATCTAACACTTGATTTACATGAAATCTAAGTACTTGTACATTATATATTTGTACAAGTTTTTACAAAGTGATTACATTTCATGAAAATATAAATATGTAAGCATATGGATTTCCCTAATTGCTTTGTCATCCACCTTATTCCTACAACACTCAAGTAGCACGTTATATTAACAAGAATGAAATGTTTGTCATTATCAAAACAAAGGGATTTACAAATGTCCATTTAGCCAACAATCTCCCCCTTTTTGAAGATGACAAACATTTCCTAAATATAAAATAAGAAAGTATAAAAGCATGTGAGTTTCATACCTAAAGATTACCTTTGTAAATTTCTTCTCTTGTTTATAAAATGTGTGCTTATTATTCCCCATGAATTATGGAACATGAAATCCAATCCTTTAGGGAATATAGCAACTTTCAATGTAAAGCCAAGAGTTTATGAAACTCATTGATTGAGTTTTGCACAAATACTAAGTTTTATATTTATTTCTCCCCCTTTGTCATTTCAAAAAGATATCCGTTTAAGAATAAAACTCCCCCTTAATTAGATGTCCCAAAAAATGTCCATTAAAAGCCAAAATGATGTAAGTAAAAGTTATTTTTAAGAAGCACAAATATCAAAGAAAACATCTTCCAAAGGAGTGATAAGCAATTGCTTCCTAATTTTGTTAAATTGGTCTAGTGGAAGCAGTTTTGTAAAAATATCAGCCAATTGATCTTCCGTATCAACATGATGAAGGGAAACATGATTCTTGGAGATATGATCCCTTAAAAAGTGATGACGGATTTCAATATGTTTAGCTCGGCTGTGTAAAATAGGATTATGCGCTAAGTTTATAGCGCTCGTGTTGTCACAAAAGATAGGCGTAGATGAAAGAGTAAAACCATAATCATTTAACACTTGTTGCATATAAAGCACTTGAGCACAACAAGATCCGGCTGCCATATATTCAACTTCAGTTGTAGAGAGGGCAACTGTGTTTTGTTTCTTGCTAAACCAAGATACTAAAGCTCTCCCTAACAGGAAACAACCACCACTAGTGCTCTTGCGATCAAGTCGACAACCAGCATAATCCGCATCAGTATAAGCTTTAAAATCCAAGGATTGTCCTTTTGGATACCATAAACCAAAACATGTAGTGCCGGCTAAGTATCGAAGAATTCGTTTAACTATTTGAAAATGAGAGTGCATAGGTTGTGATTGAAATCGAGCACAAAGACCAATAGAAAACATGATGTCCGGTCGAGAAGCAGTTAAGTAAAGCAAACTACCAATCATGGCTCTATATAAGGAATCATCAATTGGTTCCCCATTTTCATCCTTATCAATTTTTATAGAAGTGGCCATAGGAGTAGTAGCATGTTTGCACTGATCCATCCCAAAACGTTTTAAGAGTTCTTTAGTATATTTTTCTTGGCTTATAAAATTCCGGCAGGCGTTTGTTTAATTTGGAAACCAAGAAAGAAAGTTCGTTCACCCATGAGGCTCATTTCAAATTCTTTTTGCATTATGTCACTGAATTGTGTGCACAACGATTCATTAGAAGCTCCAAAAATAATGTCATCAACATATATTTGCACAACTAGGAAATCAGATGTATATGTTTTGAAAAATAAAGTAGAATCGGAATTTCCAATAGAAAAACCATTATAAAAAAGATATGTCTTGAGCCTTTCATACCAGTTCCTAGGTGCTTGTTTTAAACCATAAAGTGCTTTCTTAAGTTTATAAACATAGTCACCTTTTTCCAGTATTTCAAAACCGGGTGGTTGGGCAACATATACTTCTTCTTGAATGATTCTGTTTAGAAATGCACTTTTTACATCCATTTGGTAGAGTTTGATGTTTTTATGTGCAGCAATAGCTAGTAACATTCTTATAGATTCAAGTCTAGCTACTGGTGCATACGTTTCATCAAAATCTATTCCTTCTTGTTGATTATATCCTTGTGCTACTAACCGAGCTTTATTCCTTATTACTTCTCCTGCCTCATTTAGTTTATTCCTAAAAACCCATTTAGTTCCAATGATGGTTTTATCTTGTGGTTTAGGAACTAAATCCCATACATCATTTTTAGTGAATTGGTTTAGTTCTTCTTGCATTGCTATTATCCAATAATCATCTTTAAGAGCTTCAGATATCTTCTTAGGTTCAATGATAGAAACAAAGGCCATGTTTGCAACATCTTTAAAGGAAGACTGAGTTTTTACTTTATCATTTGGATTTCCAATAATTAATTCTTGAGGATGATCCTTAATAAGTCTAGGTATAGGTTGTGTTTCAGCTTGGTTATTGTTTGTAGTATCTTTCTCACTGTCATTTGGTATGTTTAGGTTTTCGAATTGATTAGTAAGATCAATTATTTCTAGATTTTCTGATGTGGACTCTTCATGAAAAGAGACATGAATAGATTCCTCAACTTTTCTAGAGATAGTGTTATAGACTCTAAATGCTTTGCTAGAGGTAGAATATCCCAAAAAGAATGCTTTGTGTGATTTAGAATCAAACTTATCTCTATCATCTTTGGTATTTAAGATATAACATGTAGATCCAAAGGTATGAAAATAGTCAACTCTAGGTTTCTTAGAATGTATTATTTCATACGGAGTTTTCTTCAAATGAGAGTGAATGGTTACTCTATTTAACACATAGCATACAGTGTTTACAGCTTCAGCCCAAAAGGTTTTGGGCGTGTTATGTTCGAGCATCATAGTTCTAGCCATTTCTTGTAGTGATCGATTTTTCCTTTCAACTATACCATTTTGTTGTGGAGTGCGTGGAGCAGAAAAATTGTGAGTGTACCCTTGAGATGTGCAAAATTCTTCAAATACTTGATTTTCAAATTCTCCACCATGATCACTTCTAATGGTACATATTTTGCTTTGTAATAGATTTTCAATCATAGAGAAAATTTTTATAAAAGCATGAATAGTATCATCTTTGGTTGCAATAAAATGTACCCATGTATATCTATTATAATCATCAACATTAACAAAACAATATCTTTTGCCACCGATAGATTGTGTCCTCATAGGTCCAAATAAATCCATGTGAATTAATTCTAAAGATCTACTGGTGCTAAGTTCATGTTTTGGTTTAAAAGAGGTTTTTGTTTGTTTTCCCAATGTACATGGTTCACAATTTTCAACTTGATCAAAGGATAAAGTAGGCAAGCCGCGAACAAGATCATATTTCACTAACTTTTTGATAACATGTGAACTAGCATGTCCTAGCTTTTTATGCCATAATTGTAAAGTATTTTCATTTGCAAGCAAGCATTTTCCTACTACAGATTTCATAGAGTTAGGTCTAAGGATATAAAGATTTCCAACTCTTTTTCCTTCATAGACAACATTTGTAGTGTTTTCTATTAATAATTTATAGTAGGTTTTGTTAAATAAAACATCATAACCACTATCACATAATTGACTTACACTTATTAAGTTATGATGCAAACCATCAACAAGTAGAACATTCTTTATTTCGAGGTTTGTACCAATGTTACCTATTCCAACAATTTTACCTTTAACGTTATCTCCAAAAGTGACCGTTCCACTCTTCTTTTCTTCAAAGGTTTGAAATGCATCCTTGTTTCCGGTCATGTGTTTGGAACATCCACTGTCAACCACCCAATCCTGCATTAGAATGTAGGTTTTGGTACCCATGTGATGGTCCGATATGGTTAGAAGCATTTAAGTAGAGACTGTATAAAACTTCTGATTCAGAACTTCAGTCGGTCGACAATTGTTCGACCGACATCTTTCTCGGTCGACTAATCGTCGATCGAGAAGATTGCTATATTGCAAATTAAAGACAGAAATTCATCCGGTTGACTAATTTTCGACCGAAATAGTTGCTGTTTGATTTTGATTTGTCACAGGCATCTGGTCGGTCGACAAAAGTTCGATCGATTATATTTTCGGTCGACAATACTTCGACCGACTAAGTTTCTATTTCTATACAGTAGTTCAGAAAGTTATTACAATACATAAAACCTTTTATTAAGTTGAGATAATACAATATGAATTGCAAAATTAAGCATTTGATCATATCTCAACTGAATTGCATGCTACTCTACTAAGTTTGGGATTTTGGGACCCAAACTAAGTAGGAATCCTTGGTCTTATACGGGCATGAAAATGAATAATGTCCAAGACGTAGACAAAAATGACAAGTAATAGAGTCAACTTCATTTCTCTTTCTAGGAATTGTGTTCTTAGGTACAAACATAGTCCGAGTTCTTTTGGGTTGATTTTTCTTTGGATCATATCCCAAACCTTTTCTTCCATTGAAACTAGAGGAGGCTTTTAGGATGTTGTCAAGGATATCTTTTCTTCTTAACTCATGTAGGTTTCTTTGTAGCTTAGCAATATCATCTATCTTCTTGTGTAAATCTTTTCTGGCTTGATCTAAATCAAATAATAGGGAGTCTCTTTCTTTTACAACATTGTCATAGTCTAGATGGTTACACAAAATTTGTTGAGTCTGAAAATCATTTAGTTTAGCTAACAATTCAGTCTTTTCTTGAGAGAGAAGATCAACATTTGTTTCTAGAGTGAGTAGCTTGTTAGTGCAATCATTTAAAGATGTTTTTAAAGACAAATTTTCAAGATCAATGTTGTTCTTTTCAGAAGAGAGATCATTTAATTTAGCATATAGCTCATCATTTGTTTTGATAACCTTCTTTAGTTTCTTCTTGACATCAACATATTTATCATGAGTTTCTTGTAAACTAGTAATTAACTCTTCTTTAGGAAGATCAAGTAGGCTTACCTCTTGAGAGTCTTCATCATCTTCTCTTGCCATTAGACATTCCACATTTTCTTCTCCGCTTTCACTTTCACTTGACTCGTCCCATGCAGCTTTATAGGCTTTTTCTCCT
The DNA here is from genome assembly GCA_963693085.1 of Alisma plantago-aquatica. NCBI lineage: Eukaryota > Viridiplantae > Streptophyta > Magnoliopsida > Alismatales > Alismataceae > Alisma > Alisma plantago-aquatica. The sequence continues at coordinate 700,687,713 of OY856411.1, forward strand.
CTCTTCTTGTGTGAGCTTTTCTTTCCTTTCTTTGCTTTAGGACATTCATTTTTGAAACGTCCTTTCTTTCCACACTCAAAGCACCTAGGAGGAGAAGAAGAAGAACTAGAAATTTTGTTAGATTTAAATCTTCTATATTTCTTACCATTGACAATCAATGCTTCTTCTCCTTCTTCTTCACTTGACTCCTCACTTTTTGGTGTGATTATTTTTGAATCTTTTAGAGCCACATCCTTCTTCTTTCCTTGCTGAAGTTCACGTTCTCTTCTTTCTTCCTCTTCTAGGGTTGCTTCATGAGCTTCTAGATCGCCAATGAGTTGTTCCATTTTCAGCCTAGTGAGGTCATTAGCTTCTTCAATGGCTGTCACCTTTGGCTTGTATTTAGGAGGAAGTGATCGAAGGATTTTTGATACCTGATCTTCTTCAAGAACAGTTTTTCCTAGGGCATTTAAACCATTAACAATAGAAGAGAATTTTGCAAACATTTCACTAATAGATTCATTTGGATCCATACGGAAGTGTTCAAACTTTTGTTTAAGCATGCTAATCTTAGAATTCTTGACTTGAACTGTACCTTCATAAGTTATGGACAGTCTATGCCAGATGTCATAGGCTGTGTCACAATTTGATATCCTATTAAATTCTCCTACAGAAATTGAACAATATAAAATGCTTACAGCTTTGGCATTCATTTGAGCCAACTTTACCGTGTTTGCATCCCACTCTGCATATTGTGTTTGAGGAAGCTCGTATGGGGTTGACACCATCCTCCATAAGTCCCAATTGATGCCTTGGAAGTAGAACTGCATCCTTCTCTTCCAATATGTGTAGTTTGTTCCATCAAATGCCGGAGGTCTAGCAACAAGTGTTCCTTCAAGGTTAAGGTTGTTAAGCACCCCGTCACCTATTCTTCAAGACCTTGTTAAGGTTCCTTGAAGCCTGCTCTGATACCAATTGAAAAACACTAGGGGGGGTGAATAGAGTTTTTAAATATTTTAACACTTATTTAACTCAAAACAACCACAATTGAAAATGGAAGAAGGAGACAGGTGTTTAGAGTGGTTCCAACTTTAGCAAATACTAAAGTTGTCAGTCCACTACCCGGTTGCTTACCCAACTGGGATTTTGAAAGTATTAATTTTATTACCTTCACAAGGATTTACACAAAATACAATACTTTCTTTACACCCCTTGAGCAACCTTCACTTGAAGTAGATGCACCAACTTGAGGTAGCCTTCTTGAAGTAACTCCAAGCTCCCCCTTGAAGTAGCCTTCCTCTCTAGAAGTAACCTCCCGTTGCACCAACCTTCTTGAAGTAGCTCAAGGTCCCCTTCTTCACCAAGAAGATCTTCAACCTCTCCAATCCGCAACCTCCAACCTAGGAGTAGCAAGGAGAGTACAAACAACAATAGAGAACAAGAAAGAAAATAGAAATTACAACTTATCCTTTTGTAGCACAAGGCTTGATTTGCCTAGATCAAGCGTGTAGATCTCCTAACCAAAGTGTATGGAAATGTAATTGCAGTGGATAGGAGATGCTGGCCTATAGGACATGAATTTTGAGCTGAGAGAAGAAGTAGCCAATTGTCACTATGCTCAATTTCTCATAAACAAGTTGCACAAAGTCAATGTATGCTCAAAGATTGCTCAAGTGTAAAAGCAAGTGTATTTAGGTGTCCTAAGGCATGTCCTATTTATAGGAATGTCCTACAAGTGCTTAAGGACGTTCTAGACACCTTCTAGGGGTTTCTAAGTGCTTAACTAGCCGTTAGGTACAAGTTTGTTGCTTTAGTAACGGCTAATTAATTAATTCTGCAGTTGCTGTCAGAGACCATCTCGATCGAGAAATAGTCGACTGAGACTCCTACTCGGTCGACGTTTTGTCGACCGACAGGCTCTCTGGATCAAGTGTATGCAACGTTTATCTCCAACTGCCAACCACCTTGTCAGCTGTGTCTAACGGCTACTTGGGTCTTTCTCGGTCGAGAAGATTGTCGACCGATAGTGTCTCGGTCGAGGAGTTAGTCGACCGAGATTGACCTTGTTTCAATTTTTCAATTAAAGCACTAAGTGTGTGTATGAGTGTGTATGTGTGACACTTATTTGTAGGGGATGACCTATCTAAATGTGACGTTTAGCTAGGGAGAATCTAACGCTTGATTTACATGAAATCTAAGTACTTGTACATTATATATTTGTACAAGTTTTTACAAAGTGATTACATTTCATGAAAATATAAATATGTAAGCATATGGATTTCCCTAATTGCTTTGTCATGCACCTTATTCCTGCAACACTCAAGTAGCACGTTAGATTAACAAGAATGAAATGTTTGTCATTATCAAAACAAAGGGATTTACAAATGTCCATTTAGCCAACAATCTCCCCCTTTTGAAGATGACAAACATTTCCTAAATATAAAATAAGAAAGTATAAAAGCATGTGAGTTTCATACCTGAAGATTACCTTTGTAAATTTCTTCTCTTGTTTATAAAATGTGTGCTTATTATTCCCCATGAATTATGGAACATGAAATCCAATCCTTTAGGGAATATAGCAACTTTCCATGTAAAGCCAAGAGTTTATGAAACTCATTGATTGAGTTTTGCACAAATACTAAGTTTTATATTTATTTCTCCCCCTTTGTCATTTCAAAAAGATATCCGTTTAAAAATAAAACTCCCCCTTAATTAGATGTCCCAAAAAATGTCCATTAAAAGCCAAAATGATGTAAGTAAAAGTTATTTTTAAGAAGCACAAATATCAAAGAAAACATCTTCCAAAGGAGTGATAAGCAATTGCTTCCTAATTTTGTTAAATTGGTCTAGTGGAAGCGGTTTTGTAAAAATATCAGCCAATTGATCTTCCGTATCAACATGATGAAGGGAAACATGATTCTTGGAGATATGATCCCTTAAAAAGTGATGACGGATTTCAATATGTTCTTTTGTTGAACTTTCCATGGCAATGTATATAACTCTTCATTTTGTCGTTTATCGTTAAGCTTGTGGGTTGGTTATGTGCTTGTTTTCATCTTTGTGCTCCCTATGTTGCGATAACTTCAATGCATGGGTTTGAACGCCGTTTAGCGAGTTTGACTCCCCGACTAGAAATAGAAAGGGATTCCTTGAGGTAGTAAGTGTATGATCCGTGAGGGGGCGAGCCATCTAGCCTTCGGTGACGCTTCTGTGCGCCTAACACCTGTATAGGGGGTTCACAACCTTAGTTGGATTTTGTATCATCTTGCTAAACGTCGATGTTTCATTGCATGTCACCCTCCTGCTTGTTTATCGGTTAACGCGGCTGACTCCCAAACTAGAAATAGGAAGGGATTTCACCGAGGTAGTAAGTGTATGATCCGCGAGGGGACGAGCCATCTAGCCTTCGGTGACGCTTCTGTGCACCTAACGCCCGTATGGGGGGTTCACAACCTCTGTGAATTTCTGTATCTTCAGGGCCGTAAGACATGTGATCCAGATGGCGACGAGAAATATACTGCCTATGGTGATGCTTACGCTGACCTAACGCCCGTATGGGGGGTTCTGCAGCAGCTCTACTTGAAGTGTTATATCTTGCCTGGATTGTTTGTAAAGGAGTATGTTTGTGTGTGTAGCGGTGGTCAAACCCGGTACCATCCCAGCGATTCCATATCTTTGATCCGAACCTATCTTTAATTCAGCTTTTACTTTCCTGCGATTAGTTTAAACAACCCAAATCACCCTTTTGTTCTAAATATTAGTTTTACTTGAGCTAGATCTAACTGACAAGGATTCTTAAAAACGTTGTCCTTTGGGTTTGATCCTCAACTATACTGCGATAAGACCCGTCTGCTTGCGGGTGGTATTGTTGCACTTGGTTTTGGTAAAAGCTCGGGGATTTCAGCCCCAGGTGAATTTGTTAGTGCATTCAAAAACCACATCAATAACAACATTGGGAAATGAGTTAGATCGACAAAGAATAAAAAAATCTTTCCAATGAATATTTTCCATCATTTTCTGAGGTCATATGAAAAAATTATGAATTTTTCATTATCAACCAATCAGAAAATTAGAAACTATGATGTGACATTAATAATATCAGGAAAATGAGATGATGTAAATAAATTACGTAAGTACCAAATAATGATAGGCACACATGACACAATAGTCAAAGGCATGGGGTCCAACTCATCATTTCTACATATAAAATAACTCATGGCTGATAAATCAAAATGCTCGTGAAATATCCATAATACCCTTGTGAACAAGATCATTTGATCGACGTTACGGGGACACTGATGTCATTTAGGAACCTAGTTTGTTCCTATTCACGTCATGGCGAGGTACCTTGCCTGGAGCCTGAAGCCTTGATCAATGCTAAAAGACACAACTAATCCTGGGCAATCAGGGTTCCCATCAACCTACTCTAATCAGGATGAAGCCAAGGACCCTAGGCATAGTTCGGGAGGTGCACTACTACACAAGGGTAGATTCGACAATTAAACAATGTGATCTCTTGTTTTTATTGTATGTTAATCTTGGTGGATGTGACCACAGAACGCAAGATTCAGAACAACCAACCATTGACATGGGGATTTGGATGAGACCTAAAAAAAAATCCTATTAGGATGATAGAACTAGGATCCGTGAATGCCATGATGAATTGATTCACGAGGAGTTTATCTTTTGTGATTCATTTCTGAATGTTTTACATTCCTTCTTCTATCTCTCTTGTCATATGATTTCTTCAATCTTGTTTTCACATTGTCTATGGTGGTGAAATTCCTAAGCCTAGATATCTCTTTCCTTTGATTCAACCCATTTCTTTAATCGCTTATTTTCAATCATCTCCTTTTGTTCCTTACAATTTACTCCATGCTCTAGATAAATCTTCTCTTTTTGTTCTAACCATAGCTCTTTTTCTCTTTCCTTAGTGTAACTTTTAATAATTCTTCCTAGCATAACTTTTATTTCCTTGCAAATTTTAATTTATTGTTCTAGTGTAATCAACAAACCATCAAACTCCGCAATTTACTTTCTGCATCTTTTTGTTCAAAAGTGTTGTGTAGAAATTTAAGTCTTAAAAACATTGTCTATGGATTGACCCTTTCTATACTAATAAATCACCTTAACTTGTTATTTTGAGGTTAAAAAGGTTAAAGTCAGGATTAACCACCTAGTTTTTTTTTGTGAAATGACACACATCAAAATGGCACCATTTTCGGGGACAAAATATTGTTTTTGAACCCCATATTTTTTTTGAAAAGAACTTTTTGTCTTTTTCTTATGCCTTTCAAGCACCATTGTGGAAGTGCTAACTCCTTTGTCTGCTGAGTTTCCATTCTAGCATTACTTTTTTCTGTAACTACTTATATATCTATCATTATAACTGTACATGCGACGCCCGATGAAGGCCAATTCTGCGTCGCCAATTTTTGACCCTGAGATAGAGCAAACCTTCCACCACAAAATTGAACAAGCAATCTTAGGATGGATCAGGAAGAAGTAAATCGCATAGTTGTGTAGGCCCTTGCTAGCAAATAAGAGGCCTTTGTAGTCAAACAAGAGGCCTTGTGAGAGGATTTTAGGGTTGAACGAGCAACCCTACAAGAGGATTTATTGGATGGACAAGCGGCCAGAGATGCCACCCTCCATGAAGATGAGAAGCAAAAAAACTAAAGGACTTCTCAATCCTAAAAGCCACCTACACTCAACATCTTGTTATGCAGCCTGATATTACTACCCCACAGTTCGAGATCTGTAGTTAATGAATCACTATGTTGTAAACCAATCCTTTCTCTGGCAACAAGGGTGAAAGTAGACAAGACCACCTACAAAAGTTCTCCGGTCTATCTTCTTTAACTAAGATCCATGGTGAGTCTGAGGATGCCATCTGACTCCGACTCTTCAAGTATTCCCTTACTAGTCAAGGCAATAGTTGGTACAATGCTTTGGAAGGAAACAAATGAATCACCACTTGGGATGTGCTTCAAACCAAATTTTCGGAGAAATTTTATCCCCCTTCCCTCACCTATAAAATTTAGGGTTAAATCACTATGTTTTCTAAGGTCCCAGGTGAAACCCCAGGGGAGGCTTGGGAAAGGTTTAAAGAACTCCTCCATAGATGTCCACACCATGACATTTCCCAATCCCAGTTAATTGAAATATTTTATAGCGGTGTCGACAATGACACTAAGAAATTTCTTTATTCCTCATATGGAGGAAATTTCAAGTTCTAGTACCTAGAAAGCACTTGGGGGTTGTCAAGAGAACTTTTGAAACTCAAGCCTCCAAGGAATAGGTGGGGTCCTTAAGGTGGCTAAGACTAAGGAGAACCCTGACATTTAAAACATCACCAAAAGACTTAAGCTTATCACCTTGAAGCAAGATGGTCTAGAATCATCTTTCAATGCCTATGAGAGGAGAGAGAAACCCCACCAACTAAAATCTACATACTCTCTCCATGGAATTTTCCAAGGGTATGATCACTCTACCCTACATTGTCAATATTTCTACAATGCACACATGCAGCCTGAAGTTGGACAACAAATGGAGGACCTCAACTCCACTCATAGCATTTTGGGTCAAGCATATTACAACCCAAATCAAACCCTAAATCACCCTAGATTCCAATATAGGAACCTCTCAGGTGTGAAAAATGCTTCACAACTTCCTCCTAAACAAAGAACCCCTCATCCCCAAGCAAATAACTATCCACCACCAGGGTTACCACCCAACAACAATCAAAGAAATTTTGTGAATAAAGGGAACTACATAGATAACTTCCAAAACCGTGGGCCATACTAGGGGCAATAATACCAAGATCTAAACCTATCACCACCCAAAATGCAATAGAATGCACCAACTATTCCCTATGATAGTGAGAGGATAGCCACCCTATAATGATTCATCATCAGCCAACAAGCCCACCAAAGAGAAACGGATGCTTAATTATTCCAACTCATTGCCCAACAGAAACCCCTTGTCAGCATCTTTGACCAAAAAATAACCCAAAACATCCTGAACAACTCAAGGTTGTCTCCACCCATTTGGGTAAGGCTCATGCCCCTCCCCCTCTGGTAGAGAAAACACCTATTTTACCCTTGGATTTTGAAGATGAAGACATGATGGTTGTTGAAACTCCACCTTCACCAGAACCTACCATTCCTACTCAGGTAGTCCCACAAGTGGAGGTTGACGAGCCTAAAATCCCTATCTACAAGCCCTATCCACCATATCAGACCCACCTAAAGTCAACTAAGCTATATTCTTGTTTCGTGAAGTTTAGGGAGGCCATGAAAAACTGCATGTAGACATTCCTTTTTTGGATGTTCTGGTGGACATGCCTACCCGGTCTAAGTATATGAAATCACTTTTGTCTAGGAAGTATGCTACTGAATATTATGAGATATTAATGCCTCCTAGAACCACTTCAAATATTATTTAGAACAAAATTCCTAAGAAAAGGAAAGACTATAGTTCCTTTGGGATCTGGTGTTACCTAGGTGATAATGTTTGCAGGAAAGGCCTTGTAGATTTAGGTGCCAATATCTCTATCATGCCTTATAGTCTTTGTAGGAGACTAGGATTTGCTGACATGTTTCCCACTGCCTTGACTATCCAGTTGGCAGATGCATCCCTAATGAAGCCAATGGGTATAATTGAAGATATACTTGTAAGGATTGGGAAAGATGCTTATGTTCCGTGTGACTTTGTAATCATGGACATAAAGGAAGATTTACACTACCCCCTCATTTTCACTGTCCCTTTTTGGCCTCTGCATGGGCCTTGATTGATGTTGAGTCTGGAACCATCTTTCTACGCCTTGGAAAACAAACCCTGCAGTTTAGGGTGTTCAAAAGTATGCAAGGAACAAGTCTCCAGGAAGCGGTTCATCTTCTTGATTGTGTTGAGAAGATCCATGGGTTAAGAAAAGAATGGTACCTAGTTGAGGATCCCTTTTAGACCACCCTCATGGCCCCAATTCAATGTGGCTTTGTCGATGAGGAAGTGGAACAATATAGAGCTCATTTAGACACCTTTGAGGAGACCCATGATGAAGAATTTGAGGACCTCAAAATGATCTCTCTTATGGATGAAAAGCCTAAACCCCCCAAGGCACCCAAGATGAAACCCTTCTAAGAGTGGATTTAAATATGTTTTCCTTGTTGAGCCACAAATATGCTCTATCATCATTAACTCTAATTTTACCTATGAATAGGAAAGAAAGCTCATGATTGAGCTTAGAAAAAGGAGAACTGACCTGAGGTATAAAATGACCAACCTAACAGGGATTAACCAAACCATTTGCATGCACAAAATTCATAAAATATAAGAGTATAAACCATCCAGGGACCCTGAGTGGAAATAAATCTCAACATGAAAGAGGTTTTCCGCCTAGAGGTTATCAAGGTTTTGACTACATGAATCATCTTCCCCATCTCCAACTCTCCCTGGGTTAGTCCTGTTCAAGTTTTCCCTAAGAAAAGAGGAACAAATATTATGAAAAATGATCAAAATGAGCTCATTCCCACCCATACCTTGATAGAGTGGAGGATGTGCATTGATTATAGGAAACTAAATAAGGCAACTAGGAAATATCACTCCCCCTTCCCTTTTTGGATCAAGTACTAGAACGCCTCACACATCAACAATATTTATGTCATCTTGATGGTTATTTAGGTTTTTATTCGATTCCCATCCATCTTGATGACCAGTAGAGATGACATTCATTTTCTTCTTTGGCACTTATTCATTTAGAAGAATGTCTTTTGGGTTGTGCAATGCCCCAACCACTTTGCAACAGTGCATGTCTACTATATTTGTTGGGTTGACTGAGACTGTAATGGAGGTGTTCATGGACGATTTCTCTATTCATGGAGAAAGCTTTGACTCTTGCCTCATACATTTATTTCTTGTTCTAGAAAAGTGTGAGGAAGCATAATTGATTCTAAATTGTAAAAAATGTCACTTTATGGTGGCAAAAGGAATATTATGAGGACATAGAGTTAGCAACTGTGGCATAGAAGTTGATAGAGCCAAGATCGATATCATTCCACCCCTTCTTCTATCAAGGACATTCATGCCTTCCTTGGGCATGTCGGATTTTACAGGCGATTCATTTGTGACTTTTCAAAAATTTCCAAACCCCTAACTAACCTCCTTCAAAAAGACACCCCTTAGTTTTTGATAAATCTTGCATGGCTAGTTTTTTGTGTTTGAAAGATGCCCTCACTTCTACCCCTATCATTTGATCCCTTGATTGGTCCTTGACTTTAGAATTGATGTGTGATGATAGGGATTTTGTTGTGTGTGATATTCATGGATAGTGTGTTAATATAAAGCACCATGTGATTTACTATGTGCCCAAAACTATAATCGATGCCCAACATAATTACACCACCATAGAGAAAGAAATGTTAGCCATAGTTTATGCCTTTGACAAGTTCCACTCTTACTTGGTAGTGTCCAAAATGGTTGTTTACACAGACCATGCGACCATTATATGATGACCAAAAGGGATGCCAAACCTCATTTTCTTCATTGGATCCTTTTACTTCAGGAGTTTGATTTGGAAATCCTTGACAAGAAAGGTTGCGAGAATGTAGTTTTTGACCATATTAGATGCCTTATCCTTTTTTAGGATGATGGTATTCCCATAAATGATTATCTTCCTGATGATAAGTTTCACAAAATGGAATCCCAATATCCTTGCTTTGCAAATTATGTCAATTATCTTGATGCAGACATCCTACATCCTGAATACAAATGACACACTAATGAAAAAAAATTACATGATGTCAAGAAGTATTATTGGGACGATCCTTATCTCTTTAGATTGTGTTCATATGGTCTCTACCATAGGTGTGTTACTAAATTATAGGCTCATGACATACTCCAGCAATGTCACTCTGGCTCCACCAGAGGAGGGCACATGAGTTCTCAAAAAACTGCTAGAAAATTTCTTCAATCTAGTTTTCTCTAGCCTGCCTTATTCAAGGATGCTTATGAATTTGTCCTAACTTGTGATCAATGACAAAGGTTTGGGAACATTTCTAATAGATACCAGATGACCATGAACTCTCAAAAAGAGATAGAGATCTTTGACATTTGGGGAGTGGATTATATGGGACCCTTTCCTTCCTCTTGTGGGTACAAATATGTCATTCTGGATATAGACTACATCTCCAAATGGTTCAAATACATCCCCACTAAAACTTGGGACTCCAAAGTGGTAAAGAAGCTTTTCAAAGATATCATTTTCCCTAGATTTGAGGTACCTTGCCCCATATTTTCTAATGGAAGCTCTCATTTCTTAGAGAAAAGTTTTGAATCCTTGTTGAAATGATATGGAGTTCATGATAAGGTTGCCTCCCCTTACCACCCTCAAGCTAGTGGTCAAGTTGAGGTTTCAAATAGGCAATAAGTCCATCCTAGAGAAAATAGTCAACCACACTGGGACATATGGGCTTTGAAAATTAATGATGCCTTGTGGACATTACAAAACTGCCTACAAGACACCCATAGGAACCACTCCTTTCAAGTTGATATATGGAAAATCTTTCCATCCACCCATAGAGTTGGAACAAAAGTCTAGCTGGGCCATCAAAACTTTAAATTTTGACTTATGTATAGAAGGATAAAATCAATACCTTCAAATGCAGGAATTTGAGGAGCTAAAAAAGACCACCTATGAGAATGCCAGGATCTACAAGGACAAAACCAAATTATGGTATAATGGCCATATTAGGCGGGAAGATATTCAGAAAGGTGATCAAGTCCTTATGCATAACTCTAGGTTAAGGATTTTACCTAAAAAACACAAATCTAGATGGTATGGACCATATCTTGTTAAATGTGCTTATCCACATGACACTTTTCTACTTTGGGATAAGGTGCTAGATGAGTTCAAGGTTAATGGGTATAGACTAAAATGGTACATTACCACTGAAGAATTTATGGCATTCGAGGCTCGTCATCTCTCATTAAAGATCATCCACCTCTCCCAATTCTGAGCCTAAATTGGCTCCATAATATCCTCGTGTTGGGTCTTTGACATAAAACTAGGTGATCGTTGGGAGGAAACCCAACTTATTTTTTGCATTTCCATTTAAATTGTCTTTGCTAACTTATGTTGTTTTTAATTTTAGTTTGGTTCTTCAAAAAAAATACGGTCCACTACGTTTCCATTTGGCCACCTTATGAGGAGTATGGGGTCCATCAGGCCTACCCTGATCCCAACTCCCCTTACTGGGAAATTATTACTAAAACCCTCCATCTTCCTCGCATCCACTGCCTCCACCGCACTGATCTTCTTCCCTCCATCTCAGGTTTGGGTTTTGCTCAGGATGAGAAAAATTCTAAGTCTGGGTTGGAGGCGGGTGGTATATTCTTATTCCACCCCCTTATCTTTCTTTTTTAAATTATCTTTTGTCTTTTATTTCTACATGTAGTTGCCTTCTTCTTCTTTTTCATTTTCCCTTAGGGCCTTTATCTAGTGGGCCATTCTTCAATTTTCTTAGTTTGCAAAAATGACCTTTATCTATTCGACCATGATGAATAGATATTATAATCTTTGTACCCTCTTGAAATCAGTAAATCTCTTTTGTAAAAAATTTACAAATTGCCACGAATGAAACCATCATGTCACCTAGGACCCCAAACTAGCATCACTTCTTGGAAGAATTGGAAAGTCGTATGGAATCAATCAGAACGAAACACAAATTTTCTCTATGTATAAATGTGGATTAACTTATCATAGATCTCGTATAATGTGATTGACATGAAAACTCTATCTAATGCAATGACACTCTTTGTAAAAAATGGAGTTTATAAGTACATGAACACATCCCCCTCCTCTCTCAAAGAAAAAGTAAAGAATCACCTCCAGACAAAAGTCTAAGTCTGGGTGGCATGCTCCTCAAATTTTCCTTACCCCTCAAAAGGGGTGTACCATCAAAAGATGCCAAAGAGCACACAAAAAAAGTATGAACAATGTATCCACAAGTTCATGAATTAATATATCTTGAGTCAAATAGAGGAGGGGTCTTTTTCTTCCACACCTTCTTCATCATGTTCCTATGCAAAAACTCACTAAAGGAAGAAAAAAAAATTGAGTGTCAAAGCAAAAGTAAGATGAAGCTTATTTTTCTACAAAATCTTGATTTAGAAATAAGATATGGAATTTTTTTTGTAGGGAATATGAAATTTTGTGTTATGTGGTTTTAGGAGATTGGGTTACTTGGCCAAATTTGGAGGTAATAAACGAAGTGATGGCTATGAGGGTGAGGATAGACATGTTTCTAATATAAATTGGAATTATTTGCTTGACGACAAGAAAAGATTCAAGTACGGGATATTTAGATGAATGTATATTCATCTCTCTTTTTCCAAAGCTTTTGTAGTTTTTTTATTAGAACTTATCCCTTTTTAATAATTTTCTAGGACAAAATTGTAATTTACCCACTTTTTTTTATTAAAAATGCAAATATTTATCTTTTCCTTGAGATTTTGTAGGTTTTAACTTCAATTACAAACTGTTGACTATCTGGACACTCGAACCGATTGGTTCGCTATGCCAAGCAGTGTGTTCATCTCTAAGAAGCTCCTCATGACAGACCCAGATGGCCATTTGGTCCTCGATTCCGTCCTCCCCTAACACTTCATACGGGCATATTAGAACAACCATTCGATCGGCTGGTGTCATCAGCTGAGCATCTAAGTACCCCAAAATGACCATCTCAAATATGTCATGACCCTATTAAGATCAAGCATCTACACTACACACAAGCCTTAGGGTTTCCATCTTGACCAGCACGTGCAGTGGTACCAACTAAGCGTCTGACTTCCTCAGACGGTTGTCTGAATATTGCTTCAATACCAAGTTACAATTCAAGAGGCATCATCACCTTTTCAATTAGGGTTTGACAGCTTCCCCTTGGGCTCGCACCTTTCTGACCCTAACTGACCGGTTCAGGTTGTGAACTAGCCATTTCCCAATATGCAGATAGTAAAATTAGCAACCACCATATCCCTCTTTTCCTCTCCCCCCTTTAGGGTTTCCACCCCTACTTCCCCTATAAAAGGAGGGGGATTCCATAAAGAAGAGAATCCAATTTTTTTATATTTGAAATTTACTTTCAGCATTAGTGTTTTCAATTCTTTCATGTGTACTCCATTTTTCTTTAATAAAGGTTGATTTTGACCTCAAGATTTATTCTTTAATTTTGTTCTTGTTCTTCTTTTGGAACAAGGAACTAAGAGCGGTGGCCATTTCTTAGTCATTAACTAGAGTCCTTGGATTCTTCCCTTTCTAGTCCATGGCCTCCCTTCTTTCTTTCTTCATTATCCCTTAAATTTCCATGGCTAGCAAGTAGTTTCCTTATCGAGGTGAGGGGATTAGCCCCTTATCCATGTGTAACTTAGATCGAAAATTTTACAAGATTTCATTAGATAGATGGTTTTTGGTTTGGAAAGTTGTCGATTTAAATGATGTGATCTCTCGATTTTATCGTACATTAATCTTGGCGGATGTGACCGCAGAACGCAGGATTTAGAACGATCAACCAATCACATGAGGATTCGAATGATAACTCAAAAAATTTCCTATTAGGATGATAGAAATATGATCTGTTAATGCCAAGACCAATGGGTTCATGGGAGTTCATCTTTTATGATTCATTTATGAATGTTTTACATGCCTTCTTCTATCTCACTTAACATATGATTCCTTTGATCTTGTTTTCAAATTGGCTATGGTCATGAAACCCCTAAGCCTAAATATCTCTTTTCTCTGATTCAACCCATTTCTTGAATCACTTGTTTTCAATCATATCCTTTCACTACTTGTAATTTTCTCCTTGCTCTTAGATAATTCTTCTTATTTACTTCTAATCATAACTCTTTTTCTCTTGTCCTTAGTGTAACTTTTCTTAATTATTCCAAGCATAACTTTTAATTTCCTTGAAATTTTAATGAATTATTCTAGTGTAATCAACACACCATCAAACCCTAGAATTCACTTTCTACATCTTTTTGTTCAAAAGCATTTAGGTAGACACTCAAATATTAAAAACGTTGTTTTTGGATCGACCCTTTCTATACTAATAAATCATCTTAACTGGTTGTTTTGAGGCTAACTAGGATAAACTATAGGATTAACCACCTAGTTTTTGTTGCAAAATGACACACATGATTTTCTTACAAGGTGTGCTAAATGATATAATTTTTCCCGTGCCATAAAGTTGGGGTTAATTAGTGTCATTAAATTGGCATTGTGACCATATCTTAATCAACTAGTGACTAATAAACTTGGTAGAACACCATTTTTGTGATGAACCTAATTTTAGGGTTTTGATACCCAATATAATATTTGAGGACCATGAATGTGGTTTAAGTGGCTGACTCTAAATAAGGAATTGTTTGCCCAATTACGGAATCCCTTTTCCCAAAAATATTTATTAGAGATATAGTTGATGATTAGGACACCCACTACAGTCCAATCGTGTTGAATTTGTTTTGCTAATTGGATTGTGTAGTATGTGGTTAAATGTCCATTAATGATGGATATGAATGAATTGTAATGATTCTTATGGAGAGCATGATCATACTACATCTATTGAGGTTGTTTGGCTAAAAGTGGACTTCATTTGATAATCCTTTTGACCATAATACCCCTTCCTGTGATGTTAAGTGGAGGAATTAATTTACTGGACAAACATTGGATTTTAGGTATCAAATTTGACGAAAATATACCTTAAGGTTTTGTGAGTATGTGTCTAGAGTTTCATGAATTGAATGAGGTTCCAACACAAAGTTGTGCAAGTATGAAAGTATGGAATATTTTGATTAAATGAGTAAGCTTTTCAATGATTTTAGAGCAAAGTTGACCTACCAATATAATGTCAAGAAGTCCTTTATATTTCTAAGTTGTGTGGTGATGTTGTTCTAGGGACCAGGTAATCCTAACCACAAAAAATGGAGGAACATAATGGGGTTTAAGTGTAGTCACGATCTGATGAAATTGGGGAAATAATTGGATATTTCACTTGCAAACTAGGGATCTATGAAACAACATGAACCCATTTCCCCCTCACTCGGCTCTGGAGACCGATGGTTGTGAGAGAACCAGACCTTTCTCTTCTTTCTATCTCCATCACTTCCTATAGTGAGAGCTTGGAGTTAACTAGAGAAGAGGATGGCAAGTAGGTATCTCAAATATGACTAGCAGTGGACTAGGAAGCTACCCCAAGCCCATGGTGAGTATTATGAAGCCGATTGATGCTTAAAAATGTCACTATATGGATGGATAGATCCAATATTATCAGAGGTTGTGTGGGGGTTGAAGAGGTTTCTCATGCCTCTCTACCTTGAATCAACAACAAAATGACTTCATGGAGGTTCAACATAACTCTCACGTCTTTCCTAGTGGTTAAATTGACCACTGGAAGACATGCCAAACTCAGTTGGCATTGCCAATTAGGGTGCAACTATGCTCGCAACACCCCAACACTGAGGGAGATAGTCGGAAAGACGACCATGATCATTAAAAAAGTACCAATGAGTTTGAATCTGAATGCTATAAAAAGAATTTCTCTCCATTCCTTTCCAGAGTAGTTCTGTGTGGCTATGAGAAAAAGAGGAAGAGAGACCCCACTGCTCGAACATGTTGACAAAAGTGAGACATGAAGAGAGAGACGTGACCCTACTGCATCGTCCAAGCAAACCCGCTATTGAACCATCCTGGCTAGATCATGAACCGGCCAGGTTAGGAGGCATTAAACTGCACCCTTCCATGACAGTGTGGTGGAATGCATCCACACCACCTAAAAGAAGATCTGACGGCCACGACAACTCAAAATAGGTATATTGGCTTCATTTGTTTTGTTTCAGGAAATGACATTATCCTAGGAAAAATACTACAAATAGCTCCCATGGCCTATACATCCCTAAAAATATCCATGGAATCAAAAAAATGTCTAGTCCATACTAGACCCTTAGATCAATATTTTGAAAAACTTTAAATGATCATTTCTACTATGGATGATAATGCTTCTTTTAAGATGTTTTAAATTGCATAATTAGCATATATGGACATTAAATCTGATAAAATCTTGAATTATAATATAATTTGGAAATAAATATGGATCCAAATCTGATTATTATTCCAATTTACCATATATTTTCTTATTAAATCTTGAATTAGTGATTCTAACCTCATATTCGGTCTAGAAAAAACAATGAGCATAAGAAAATTATGAAATTGAATCATACCATGATTATGACATATTGATCAATAGAAAAATAGAAAAGACCATTATAAGATCATTTGAACCTACATTTGGCTAAACCCTAACATGGTACTATTTTAAGTATATGACTATGTATTTCTTGGTTAATATCTTGTTATGTATTTATGTTCTCTTCTTTGCAAATATTGGATGTAGTATTACTATAGTACTTGGTGTTTTGTCACTTGACGATAAATGATGAGGAGATGTTTTGTAGTTATTAAGGTGTTCATTATCCCCCTTATGATGGATTAATGTTGACTAGTACACTCCTAAGAGCACACTATGTACAGGGAGTTCCCCTGAGTACTTGATACATGGGGTAGGGCCCAACATATATGTTTTGGTACTAGTCCTCCTTATTAATGCAAATCATCTAGAAAAATGATTATATACTCGTATTTTTCTTAATAAAGAAATGATTTTCTATGATCCTATTTCTTTCTTTCTACAAATATTTTAAAAGTTATGTAAACCATAAACATATGTATCCTTTTTCCCACGTACATAGCACCTTGTGTGTTGATTCATTATTTCACATATGTCTTAGGTTTAAAGCTAGCATGGGAAAGAAGATGAAAAGTGAGCACTTGTATACGTTGTAGCTATTGCGTAAGATCTTAGTTAGCATACATGCTCATAGACTTGTAGAATGTATATTTTGTTGGATCTAGGTCTCTAGAGGGGGAGGTGAATAGAGGTTCAAAAATTCTCACAAGATAGATTAGATATTCAAATTATATCAAATTAAAACCAATAACTCAAGTGCAATTTGAAGTCCTAACTAACAAGCATAGCAAGGATGAGACGAATTGATAACAAGCACTTGACAAGGTCATGTAGAGTGGTTCCACTCTCCAAACTAGGTGAGAGTCATTCCACTACCTAGAGAGGTCAGCCTCTAGGACTTTGCAAGTGCTTTTCTCTATATATTTACCAATAAGAGTTACAACACAAGACCACCAAAGGACTTACCCATCCAAGCACTAAGAGTATTCCACCTTACCAAGGACTTACCCACTTTTCTAAGAGTCTTCAGCCTTCTCCAAGGTCTTACCCACTCTAGCACAAGTCTTCCACGTTCAAGGACTTTTCTACTCTTCCTGGATCTTCTACCGTTGCCTTCTCCTTCTCCTGGAGAAGATCTTCACCCCTTTTCTTCAAGCTTGAAGAAGAACAACAACAACTCCACCTTCACTCAGAGTATCTTGCTTCACCTTTGCTTCATGGAGGAAAGGGGTTGGGAAGATGGGGTAGATGAGATATTTACAAACACAAGGAAGTAGCTCTCTTACAACTGGCCTATCTCACTAATAATCATGAAATGAAGTGTAAACTAGAGAGAGAAAGGAGGTCAAGGAGTTGCAACACACTAAACTATAACAAGGACTTAGAATAGCATGAATGAGAAAACTTAGAATGAACTCCAAGGGGTCCTATTTATAGTTGGGGCTGTTCCCTTGAGTGTGAGATCACTTTGGGTCAAAATATAGCCATTTTGCAAGATGCAATGGATCTATTTTCACCCAAAACAACTCACCAACGGTTATAATCACTTTTTCTATATTTTCTGTATAGTACATTTGGTCAACTTTCAATAAAGGTAACTCGACCAATCCACTAAAAGACAAAGCCAATTTTCAAACTATCGATCGAGTTTATTCTGGGAAACTCGATTGATGATCTAAAATTTGTTTTTCTTAGTGAGTCAGACTGTTGAGTTCTGTGAGTTTGCAACTCGACCGATGGGTCATCTTTATAAAATTCATCATAGGATCGGTTGAGTTTCCAACTCGATCGATGAATAGCCTGTGACAAATTTTCTAAATTGACATTTGAGTGATTAAACCATGAAATTAAGTGTCCCTAATTTTTTCTCATCTTAGTTACTAGTCATATCATCAATAAAAGTGATTACAAATATCATCTAAGGTCATTTGGAGTGATTTCCCCAATTGCACACTTGCATTGTATTTGACTTGAACTTGAACAAGCTAGGGCTTGTAAAATTTGATCATATTCATGTACATAAAGTCTGAAATCAATCTTGAACAAACATATTAGATATATAGGAATGGAATGGTTAATTCATTATCAAAATATGGGCAATGTATAACTCTCAGGTCAACATTCTCTCACTTTTTGACAATGAAAAACCATTCCTCAATCATATTGAAAAGGATACTGAAGTTATACCTTTGCCTTGTGAATAACAAGGGGATTTAATATTTGAACAATGTGAATTGCTCCCCCTCAATCTATGCTTACTCTAACCTACATGGTTATTCTATCTACACAAAGCAACATGACATATATATATACTATATGTTCCTTTAGCAAATCACATGATAAAGCATATAATGAACAAGAAAAGGATCACATAGGCAAGAAATATGGTTAAGTTTCAAAACATTGAACTTATCTCCCCCTTTTGACATTATCAAAAAGGAAGAGGGGTAGGAGAGCACAGAAACATGTCTTCTCCAAGCACAACCAAAACATACAACCATAACATGCAATCTCAATACATACACCAAATAGAGACGAGAGAAACCAACAATCTAAGTCATACTCAAAATATGGTAAAACATGGCACCAACTCATGAGATATAGTAAATCAAAGAGTAAGTGTGAATAGAATAAAGATTACAACCCGAAAAGCATGTACTCAGAAAACAACTACAACAAGCCATAACGATGAAAGCTTTATGATAAAATAGTACAACTCTAAACATGTGCCCAGATGTCTCTAATACAAAATAGCATAGAAAGATATTTATGATTAGCATCTAGACTAAAAACTAAGACAACTAAACATCTAAGAAATCTATTTCCACAACATCATCATCATCAACATCAGAAGCATCAGGCTCATAGTCATCATCTCTGTCTGAAGGTGCAGTAGAGAGAACAACATCGCCTTCATCACTGGGGACACCAACACAACCATCAGAGTTGTCATCATCAGATACCTCACTGTCATCCTCATCATCACCACCAGCATCCTCCTTGTCAGCAACAACCTCCTCATCAGTTTGGTCTGGCATCTCCTCATCAATGAGAGAACCAAAACCTCGATCGGTCCAACATGTATTTTTCTCATCCCAAGACATACCAAGAGCATGGAGCTCATTTTCCTGGGGGAAGGAAGGAGCAGAACTATCGAGGCTGGAAAGTAGAGTGGTCAAGGGGCCAGTAGTTAGAAGCAGCACACCAGGGGTAGATCCACCAGCAGTAGAGGGTGTAGCAGCGGAAGATGCAGGTAGAGGGGCAGGGTAAAAGTGATCATATGCATAGAATGTATAGTCATCTCCTGAGTAGGGCTAGTAGGTAGGGTAGGGATGTGCACATGACATGTTCATGTTGGACATGATGGAACATAGGTCCTGATGTAGGCGATCCTGAACCTGCAGGTTGTATGCCTATTGATGCATCATGTAGCCCATAAGGGTTTCATTTGATACATGAAACAACACACAGGTAGGTCGACAAGGCTGAGGTGGTGGAGGTTCTTGGGTAGAGGTAGAGTTAGAGGCACTAGGTGTGGTAGAGGATAGGATAGGCATGGACTTTTTAAGAGTGGTCTCACTGATGCAAACTCCTTTATGGGCAGGTTTGTAGTGAAGGTCATGGAAAAGAGATTTTCCAGTGGCAAGCTAAAATAGACCACAAATTAGGGTTGCGTAGGGTGGGTGGGTGCCGCGGGTGTTCTTGCTTGAGTCAAAGAAGGTCATATGATGGAGAACATATCTCGACCACTTGACTTTAATGTTCTTCAAGAGATAATAAATGATCACCATAGTATTTTCTGCAATCTCAGTTTGATTCTTCTTCGGATGGATATTGCAGTTAACAACTAGGGAAAGGATGCGTCTCTTGAGGTCCAAGGCACAAGAGGGAAGGGTGCACTTCTTCATATATGGGAATTGAGGCTTCTTCAAGAACTTATGAATATCAGGGAGAGTGTGATCATATTGCTTGTAGAAGGCCTCAGGCTCAACTAAGTCAAAGTACTCTGGGTAGTCCTTACTCCAGGTGTCAGTCACTATGGTACCTGAAAAGAAGATGTTCAAGGTATCCTCAGAGACTTGAAATCTTTTCCCAGCTATCATGGATGTGAGGACAACTTGAGTCTCAGGTGGGGGTATGAGGGTGTCATAATGCCAACACAAATTAGTGTAGAATTCATGAACCACTTTCATGCTAGTGATGGAATTGTTATAGCAAGCACATTCAACACCCAAGGTAGAGAGATGGTGATCATAAAGCAACTCCACTACTTGATCTATGACCTCTTGTATTCTTGTTCTAGGCTCAAATAGGGCACAGAAAGGGAAAGGGTTCCTAGGAAGGAGATCCTTATACCTATTTAGAGCCTCATTTGAGACAATGAAAGTGTCATCAAATAGAATCAAGTAGGAGTTGGACAAAGATGAAGGTGCATTAGCTGGGGGCGGCCCTCTACCTCCTATTGGATGCCATAGAGACAAAAAGGAGAGGAAGGAGAGAACAAAAGATAAAACTCACCACCAATACTCATCCACAAACCTAGGTTAGCAAGGGGGAAGGTCAAGCTAGGTCAAGTTAGGGCTAGGGAGAGGAAGGTTAGGGCTAGGGTAGAGAGCTTAGGGGATTTGGAGGTCAGATTGGTCAACTTTTCTCTAGTTAAAAGAGAGATTAATCGATTGAACCTATCTTAAATTTTCTCCAACCCATCCATCGGTCGAGTTCTTTAAACTCAGAAACTCGACTAATAGGCTCTTTAAAAAAGCTCTCGGCCTCCGATCAGTCGAGTTGGCAACTCGACCGATGGTCAACCTGACCTAAACTTACAAAACCTAGTTTCTATCCATTAGAGTGCTAATTAAATTTATTTTTCAAGACCATTATGTATTTTGAACATACTTAGGCACATATAACCAATCATTGGTTCGGTAAAACATGTGTGTGTGAAAATACCCAAAAAAGAGAAAAAAAAGGCAAAATGAACATGAAAAATGGATTTTTAGCATGTTGGCAAGCAAAAGTGATGAAAATAGAGGTAGAACATATAGGGTAGATGACAACTAGATAGAAGGCACATCAAATTCATTCAAAGAAATTATGAGTAGTTTAAATATAATAAAGTTAAATTTCTCTCTAGCTAGAGGGTTAGTGAAAATGAACGCCAACTGATTTTCTGTATCCACATGTGTGATATAGATATCCTTCTCAACAATGTGATCACAGAGGAAATGATGGTGAACCTCTATATGTTTAGCTCTACTATGCAAGATAGTATTATATGAAAAGTTAATTGCACTAGTATTATCACAATAGATAGGAGAAGCATCAAAATGAATGTTAAAGTCTTGGAGCATTTGCTTCATCCATAGGACCTGAGCACAACAACTCCCGACTGCAATGTATTTAGCCTCAGTGGTTGATAATGTCATTGTGCTCTGCTTCTTGGAGAACTAACACACCAACCATGGTCCTAGGAGAAAGCAAGTGCCACTTGTGCACTTTCTATCAATCAAGCACCCTGCATAATCCACATCACTATAAGCAGTAAAAGTAAAGTCCCTTGACTTGGGATACCATAGTCCAAAATTTTGGGTTTTGGCCAAGTACCTTAAAATCCTATTAACAGCTATAAGATGTGATTTCTTAGGATTTGATTGAAAGGGAGCATACAAGCCAACACTAAACATTATATCAGGTATAGAGGCAGTTAAGTAAAGTAAACCTGGAATCATACCTCTTTAGAGCTTCTCATCTACCTTCTGACCTTCTTCATCTTTGTCAAGTTTGGCAGTGTTTGACATGGGTGTGTCCATCGACTTGGTATTATCCATCCCAAATCATTTGAGTAGTTTTCTTGTATACTTGCCTTAGTTGATGAAGTTCCCATCTTTCATTTGCTTGATTTGAAAGCCAAGGAAGAACATGAGCTCACCCATCATACTCATCTCAAATTCACTCTGCATAAGATCACTAGATTCTTTGCAAAGATCAAGGTTAGTTCCACCAAAAATGATATCATCAACATATATTTGTATGATAAGAAGATTGTTAGAAGTGTGCTTTAGAAATAAGGTAGAATCCACTTTTCCCATGATATACCCATAATCTAACAAAAAGTTCTTTAATTTCTCATACCAAGCTCTAAGTAGAGTTTGAGTCCATACAGAGCTTTTTACAAAAAATAAACATGGTTAGGTAAACTATCATGTTCAAAGCCCAGAGGTTGTGCAACATACACTTCCTCCTCAATTGTACCATTCAAAAATGCACTTTTAAGATCCACTTGATTTAGAAAAACATTTTTATAACTAGCAAAGGCAAGCAACATACAAATGGACTTAAGTCTAGCTATAGGTGCATATGTTTCATCAAAATCTATACCTTCCTATTGATTGTATCCTTGAGCCACTAACCTTTCTTTGTTCCTTACCACTTTGCCTCTTTCATCAAGATTGTTACGATAGACCCATTGGGTGCCAATGATCTTTCTATCACTTGGTCTTGACACAAGGGTCCAAACTTTGTTCGTTTCAAATTTCTCAAACTCTTATTGCATAGCTAGGATCCATTCATCATCTCCAAGAGCTTCCTTGACGTTCTTTGGCTTGAGTTGTGAGATGAAGGCAATGTCGGATTGTTCTTTGTTGAATGCATCCTGGTTCTTCACCTTCAAATGGATCACCTAAAATCAGCTCTTTTGGATGATTCTTTGTGAACCAAGGGGTTGGATCCTTCTTCTCTTCATCTTTCTCTTCTTCTTTAGTGACCACCACTTTTCTCTTTTGGGTGATGTTGAACTCTTTTAGAATAGGAATTACTTCTTCTGCAACATCATCGTTTGGAACAATATATTTGGGAATATAGGGGTTAGCCTCAATAAACTTAACATTTATGGATTCTTCTACTTTAGCAAGATCAACATTGAATACTCTATAAGCCTTGCTCGTAGTGCTATAGCCAAGAAAGAAAGACTTGTAGGATTTTGGATCAAACTTGTCGAGAAAATCTTTCATATTCAAAACAAAACAAGTACATTAAAAAACATGGAAATACTCAATAGAAGGCTTCCTACCATGCCATAGCTCATAGGGGGTTTTCTTCAAAGAAGGATGAGTTAAAACCCAATTTTGCACAAAATATGAGGTACTAACAGTTTCTGGCCAAAACTTATTTGGAGTATTATACTCTAGAAGCATGGTCCTAACCATCTCCTATAAAGACCTATTCTTCCTCTCTACTACTCCATTTTGTTGAGGTGTTTGAGGTGAAGAGAAGTTGTGTACATAACCAGATTCTTGGCAAAAATATTCAAATAGCTAATTTTCAAATTCTCCCCCATGATCACTATGGATAGAAATGATGCGGTAAGAATATTCATTCTCAACTTGTTTAAAAAAGCTCAAGAAAACATCAAGTGTATCACTTTTAGAAATGAGAAAGAAGGTCCAAGTATATCTAGAGAACTCATCGACAATAATAAGATTATACTTGGAACCACGAAGTGCTTGAGTTCTCATTGGTCCAAATAGATCAATGTGAAGAAACTCAAGATCTCTTTTGGTACTAAGGACTCCTTTGGATTTGAACAAGGACTTGGTTTTCTTCCTTGGGTACAAGGTTGGCATTCCTCATTGATAACACCCAATTTATGGCTGCTAGAGCTTATATTTTACTATCAAAACTGCCTCCTAAACTGTCTTCCTCTCTGTTTTATCTTATTTATTGTATAGCAATAATCCCCACTATGTTCCTAACAATATTTCCTATCTTCTGTAGAGTTTCTCTCATTTTTCCACCAAAAGAATGCTAATGGGCCTGTCCCGACCCGTCCATAACAAGCTAACTACCCCAACCCTTCTAATGGAGAAGCGACACGCCCATTACCCGTCACGTTTGCTGCCCGATATGGCAGCAACCCAACACGGGTGTGTCGCGCGGGGAGACTCTAACAGATAGCACACTATTTACCCGACAAGGAGCCTTGCCCGCCATGACCCGTCGGCCTGATGGAGTCTATCACGCGACACAACCACCCTTTAGTGCAGTAGGCTGTGAGAGCCTTTAACAGACATAATCGAGCATGACTTACTCGCAACCCGGCACGCAACGGCCCCCACCAGCCGTGCCGGGCGACGGACATGTCGGCCTTCTCCCAAATAATGAGGACAAAGTAGACAAAGGACACGTGGCCCAACGAGGATCGAAACCCCTACCAGCTGCTGCCTATAAGTAGTAGCTACAGGGCTTTGATGGGATGGGTCAGAACCCTACAGGAGCTGACTTTGAGAGCAAGAAGGAGCTAGTGCATCGAGTTCCCAGGCATGTCGGGCAATACTAGGTGAGCACACCCCCAATCTAAGAGGGACGGGAGGAGTTCACCTAGAACTCGTCTTGGTAGCCACGGCAGCACGATACGACCATCAACGCCACTCCAACATGTTGGTCCACTAGTTTGGTCTCAACCCGAGATGGTCTTCCCAACCATGCCCGACACGAGAACCTGAGAACCTAAGATAAAGCTAATCTGACATGATACCCAACCTAATATGGCCGACCCATCACGGTATATCACCCGATAGGGCGGGCCACCCGACATGGCCATATCACGATAGGGAGTCCTTTCCCGATACACCCTTACCCACCACGGTTTACGACCCGACATGGTCAAGAACCCGACACGGGTGTATCTCGATAGGGCTCCTGCCCGATACTGGGTTAGTAGTACCTTAGGGGTCCATTGTTGTGTATGTCGACCCCCTACATCAAGGAGGCTGATACCTATCTTCCCTTTTTCAACATTTTACTTTCAAATTACTATTGCATTGTAATTAAACATTTTTATCTCTTCATGCTTATGGAATCTGTGGAGTTTATTTCATATTGTTATGTGTATGGTTCCTTTTTGTTGGATGATTTCTTTGTAGCATCTGAGCTCTAGTCTCTTCTATTTGAATCACGCTTTTGACTGGATATCAAGTTGTGTTTCTCATTTTGACTCCCTTGAGAGAGGGATGTCATAAACTCTAGAGCCTGGTCTGATTCAGGTGTATGAGAGTACTCAAGATCAGGGTTGCCCCGACGTATCTTTCCACTGTCGTCTATGTTCAGTACTCTTGAGAGAGAGAATTGGTGCATAGTTAGAGGCATCCTATTTGAGAGAAGAGGGTGCAAAATGTATTCCACTGCCGCTTGTTACGGTTGAGTTATCCTCCTTCACGCCTTACTCCGACGATAGTTTTATCTCCTCAGTTTCCAATATTCAAAACCTCTATAAAAACTGCTAAACCTTAAAACATTAATTCTTCTGGTAACTCCCATTGGAGATAGGATTTTTGTTTATCAAAACCTTATCCTTCGACCTTTTTTGACGTGCTTAGACAAATAAAACTTGAGTTCTGAAGCACTGTTCTTCCTATCCCTGTGTTTGACCCCGAGCTATTTTGACCCTATCCTAGTTGCATGAGGTCTTAAACATTCGGGTATTATAAATTTCTAAAAGTCTGATAACCTACACATGACTCCATTCTTGGACCCACGTTTAAGGCTCATCAACTTTTTGGCACCGTTTCCAGGGATAGGCAATGAAAACCATTTTACGAACTTGATTTTTTCTTGCACTTTGCCAAAAACCTTTACATATGCATATAATACTGCACATATTTACTGCATGTAGTTTATACATCATACCAATACCTCTACACTTTTATTTCTTTCCAAGTACTCTCTCACCTTTTCAACTCATCTTCGCTTCTCACCATTTCAAGTCATCTTCGCTTCTGACAATTCATGGCTAAGCAACCTCCGGAAGCCCACTCCCTATGCTTATTTGTCCAAGTTCGGGCAAATGAAGAAAGGAATCTAGTGGTTGTGCAGCCCCTCAATGTTACCAACTTCGAGTTGAAGCCTTCTTTCCTCTAGTTGCTAGAACATAACCGGTTTGGTGGGAATACTACTGAAGAAAACTCATACAACCATCTCGCAACTTTCAAAAGGACTTGCAACACCTTCAATATCATTAGGGTTTTGATAGAACACATCTACATCCAGTGCTTCCATTTCTCTCTAAGAGACAAGGCATTGGAGTGGTACACGAGTCTGCAAGATGGGAGTCTTCCCGATAGGGAGCATCTTGCTAATGCGTTCATCGCCAAGTTCTTCCCCATTGAAAGAACAATCAAGTGTATGAAAAAGATTACAAGGTATTCATATAAACCTTCGGAGAATCTACACAAGACATGGGAGAGGTTTCTAAGCTAACAGCGGGAGTGCTCACATCATGGCTTTTTTGAACCTAAGTTGATCACCACATTCTCTAATGGGGTGTGCCCTGCAGAGAGGAAATCCCTGAATGTTGCAGCTGGAAGTGACTTCTTAGGACTCAGTGCTCAGAGGGCCAAGGAAATCATAGATAATATGGCCACGAATCAACAAGATAGTGAGTACGATCGGGAGTCTATGAGTATACCACTCCGGGAGAGTCTAAGGTGATGGAAGCCCTAGAGGCTAAGTTAGAAAAAATAGTAATCGATGTCCAAAACCCTGAACGAACAAGGTTATAAAGGAAAAGTAAGGCAGGAAGCAGTGAGAAGTTGCATCACCTGTGGAGAGCCACACCACCTGTCTGACTTCTACCCGCATACAACCGTTCAGGGAGAGCTTGATGATGACAGTACAAAAAATGTCAGTTATGTCCAGTACAGACACCCTGATCACCCTGGTTTCTCTTACGGGAATACAAGTGTTGCTGAGAACTCTCATCAACTGGTGAGCGGAAATCCTTTGGGAGGATCGTCGAATCAACAACGTCAGGTAGGGTTCCAACAACAGCAAACTTTCCAACAGAACCGGCTGTAGAGACAGTATATGATGATAGAAATGATGTCCTTTGCCAAAAAGCAAAATGACCTTAATATGAAGATGCATAAAAGTTCCGTGGATAGCAGGACCCTTCTTAAGCTGATGCAGAAGCAGATGGGGGGATTCTCAGCCCAGATTGGGGAACTCCAACATTACAATAAATAGATCAACCAACAGTTGGTGAGCCTCGCCCAAAGTATCAATCATCAAGTGGGGCATTCCCCTCCAACACTGAGGTGAATCCGTGGGGACATGAGACTGCAAAAATGGCCATCCTAAGGTCAGGTACCGTAGTACAACCAACCATGGGGAAGGAAACAACACCAACAATAGCACCTGCCAAAGAAGCTAGTCCAGAAGAGGTTGAAGAAGAAGTCCCAGTGAGGCCAAAAAGAGTGACCAAGGAAGGAAGCAACGACGTCTCTTTTGAAGAGCGTCCTGACAAATACGCACCCCACATACTGTTCCCACATAAGCTGGTGAAAGCCCAGCCAAAAAAGAGATATGAAAAATTTATGGCCGCGATAAAGAAATTTCACCTTGACATCCCTTTTCTAGATGCCATTAAAGAAATGCCTACCGCCAAGTTTCTTAAGGATCTGATTTCAAGGAAGAACAAAGGTGAATATGTGGAGACCGTAAAGCTAGCACAGATGTCTAGATCCTTTGTCAAAGCAAGTATGCCGACAAAGAAGAAGGATCCTGGAGACTTTGTCATCCCCTTTCAAGTTGGGGATAACATAACCCGTAAAGGTCTAGCCGACCTAGGGGCAAGCATCAATTTGATGCCCTTGTCCCTTGCTAAGAGGATTGGTCTCACTGATATGGTAAGCACGAACATAAGGATCTAGCTCACTGATCACACCTTTACCAAGCCAGTCGGAGTGGTTGAGGATGTGCCCATTCGAGTCGGGTGGTTTTTATACCATGTGATATAGCTTTGATTGATACAGTAGAACATTCCAGTTGCCCTATTATCTTTGGGTGACTTTTCTAGCGACTGGCTGAGCCCTCATCGACGTAGAGGCAGGTATGATTATGATCTGGGTTGGAGGAGATCATATCGACTTCAAAATTAGATATTGTATGAAAGCCCCTTCATTCCTTGAATCCTCTTATTTTGTTGAGAGCTACCAACAACTATGCAATGAAGTAAGGGAAGAGAAGGCAATGGTATACCCGCTTATGCACGCCTTATTTGGAGAGGCATAGGAGGTCAAAGATCCAAAGGTCAAAGAACTGTTGGCCTTTTGGGAAGTTGAAGGTTCGTCCAAAGAAGATGAAGATCATGTGGAGACACTTATGTACAATGCTCTTAGAAAAGAACCCACCAATGAACAAGAGAATGAAACCCCGTCTGATTTAAAAGTTTTTCTAAGAGGCTTGTAATACCACTTTTTAGATGAGGACAAGATGAATCTGGTGATTATCAACTCAGAGTTGACCGATAGCCAAAAGGATCAGTTGCTTGAAGAGTTAAGGCTACAGAGAAAGACCCTAGGTTACTCTATAAGAGATCTATGATGGAGCAACCCTTTTGTGTGTATGCACAGGATCCACCTGGAAGAGGACTCCAGGCCGTATGCCCAGTCATAGAGAAAGTTGAATCAGAAGCTCTGAGAAGTTGTTAGTAAAGAAGTTGTAAAGCCTCGAGATGCAGGAATAATCTACGCTATCAGCGATAGCACATGGGTAAGTCACAATCAAGTCGTCTCAAAGAAAGGAGGTATAATGTTGGTTAAAGGAGATAATGGAGTTGAGGTCGCTACCAAGATGGTGATTGGCTAGCAGATGTGCATCTATTACTGAAAACTCAATACCACCACCCGCAAGGACCATTTCCCCCTCCAATTCATCGATCAGATGCTGGAGCGTCTGGCCCATCATTCCTACTTTTGCTGATTGGATGGGTATCTAGGGTTCTATCATATCCCTATTCACCATGATGATCAGGAAAAGACCACCTTTACTTACATCTACAGAACCTTTGCTTTCAGAAGAATGCCCTTTGGGCTTTGTAATGCACCCGCCACCTTTCAGCGGTGCATGAATGCCATCTTCATCAATTTTCTAGAGGATAAAATGGAGGTCCTTATGGATGAATTCAGTGTTTACGGCAGCTCCTTTGATGATTGCCTTAATAACCTATCTCTGGTAATGAAGACATGTGAAGAGCAAAGTCTTACCCTAAATTGGGAAAAGTGCCACTTCATGGTGCAAGAAAGAATAGTCCTAAGACACAAGGTGTCTAGAAAAGGTATCAAAGTCGATTGATCCAAGGTGGAGGCGATATCAAAGCTTCCTCCTCCCACATCTGTAACTGATATCTCGAAGTTTCTTAGGTCATACCGGTTCCTATCGGAAGTTCATCAAAGACTTTTCGAAGATTGCAAAGCCCCTTTCCAATTTGTTGATGAAAGATGTGAAATTTGATTTCACGGATGAGTGCATGAAGGTGTTCTCCATTTTGAAGGATGCTTTTGTATACACACCCATTCTCCAGTCCCCCGACTGAAATCTTCCTTTCGAGCTCACATGCGACGCCAGTGGCTTTGCCATAGGCGCAGTCCTTGGTCAGAAAAAAGATAAAAAACACCACGTGATCTTTTATGCAAGTAAGACCCTGGATGAGGCACAGTTGAATTATACTACTACTGAGAAAGAGATGTTGACAATTAAATATTCTTTTGATAAGTTTCGATCCTACCTCATGGTCTCTAAGGTGATAGTTCACACTGACCATGGGGCCATAAAGTACCTAATGTAGAAGAAAGACATGAAGCCTAGGCTGTTGCGTTGGGCATTACTGTTGCAAGAGTTTGATCATGAAATAATAGATAAGAAGGGTTCAGAAAATGTGGTCGCTGACCACCTCTCAAGGATCCAGGTGGAGGATGGTCACCCAATGTCAATCAATAAAAGTTATGATGATGAATCTATCTATGTTGCCTAGTCGGCCAACCCTGAAGGGACATGGTATGCAGAATTCTGCAATTACCTGGCTTGTAAACAACTACCGCTGGAAATGTCCTACAATCAGAAGAAGAAATTCTTCTCTGATTTGAAGAACTATTATTGGGATGACCCTCTGTTGTTTAGGCATTCTGTCGATGGGTTATATAGAAGGTGCATACCTAACGAAGAAGCCCCCAAGATTTTGTTTGAGTGTCACTCCTCTCCTTATGGAGGGCACCTAGGAGGTGAAAGGACCGCAATCAAGGTACTCCAGTCAGGCTTTTATTGGCCGACTCTCTTAAAGACACTCATGCTTATGTCAAGTCCTGCAGTGAATGTCAAAGAACCGGGAGCATTTCCCTTCGGAATGATATGCCACTGTCAGAATGCATCAAAGTAGAAATCCTTGATGTGTGGGGGATAGATTATATGGGACCCTTCCCCTCCTCCTATGGTTTCAAATACATCATTGTTGCAGTTGATTATGTATCCAAATGGGTAGAGGCTATACCCACCACTACATGTGATGAAAAAGCAGTGATAAAGCTCTTTACCAAGATAATCTTTCTAAGGTTTGGGGTGCTGAGAACCGTCATTAGTGATGGTGGATCTCACTTTGTAGAAAGACAGTTTGAATCGTTGTTTCGCATATATGGCGTTCGTCATAAAGTTTCCACACCGTACCACCCCCAGACTCTAGACAAGTTGAAGTTTCTAATAGGTAGATCAAGGAGATCCTAGAAAAGATAGTTGGAAAGTCTTGCAAGGACTGGTCAGCTAAATTAGATTATGCTCTCTGGGCGTACAGAACCACTTACAAGACATCGTTGGGCACCACACCGTACCTCTTGATATATGGGAAAGCTTGCGACCTGCCCTCTGAATTGGAGCATAAAGTGTTTGGGAAATCAAACGTCTCAACATGGACCCAATTCTAGTGGGAAAGAAAACGTCTTTTCAGCTTCAAGAACTTGAAGACCTAAGGCTTCATGCTTATGAAAATGCAAGGATCTACAAGCTGCGAACCAAAGTCTGGCATGATTCCCACCAGAGGAAGAAGGATGTCAATGAAGGTAATAAGGTTTTGTTATTTAAGTCTTCTATTTGCCTTTTTCTAGGAAAATTGCAGACCAGGTGGTACAGACCATTCATAGTAGCAAAGATATATCTGTCTGGGATGATGGAGCTTTATGATAAAGATGATCCAGCAAAAGTTTTTCCAGTCAACGGACACAGAGTGAAGAGGTTCTATGAAGTTGAAACCTTTGTGAGATGATCATACTTGACCATGAACAAAGCTGAAGCTGCCCCAATCGGAGGAGTATAGCAAGATCCAAAGATGTCAAGCTGATGGTGGAAACCACAATGCTCCTCGGGAGGCAGCCTGAGCTTTTTATTTTCCTAGAATAGGATGTTATTTCCTTTTTCCTGTAAAGAACAATACAAACACTATTATTGTAATAAGGCTCGATTCTGCACCCGCACCACGTGCATAGACTCTCTCATTTTATGGACCACTGACTTAGTCTTATCACCTTGGTGAGTAATACTGTATAAGGTTGAAGTTTAGTCTCAAGCCAATGATGTTTTACCCATCAAGTGCCTTCTGATTTATAGTTTTTCTATCCTTATTTTTGCTTTAGTTTTAGCCCTTTGTTGGCATATCGGGAAAAGATGAAGATTGCCTTCCTTTGCTTTTTTCTCTGCATGACAGACTCTATAACAACTATGTCGCCCAATCCACTTTGATATGTACCGGGGCAACACATTGGCTCTAGTCTTACATGGTTCTGGGATTGCACGAGGGTCAAGAGACACGCATGGCCATATCGCACGACACGCGCATGGGGCTGCCTTATCACCCAGACCATATTGCGCCCACCCGTGGTAAAAGTTCGAGAGCGTATCGGGAAGGCGATCCATGCAACACATCACACGAGGCGCATAGCGTGTGTCACACGAGCTTATGTCGCGTAAAAAGTACACTGGGCAATGCATGTCGGGTGACACATCTTTGCCATGCGACACGTGTGTCGCGCGATGCACTTTTTTATCAAAATCCTCACGACGTGACAAATTAGATTGGTTTGACCATGCTGAAGAAGGCGATTTACGTGCATGATCGACATGTGTCCCTGTTTTTACCATTTTACCCCACCCCATGTCCGACTATATATAGTAACTCAAGTTTAATCGTTTTGAGCACAAAAGTTACTAAATTACCTGCTCCTTGATCTCATATCACACATTCCTCCTTACAAATCCTAGCTCCCATGTCGACCTTTGTATATTGCCCTTTGTGTTGCATTATAAGACATTTTTTTTCTCGATACAGGTAAAATCTGATACGCTTTATCACATAACTTAAGTTACCCGTGTCGCGCAACCCGTGTCGTGCAACTTGTGTCGTTCAACTTATGTCGTGCAACTCTATCGGGCACCCTTTTATGTGTTTTGGCCTGTGTCAGGCAAGACATTTTGACATAAATTGAGTTTTTCTAAACGTGCAATAACCCTGCCAGTTTTCTTTACCGCTTTGTTTTAAGTCTATGTTAGGCACCACCCGTGTCACGTGACACGACAACAAAGGCGAGCTCGTGACAATGAGTCTATCACCCTATTCATTTTGCAAGAGCTTTAACCCATGTCAGGTGACACGAGTATTGCCCGACCCAACACATCACGCGTCATCTCTATTATTGCATCATTGCATTGAGTTTTTAACCTTGTCACGTGACACCCCATATCGTGCGACATGCGTATCGGGCAACAATCGCACCAGGAGGGATCTGTTAGACGAGACACCCAATACTGGTCTATCGCCCAGACCTTATCGCCCTTTCTAGAGTGACATTTTTACCTTTGCCTGATATCGACTTTTGGTGTCAGGCATTCACATATCGTGTGACATTTTTTCCTTAGATGCTCAACCTGATACTGATTTTAACTGTATCACCCCATCCGTATCGGGCGACACACTCGTTTTAATCTCTTGCCCGATATCAGACAAAAGCAATTTGATCGAACAAGCTTCTTTTTAACTTATTTCCTTTATCTAATAATTGCAGAAAAATGGCCCGCACCAAGCAGAATGTCGTCCAAGTTGACGAACAAGGTCAGAGGGTCAACCCGAGGCTGTAAATGAAGCCACAACAGGGTAGAAATGCCCAAACCCTAAGGTAGTCGGGCCATCTAAGGCTAAGAAGTGCCTCAGAATAGAAGCAGCCCCAGCCCAAACAACGGCGGCAGAACCAGATCCCCTGGCCCACTCTCTAGCCAGTTCATGCCCAGAGATGAAGAGCACTGGAAGCAGTACACAGAGTTGGCGACAAAAGTCTACCGGCCAACCCAGTTCTTCCACCAAGCATCCTTCCATCAAATTGACATCTTTGACAGACTAGCGAACATCTTAGAAGTTGCCAGACTATAGAAGATCTGCTTCAGCTACACCACCTCCTACACCAAGCTCACCAAAGAGTTTATCTCATCCTTTTTCCGAGTCCTAAATACACCAGAAGAGGCCAAAAGGTTCGGCGGGGCAAATAGATTATAGGGGTGCCTCTACAACATCGACCATGATATCTGAAAGAGGCTGCTCAATGAGATATTCTCCTCCGGTGAAGCTGAGAGGGAGCTTCTCAATAACAGTGTCTGAAACACCGAAGGTGACAGCTTCAACCCAATCACACTCTGGAGGAGGCTAACCGACAAATCTTCTTTCAAGCTGGGGAGCAAGGTGGCGGCAGTCCACTCCTGTTTCTGGAGGATTATCCACAAGATCATGGCGAGCCTCCTCTCCAGCAAGTACGAGACCAACAATCTATATACTAAAGAGATCCATCTCATCTAGTATATGATGGAGGTCCGAACGATCAACCTGGGGCGATTCCTACTAAACATGCTATATATGATATAAGGCGCCACCAAGGAATACAACATGGGAGAGATTGTCAAATTGATCGCGGTAGGGCTGGGGTACCCTAAATAGCCACACAACCTGTCAAGGACAAGAGGCGACAATAGGATTGATATCAAGTTTCTCACAAGGGCGAACATTATCAAGAAGGAGGGTCACCGCTTCTTCTACAAATTTTTGAGGACAAATCTACTCCTGCCCCTCCCGCTCTACGTCAATTACGACGCAGAGAAACTGGTCTTCATAGCAGAAGTCAAGGTTGTGATAGTGGAAGCAACCTACGCTACCACTAGGACCGAACAAGAAAGGATGGTCGACGCAGGAAGGCCAGTCCCCCTCGACACTTGGCAGGACAAATCATCGGTTGTCACCATCGAAGACTTGCATGTCACCGCCACCACCGAGACAACCACCACCGCCACCAAACCAGCTGCGGCAACCAAAACTACACCCACCGTGGCTACATAAGAAGTGTCGACCACCAGAGAGGTCGTCGACACCACCGGCGCTGCTACAGCGAACATAGCCCTGGGGGCCGCTGTGGTAGACGAAATCGCCGCAGCACATGTAGCTTCAGCCCTGCCAGAAATGGTAGAGGCACTGGTGTAGCCGAGCGCCTCCCACAATAGCAACGAGGCATTCACTGAGCTTTTGGAGGTGGAGCTCAGGGATGTACAACCAACATCAACACTGCCACCATCTACGTCGACGATCACTATGGAGGAGGATGCTGAGAGTCGGATGGTCGATCAACAACTGGCCACTTTGCAACCTTTTCCATGACCCCATGCTGATGAGGCGGAGGTGACCACGAGGGTGCCAATGCCCCGTGAAAAAGCTACACCCTTCAAGATCTACCTTTATAGATCTCAATTCCTATCACATAGGATGCTTTGGCTAAACCCTTCATAGAGAAAGTACTTTCCTTGCCAGGTTTTAACATTCATAGTATAAGTATGCTATTCCCCATCATTTTGTGGAATATAACTATGATCCCACTAGATCTTTTGTAATCATGGATTCCATCTTCATTATGACTCAAGTCAAACCCTTTGACTACTTGTCAAATCAAAGATTCCAACTCTGAGATGCTTGCTTCAATCCAAAGATTGACCTTTGTAGCTTAGACTATATTGGCATTAATGGATTAATAAAACCTTTAGGTTGGGTCACATACACATCCTCATAATTGTTCCAATTAAGGAATGTGGTTTTAACATACATATGCCAAATCTCAGTAGTCATAATAAGTTGTAAGAGCAAGCATGATCCCAATGGATTTAACCATGGTAACTGGTGAAAGACTTCATCATGTTCAACACCTTGAACTTTCTTGAAACTCTTGCAACCAATTGATAACATCTCATTTTAGGTACTTCTTGCATATGTTTTTTACTTTTCCTAGCATACCTTTTATAGACTTTTTCTACTTATTTTAGTACTTTATGTCAAAAATCTCAATCATACACATCTTTCACCTTTGTAGGGTCATGCCAAGACATGGTCACGGCTAACACCTCGACTGCAACTACATCATCCACTAAGGGCCCTACCACAGTCGAAGCCCCTCATCACCATCTCTTTCCCTTCAATTGTGGCCTACATCTAAGTCTCAACCGAGGTCCTACCTCGGCCGAGGCCCTACCTCGACCAAGGTCATGCCTTGACCATAGCCTAGATGATTAAGTCAGTGGGTAACACCTATAAATAGGCCACCCACCTTTACATGTCAAATCATAAAATCATCAAGGACCATGAAGTGCTGCCAAATCCCATAGTCACTCACATTCATCACTTTGGGATCTTTGAAGGAAGAAGCTGGAGGACAAAGAATATTGACCACCCTCTTCTTTGAAGGAAGGAGAAGCCTCCACACCACCCATTCCAGATCTAGATTTGAAGGAGTATATTGGTGTATCACCATTTTATCTCTCTATCTTGATAAATCATCTTATTTACATTGTATCCCCCTCTCTTCATGGTAGTTGATGTATCTATCATTTTGTAATGATGTTATTCTTCTGGTTAACATGTGTGGCTAAACATCTAACTTGGGTTGGGAGTAGCCACTAAGGTTGTGTTTGGTGCAGAGTCACAATAAGTTTAGTTGCCACAAATAAATTAACCAACGATATGTTATCTTTGTGTTAGATGATTGTTGTCTGGGACAATGGCAAATAAATTTGATGGTAAGATGTCCAGTGATTGATACACAAGTAAGCAACTTTTTTCTATTGACACAAAGTCTATAATGCCCTTTGTTATATGTATCATGAAATCTGTTAGAAGGATTTGATGGTAACTTGATATTCACAGCAAGTAAACTGATTCTCTGCCGAAAGGATTCTATGCGGTACATTACCTACAAATTATCTGGTTAACTATACCTTGTGGCAACTTGTTTATCCTTTAAACGGTATAACAAATAGTAAATTATTATCCAGTCCATGTCTGCTTGTCGTGTCGACGTTAAACCTATGAAACAAACGCAGCCTAAGGCTCTCCCAACATGTATATTCTTGCCCCCCTTTGAATATAGATATGCTCTTATCAAGATTATCTACATACGATTGTTCTTAATGCTTCACTTGTATGCTTAGCTACCATCTTGTGATGTTTGATTGTTGGTACCTTGAAAGAGTAGTACCTTGCTTATCTAGTGTTATGGAGTAGTATTAATACATGAAAGTGTTGGAATGCTAAAGCTAACAATCATATGGTTTGTTTTGTGGTTATCTGGAGAGAGAGGATACCTTAGATCTTCACTAGTATAGATAAAACCTTTTGCGTCAGTTAAATAAGCCTTTTGACATCGGGTTCGAAGTGACACCCAAGTGGGTGACACTAAAAGTAGACACCTTCATCGTCAGTTACATAATTGACGACACAAAGCCTTCCCCAATTGCAACCTAAAACAAAAGCGCCAATAGTGGGACCAAAGGCGTCGGTCATTAGTTTCAAAACTGATGCCACTTCCCATCCCAAACAAACAAATTGGCCCTAGGTTAGACCATAGGTGTCAGTTTTCTAAAATAATCGACTCTGTTGATCTCAAATTGTTGTCAGTGTTTTATATTTAACCGACGACTATGTTTTTTTTCTTCTTATCATCTTGCAGGCCTGCTGTCCAACTGGTCAAGAGGATGTAGAACCTACAGTTCAGTTCTGAACTGCAGGTTTACAACATCCTTTGATTTCAGCCAACAACAGGCCACATACCTACAATATTAACAGTATGGACAATATTATATATGGATCATGTGATTTTACACATGTATAAGCACATTTAATGCATATGATTCATCACACACATGTAGAAACCTGTAGTTCCATCATCATCATCATCAATCATATGAGACTATATAACATCTGTTGTATGGTATCGATTTCCAGTGTAGCATACCTATTTTTTGCAAACTGATTTCAATTCAAATATGTTTGGTTACACAACAAAAATTAACTTCAATATTATAAAATTTAGGCTTTCTTAAGTCGTGGTTAGTTTTTTTCATAATACAAACGCAAAATATTGTAACCACTCTATGAATACTACAAGGGATGAATGAAAATGACATAGTTATGGACATGCAACGGTGTTGTTGTCCAAAATAGTAACTAAACAAGGGGGTTGTTTTACCCCTAAACATGCACATAA
The DNA here is from genome assembly GCA_963693085.1 of Alisma plantago-aquatica. NCBI lineage: Eukaryota > Viridiplantae > Streptophyta > Magnoliopsida > Alismatales > Alismataceae > Alisma > Alisma plantago-aquatica. The sequence continues at coordinate 700,725,370 of OY856411.1, forward strand.
GTAAAATAATTGGGAAGAGAGAGACACAACTAGACTAGATACACACCTTAAACAACAACAACATAGTCTGGAATCAACAATTGTGAGGGCCATTTCATTGTTGTGGTCTCCCCCCTACATTTTTAACAATAAACAATAGCTATGAAGTTTGATTACTTTAAGACAAAAAGTGGAAATACAAATTAAGATAGGAAAGTAAATTTGTTGCTTGGGCCTACCTAGGTTTTTGTTGTTGATGTTGAGGCAGCACGAAGCTCGTCATTGTCTTTAGATGAATATGAACTTATGGTGATAGGGAAATCGATGGTGCCAAATTAAAGGAATAAAAGGGAAATTGGGTATGTTCTCATCATCATCATCATCATCATCATCATCATTGCTATCCTCAGTTGAGTACCCAAATTGTTTGAGATGATTGGGCGTCTTATTGTTGATGTTGGTTATCCAAACCTTGTTGGCATTATGGTCAACCGGACAAAGAAAAAGCCTGTCACTACGACCCAATAGCATCTTCCTAACCCACTCACACCAACTGGATGTGGATACAAGATTTCTGACAACATCATACTTAACCTCGATAACAGATGTTGAATCTCCAAAATTTAGGTACACTTCACCATCCTTGTAGCGTCTTCCATTTAGATAACTCCAATGTTTTG